>CM017324.1:29936181-29999181 GCA_006937295.1 Carpinus fangiana
ACAAGGTGAAGCTTGTAACGAGGATCTATGATAACTGCTATGGCCAACACTTCACTGAATTCCAACCAATATTTCTCAAATTTTGAGATCATTTGAGTTGCCATTAATTTCTTGTGCTCATCTTCACCCACAAGGTCTTCCTTCAAAGATACATAAATCATGACAATTACAGGAAAATATAAGTTAGTAGTGGGATACTTAGTATCAGAAAAAACACATATAGCTTTGTAAAAGTAAGCTAAGAAACTGCGGATATTATCCACATTTTCCCACTCAACATCAGTAGGACAATGCTTATAGTTTGAATAAGTCATCTCCAAATAACTAAAAGCACTCCGATAGTAAATAGCACTCTCAAGCATAAGATAGGTAGAATTCCATCTAGTTGGCACATCTTGTTTTAACCTCTTATGACTATCCAATGACACTTGATTTACAACCTGAAGAAGTTTTTGTTTTCACACTTGTAATCCCCTAACATACTTCACAAAGAAGGGCTCTCTTAATGTTCAGTTTTTGTTATAAATATTGTTAGATTATAATATTAAATAAAATATTTCGTTGGCTCCTTGGTTGAGTCTTGGTCCATTGAAAAAGGGGGAAAGGGTTCGAGTGGTTACTGGGACTCGAACTAGCATGAAGGTGATGGAAAGGTGCGCCTTTTACCATCAAGCCATCGCATACGTTGTGATATAAAATTACGACCGCATATATTAAAATGGTAACTTCTGTCAATTACCTAAAAGTGAAAAGTTATAACTTTTCACTTGTGCCCCTTCATTCTCTATAAATAAGACACTTCCCCTTCCGAATTTTTTCATTCTTTCATTCTCAAGTTTAGTAGTTCACAAGAGAAGACGTAAGAATTCTCCAGAATTGCTATCTGTAGTTCTGGAGAATTCATGGAGAATTCTTAGCTTTGTTGTATCTTGGAGGCAATTTACTAGCAACCTATTAGCAAACTCATTCGGAGTGGGGGCAAATATCGTCTTAAAGATAGCGATTCATCGTGCCTCAAAGCTATCTTTTGTATTAGATTTTTGTTCTTACTTAAATGATATTTTCCTAACAGTTTTGTGTTTATGATTGATTCTTCTTCCTTATCACATTATTTTCCTAACCGTTTTTGCTTTAACAACTCAATACAACAATCATTAGCATAAGCATTGTCCAATGTTATGGTGAAAATCTTCTTATCAATCTCCCACTCTTGTAGCAAATTTAATATCATATCAGACAAAGAATTACCATTATGTGGTGGGGGCATATATGAAAAATTTAACACCCTTTTAGTTAATGCCCAATCTTTGCTAATAAAATGTGCAGTAAAGTATATATATCCATAAATTGTTAACGAAGTCCACAAATCAGATGCTAAACAAATCCTCCCCGGACATACACTTAACATAGATTTAATCTTTTCTTTCTCCCTTAGGTACATCTTCACCAAATCAGTCTTAACAGTATTTCTAGAGATAAATGACACATCACCACGCAAGTACTGATGTGTGTCTCTTACACTATCATATTCAACATATGAAAAAGGCAAATAATGCTTAATAATCGAAATAACCACTAATTCTCTATATCTTTTGGGATCAAATTTAGAGTCACTTACTAACAGAGATCCTGATTTGCCAGCTAAGAGCATTTGCCCAACATCACGAGTATTTGCCCTCGCACAAGCTTGAATGTGCTTTCTTAAATTTTCAGTTCCATATGAACTTTGAGCCTTATATTTATTGCCACACGCCTTGCATTTTGCCAATACCTCCAGGTCTTCTGGATCAACATTAGGCACAACATCATAAAATTGCCAAACAATTGAGGTCCTCCTACGCTTCTTTCCTTTTTTTCTTACTCTCCACAGAAATAGAGTCATTTTTCTAGTGAATGTAACTCAACCACATCATTGTCAATTTCAAATGCATCTTCAACAATTTCTTCAATATTCATCTACACACATAATCATTAGTTAAAGTATATGACTATATGCTATCAACTAGTTTAATAAGATTCAAACAAAATATTTAATATTGAAAAAGCAATCGCAAAATTATAACTTTTACAATTTTCAATAAATTGAATAATAACTTCACTTTATTATTCAAAACGACATTTAGGCTAGTCCTAACTTCTAAGTTTTAACAGCAAATCAGTAATAATAATCTCAAATAAACATTCAAGCAAATCACAGTAACAACAAATCAGCAATAATAACCTCAAATAAATATGCAAGCAATTATGTTAAAATTTGCCTCAAATCAGGATGTAAGAATATATTATATGATATGATAGTTATGATACCATGAGTGTTAGCCCCAAATCAGGATGTAGGAATATATTATATCATCCAGAGTACCACGAGTGTTTGCCCTAAATTTGCCCCATTAGGGCAATAATAACAGCATGAATATATTATATATGAATATACGTTAAACTTTGACCCAAATCAAGACAATACAACATGATTATATGTTAAAACTTGCCCCATTATGAATATATGATACCCTAACCCAAGGTCCCAAAATCAAAGATAGAGTGAGTAAGAGGTATACCGGCAGTCCAGCCATTATGGAGACAGAAAGGTGTGGCTGACGGCAACAGTGAGGAGGCGTGGCTCACAGTGACGGCGAGAGGCGGAGTCGGAGTCAGACTGTAGAGAGATTGAGAGAGAGAGCCGAGGGTCCACGTGACTGCGAGAGAGAGCTCAGACAGGTTGACAGCGATAAGGGTGACGGCTCGGCACTGACGGTGGGGGTGCATGACGGTGGGAGTAGCCGAGTGGGTGTCGATTTGTTGTAGGTCCATCTAGGTCCGTGGGTAGGGGGTGGGCACTAGGCTCTTGAGGCGCACAAGTTAGTTCAATGGTCACGACTTACGGTTTAGTTTTAGGTTTTATTATTTTCTCTTTAAAAAAAAAAAAATTGGGTCTAGTGGGTCAACCCGCCAAACACGAAAATTTTCGGGTCTTAAACGGGTAGACCCAATTAAAACCCGAACCCGATAAGCCCAAATCTATTACCTGTTTTTTCGTGTCATTTTTGTGGGTTGTGTAAAAATTGCTAGCCCTACTGTAGGTACACCATACACATTTTTTTATATCTCCCACCCAAATAAGAGGGACATAAAAGATTGTAAAGAAGCTATGAGACTCAAGGGTGTAAACGAGCCGAGGTTCGTCTGTTTGGGCTCGGGTCACTTATTTTGGGGTCAAGTTCAAGCTCGAGCTCACTACGAGCCTAAAAATGGTGCTCGAGCTCGGCTTGATAAGGTTGAAAACCTATTCGAGCTCGAGCAATTGAAAGTTAGGGATCCAAATTGAGAGATTTTAAAGTTTAAGGAGGGTTTGTCAATTCGCGTGGAAGTTCGAGGATTTAAAATGAAGTTTTCCCAAACAAATATTAAGGTAATTAAGGCATTAATAAATCTAATGGTGATACTTTAATAGTACGTAATATTTTTATTTATTTTTATTTTAAAGAAGTCTTGTCTATATTCTCATTTCAGAAAAATTCAGAATGAGGGGCTTTATAGTTCCTCTTAATAATATTACAGATAAAGTATCTATGACAGTTGTGATGGCCCAATGTGCCATCGTGTGAGCAGCCGTGTTAGCCTTCCGGTTTACATGTTGGCAAGTCAACTTCGGAATGGTTTGTAATACCCTCCGGGTGCCCTCAATAATGTGCCCATACCTTTTCCAAAGCCTCTGTTTAGAGTTCACCCCTTTCATGACAACCTCCGCATCCCCTTTTAAAATGACATTCTGCAGACCCAATTCCTGACAAAGCCTCGCTACCTGGAGAGACGCCATAGCTTCTCCAGAAGTTGGATCCATGCTTCCATTATGGGATGTTGCTCGTGCCGCTACAAAACGCCCATCAGAATCTCTTACTGCTATGCCCATTCCAAACCTGTCATTTTCTCTATCCACTCCCACATCCCAATTCACTTTGAACAACCCAACTGGAGGTTTTGTCCAGAGCAAGCACTTGCCTTTCTTGTGGATGGAGCTGTGCATTCACCTGTACGTTTGTAGTCAATCAATGCTTGGTTGGTCGTACGCACCAACACGTTTGGATCAATAAATCTCTCCCCATGAATCACGGCGTTTCTCCTCATCCATATACTCTTTGCTTGCCTTATAAAAATCAAGAGCATATCTTCTCCTCCTTTTTCGTAAATTCTCCTCTGCCAATGGAAGAAAATCCACTCCTGAATAAAAGCATTTTTGAAACACTCTTTCTCTAATACCCACCCCCCCATGACATTCGCAGCTGATGGACATGCCCATAAAATATGGGTGGCTGTTTCCACGTCAAGACCAAGTATAGGGCACCGGGGTTCCTTGATTACTCTCCTTTTTAGCAAATTATCCCTTGTGGGGAGGATGTTATGACATACTCTTCCACATGAAGTTCTTGTCAGTATTTGGCATTTTTAATAGTACGTATTAATGTCTTATCATGGATTATATGAATATGATCCTATGATTTCATTAAATTAGAACACGTGATGTAATTAGATCATATTAAATTTATATATGGTTTACTTGTCATATTAAGTTACATGATTTAATTTAATCATATTAAACTGATAAGCGATAAAAAATTGTTAGTTACAATTTACAAAAAACTCAATCAATCACTTTGTTATTAGTTTTGAATTTTGAAAACATTTTATATCAAGCTAGCCCTTCATGATTTATATGATTTCATTAAATTAGAACATATGATTAATGATTTAACTTATTATCATATTAACTTATTAATTTTTTTTTAATTGAACTTATAATCTAATGATAATGCTCAAACTCTAAGTCCTAAATTTCTCAGGAAGTTATGATATAATACTCTAATAGTTATACACTTATACTTAAATTATTTTATCTTAGAACTAAGATCATGTGATATATGTTTCTAAGAATAAGGTTTCTAAGAATAAGGTATCTAATTATAATGTATTGATTAAATAACACAATAACTTGTACCATATGATTATATCATATAACAAAATGATTAATGATAATATCAAATATTTCTTATTATTTACTATATATATTGTATATTTATTATATGTGTTTATATATATATATACACACACATTATATATATGTTCATTTTCAAAATGCATATATATATACACACACATATGTATAAATAACAAAACCAAAGATATATAATATATTTGTTATTATTTAATAATGTTGACTATAAAGTATATATTGTTATTTGTTACTTAATAAAAAATATACGAGTCGAGCTTAATACGCAAGGCGAGCCTTATATGAGCTTACTCATGAGAAATCACGAGTTTAGCCGAGTCGAGCTGAGCTTCATTTATTATTCGAGTTAGGATTCACTACAAAAAAGGCGCCATTTACTAACGCTCATTTACTAACGTGTTAGATATCTTAAAACGTTAGTAAATGGGCCATACATACTATTTCTAACGTTTTTAACACGTTGGTAAAGTGGCAGTTAGAAATGAAAATTTCCTAACGTGTCATACTATAAAACGTTAGCATTTGCTAACGTGTGACTATTCACACGTTAGTAAATGTAAAATATTTNGGGTACCCCTACCATAGAAGCAATATTGTTTTTAACAGTTTGCGGTGTATTCTTGCTAAACAATAATGATGTCTTTTCCCTATTTAGCTTTTGTCCTGAGGCGTTTTCATATAATGCCAAAATTGATTGGACATTTTCCCATTCCTGGGTGATTAAACTTTTCTCATCAATATTTGAGATGGTGTGTTTTTAATTATTTAAAAAAATGTAAATGAAAAACCATTTATATAAGTAATGCTATTATCAACCTAGGTCAACCATTCCGCCTAGTTTAGTGGCATCGTTCACCACCAACCACCTTCATGGTCATCACAATGGTCTTCTCGCTGCCGTCCACGCCACCATCACCATTATCCACCTCCGGCACCATTACTGACATCGGGAACAAAATAGGGATGGCCGGTGTAGGCTTATGGCCCTAGGGTTTTTTTTTTTGCCTATTGGCCCTTACGCACTAAAATTTTTGGCTCTTGACCCCTCATAATATCAAAATTTGCCTTTGTCCCCTGGTATATATAAAGTAAAATACCCAACCCCTTATCATTTAGGGGTGGTTTCAGCCACCCCTATCTTGACCGAATGATCTTGGTTTCGACTACTGATTAAATGAGTAATTCAACCGCTCCAACGATCCTTGAAGCCACTCCAATCTTTTTTATTTTTTGGAGAATAGTTTTTAATCTCGAAACACACGGCTACCTACTGTTGTCTTACTCGGTGACCTCACATTTTTGGACTTGAAACCCACGGCTAAGTCTCCCAATGTATATGACAATATCCCATTTTTTTCCTGCGATTTGTTTGTTTCAATAAATCCGAAATGGATCTATTCTTGATTCTTCAAATCTTTTATGACTCCAAAAATCATTTTTGGACTTGAATGCTAAGGCTACCGCCTACCGTGTGGTCCTTATGCTGACGTCCACACCTCACATTAATTATTGCCTCCAACTATTTTTTTTTTTGGGTATAATATAATCTTATCCTCGAATGAGTTTTAGATGAGAAAATTATATTTTTATTCTATAATTATTTCATAAAGTTTATGCGTTAATTTCAACAAATCATTAGATGAGTACTTGTTTAAAGAAAAAAGAAGAAGAAGAAGAAGAAGAAGAAGAAGAAGAGTACTAATGCTCACGTGGCAATCCCAAGTCCCAACCAACATTAATTTTAATTTACTTATTCGAGGGTTGGATTTTTTTTTTTTTTTTTAATAAGAACAGAATCCAATTAGTGATAATCATTTAGTAAGAATTATTCTAGTATTTTCTAAATGACTTTCTTGATATTGTCCACCTTCAGGAAGTCAACCTATCAAAGAAATAGAGTTAATTAAAGCATTATATATACCTAATTAACAAATAGCTCAACACCGAAATTATTTTTCCAGAACAATTAAAATTCAAATGGCCCATCAAGGCCTATTAATTGCATTATTTTTAATTTAAATGCCTGTATTTGATGCTTTTGAAGTCCAAAGTAAATCTCAATCCATCTGTACTTTAGGCCTTTTGAGGTCTTCTCTCTCTCTCTCTTCCTACATATATCCTTCATTGTCACGACATTTTTCTCATATGTGGTCATTTAAGGTGGTTGCTCATCAACACCTCAACAACCAAGAAGAACATAGCCACAGAAACTAGTCCAGACAAGGTCAACACCATCAAACATTTCAAGTTGTTTACTACCTCTCAAGAAATGGTCATCTCGGAACACGGAACACGGCAAGAATTCTTCGATTAAAGAAATTTCCGAGACATGGTCGTAGAAATTTTTACAACTCAATCTCTAAAAATGTTTTATTTTTTATTATGATAGTGGATAAATCAAGGACTCGTCGGACTAGAGTGGTGCCCGAGCTATGACCACCACCACCAGCTGGCAAGTTCTATTGCAGGGTAGGAGACCCTCGCACATCTTCAAGATCATACTTGGAGGAAGAGAAGGAGCCAAGGGTTTAAAAAACTAGTCATAGAACTTATTATTATTATTTTTTTTCAAGCTTTTTGTATGGGTGGGTGAGCTCTTAGCTTGCCTTCCCCACTTTTTTAACATTAGGCTAACGTGGCAATACTCATCAATCATTGATTTTGATTTTGATTTTTGTTAATTTTTTATTTTAACTAGTGCTGATTCAAGGGCCACTGAACAATGTTAAAATATTGACTAAATGATTAAATTTATTTTTTCTTAAAAGCGGTAGCCAGTTTAACATGGTATTAGAGTGAAAGATCTTGAGTTCAAATTTTGTCTAGCTATGTAAGTCAAATACTTCACGCGTTGAATCTCACATATTAAAATGAAGTTTAAATCTACTCGTATATAACGATCGAAGAGTGTTAAAATATTAATTAAATTATTAAATTTATTTCTTCCCATTAGCTTAAGATTTTATGAGAAATTGTTGTTTAACCGACACTAGTACGTATGTCAACCTAGTGAGACAAGAGTATACGTATTTATAGTATGAGAAATGCTAGGGGTACCAAATTTTTTACTATGAGAGCTTTACCAAACTGATGTGTAACTTATTCATTAATATCCGTTATATTTCTCTTGAGTAATTATTTTGTTCGTCTCTAATAAATAAGTTGTACATCAATTTAGTAAGACTCACAAAAAATTTGGTACTCGATCTATCATTTCTCCTATAGCGTTACCAACACAAAAAGTTTTGAAGAACAAGTCTTATAGGCGTGTTGACTTGACTAAATAAGAGTATAAAAAACGTTTAACACAAAGTGACAAAGACTAGTTGCTATATATAACTTTGTTTCTATATTTAATAAATCATTGGCACAAGCTTTGGTATTCATTTATCCAAAAGAAAAGAAAAAAATGGGTAGCCCTCTACCAACCGAGAGGAGCTGGTATAGGTACCTCCAATACCAGGAAGGCAGGGACTCGCCGGGCGATGCCCGGAACGTTCTCTTGGTACTTGCTACACTGATTGCAACGGTGACGTTTCAGGCTGGCGTGAACCCTCCCGGCGGAATTTGGCAAGATGAAAGGGACGGACATATAGCCGGGAGGGCGATTTATGCGTCGAACAAAGAAGCCTACTATGTTTTCTTGATTTCGAACACCTTGGCATTTTCCACATCTATTCTTGTCATAATGTGTCTCACCTATAATTTTCCTCTGTGTTTATAAGTGCGGATTGCCACAGCTTCAATGATTGTTACTTATGGATCTGCACTGTTTGCTATCACGCCAACCGACTCCTACAGGTTTCGCTATGTCCTAATTGTAGCTGCTGTGCCTTTTGTAGCGAGGCTTTTGATTCATGTATTCAGAAAGTGTAGCAAGTAATATTTCCAACTAGATTGGGGAGGAATGTGGTCTTAAAAAATTATATGAGAAACATATGCTATTAAAAGAATATGTGTTTTTTACATGCTAAAGGATACATGCATGTCACTTTATTAAATTAGTCTGTATGAATTGATATATATATTGGAATTATCTCATATCGATTATGGAATGAGCTAATGGTCAATTTATAAGTGTGAGAAAAAACTTTACTTCTTGAGCTAGTTTTTTGGGTTGAGAGGGGTTCAAAACCACCCAACGTATTGGTATTAGAGCCCAGGTTCAACCAATAAGTCTCGTCCCAACAGTATACGGGAGAAACGACTGATGGTCACTTTATTAGCGTGAAAAAAAAGTCTCATCTCTTGAACTAATTTTAAGATTGAGAGAGGCCAAACACCCCCCCACTTGTAGTGAATTTACAATCATAAAGAGAAGAATAATGCAGCTTATTGTTTCCAATTGTTTGAAATTTCACATGGCACACTACATGTGGTTTGAAAAAACAAAAGAAAAAGAAGGCTGACTTCAACGACAGGACAGATTCAGCACAACCTTATTAATTTAATGGTACGGTGTCCTTAATTGTCTAGATCGAGTTGACTAAATAACCCTACAGAAAAATAAAACACAAGACTAGCTAGTTGCTCACCTTGTTTCTATATATAATTGATCGTTAGCAAAAGCTTTGGTATTCATTGATCGATAAGAAAAGAAAAATGGATAGCGATCATAATCACCCATCTCCGAGGAGCTGGCTTGGGTACTTCCGATTTGTCGAAGATCGGGATGCACCAAGCGAAGTCCGAAACATTCTCTTAGTAATTACCACACTGATTGCAGCGGTGACTTTTCAAGCCGGAGTGAACCCTCCTGGCGGGATTTGGCAAGATGATAGGGACGGACATAGCGCCGGGCGGGCGATTTACGCGTCTAACGAAGGAACCTACTCTGTTTTCTTGATTTCAAACACCTTGGCATTCTCCACATCCATTCTTGTCATAATGTGCCTCACTCATAATTTCCCTCTCTATTTAGAATTGAGGATTGCCACAGTTTCAATGATTGTTAGTTACGGATCTTCGGTGTTTGCTGTCACGCCTAAAGAATCTGCAAGCTTTCGCTACGCTCTAATGGTGGCTGCTGTGCCTTTTGTACTGCGATTTTTCATTCATGTATTCAGAAACTGTACAAAGTAATATTTCCAACTAGATTGAGAGGAATAAATATTGTCTAGCATTTTCCAGTTTTCTTAATCTATATATATATAAGTGATGCTGCGTATGTTAGATATTTGTATTGTTTTTTTCTTTCTTTTCTTTATTAATTAATGTTGTTAAATAACTCGAAGAGGTAAATATTATGTGCTTGATGATGAATTCCCTCAGAGTGAAGTCTTTGATTTGAACATAGAAGTAGTTGATTATTGTTGGGAATAATCTCACTCTATTGGCCCATCAGATACATCATGAGCCTCAAAATTGATACCATCCCATCAGAAAAATAATGTGCCACAACTCCTAGTGCTCCTAGGTCAATTAGTTGAATTAGAAGACCTAACCCAAGTTTGACTCCATTTTTTAGCATATAAATAGGCCTCTATACCAAGTTTAAGCCTTAGACTAACTTATTGTGCATTGAGCAAATATTTCTCAAAGATAGTAATTTAGGCATTGGAGTGAGTCCCCTGCCGACACCCACAGTGAGTTCTCTTAATTCTTATAGTTTTGCAGGGATCAAGGGAATGTGAATAAGAGCGTGATTGAATATCGACTTTGCCTCGAAGAATGTGTAATTTACACCATCTGAAAGTTGTTGTAACAATTATATTGATTTGCTTAGAGTAGATGATATTTTGTCAAATTCTTCTAATAGTGGTTATGGTAAGTTTTAGACAGAGGAGGAGAATTTTATGTTCACAAGGGAAGAGATAGTTGATCTCTTTTTGGATATTTTCATGGCATGTGAAGAGAAGAGGGTACATGAGAAGCATGCAAAATTTGAGTTATCTCAAAGTAATAAGCATAATTTTCAAGGTAAAATTTGAGTTATCTCAAAGTAATAAGCATAATTTTCAAGGTAATCATCACAATCTTATGGTCAGTACGGAACTATTATATATTGTGGGATGTTACATTATTTTGATTTTGAACAGAAAGGAATGGGAAGGGTTGATTCGGCCTCTGAACTATTATATATTGTGCCAAACACCGAAAAAATATTTTTCTGTGTTGAAAATATTTTACGTCGAAACAAATGGAGCCTGAATTGTAAAAATTCCTATAACTCAATCTCTAAAAATGTATCATTTCTTGTTGAAACAAGTGGCTCATATTCTATTAAAGGCCCATTGGGTGTAATTAGTTTATGTGGGTTTGGGCAACAAATAAGTTGTGGGGGGTATTTTGGGGTTTTCCAAAATACTTATAATTAGGGTTTGCCTATAAATATGTTATGTTATGTTGTAACCCTAAATCATTGAATAGAAAAATATAGCCGCACTCTCCTGTGGACGTAGGCAAATTGCCGAACCACGTTAAATCTGTGTCTCAACTATCTCTTGATCTCTTTCTCTTTTTGATTCCATATTATTCATCATTGTTATGCACGGTAACAACAATTGGTATCAGAGCCTAATCATACGATGGCTGGGATTGGCACATCTTCTGCAAAGTTCGATGTGATGAAGTTCGATGGATCCGGGAATTTCGGGTTATGGCAGAGACGTGTCAAGGATTTGTTGGTGCAACAAGGGATGGTGAAGACGTTATATGGGATGAAACCAGAAGGGATGGCTGACATAGATTGGAAGGAACTTGAGGCGAAAGCGGTGGCTACTATTCGGCTTTGTCTGGGAGATGACGTGATGTATCATGTCATGGACGAAGAATCTCCGGTGGCAGTTTGGTTGAAACTGGAAAGTCGGTATATGTCAAAGTCGTTGACGAACAAACTCTATCTAAAGCAGCGGTTGTACGGCTTGAAGATGGCAAAGGGCTCGGATCTGAGCCAACACATCAATGTATTCAATCAGATAATCGGCGATTTGAAGAGGGTTGATGTGAAGTTCGAAGATGAAGACAAGGCGTTGATGCTGTTGAATTCACTCCCAAGTTCTTCTACATATGAGAATTTGGTTACAACTCTGACATGGGGGAAAGAGACCTTGGAGTTAGAGGATGTTACAGGAGCCCTATTGGCTTTTCATCAAAGGAAGAAAAATATTGATGAAAATTCCCAAGGAGAAGGGCTAGTTGTAAAGGGTAACCATGACCGTGGAAGAAGCAATAACAGGGGTGAGTCGAAAGGCAAGAATTCTCGGTCAAAGTCCAGGAGGAGGAAGGACATCAATTGTTTTAAGTGCGGAAAGAAAGGGCACATGAAGCGGGACTGTCCAGACTGGAAGAAGAAAAAGGACGACGAGAATGAAGGTTCCTCAAAATCTGCGAACGTAGTGGAAGTCAATTCAGACGATGCTGATGGTGATATGCTTTCTGTTGCATCTAATTCAGAGCAGCTTGTGGATTCTTGGATTCTGGACTCAGCATGTTCTTTTCACGTGACGCCCAACAGAGATTGGTTTGACACCTACAGGTCAGTTAATTCTGGTATAGTTACTATGGGTAATGGTGCACATTGCAAAATTACTGGCATAGGTAATATTAGAATTAAAATGTTTGATGGTGTGGTTAGAACGTTATGTGATGTTAGACATGTACCAGAAGTGGAAAAGAATTTAATTTCATTAGGCACCTTAGACTCAAACGGTTATGGTTATAAGTCTATAGGTGGAGTAATGAAGGTAACTAAGGGTGCGATGGTAGTGATGAAGGGACAGATAAATTCAAAGAATATCTATAAACTGTTAGGAAGTACAGTTGTAGGTGGAATTGCCTCTGTAGAGTCTGAATCTGATTGTACTGTTTTGTGGCATATGCGGTTAGGTCATATGAGTGAACGGGGCATGTTAGAGCTTCATAAGAAAAATCTATTGAAGGGTGTCAAAACATGTAAACTTGATTTTTGTAAGTTCTGTGTTCTGGGGAAGCAGAATAGGGTACAATTCAAGACAGCCACACACAAGACAGAGGGTATTATGGACTATGTTCATTCTGATGTATGGGGACCAGTGAGAACAGCGTCACGGGGAGGACATATGTATTTTGTCATCTTTATTGATGATTTTTCCAGAAAGGTTTGGGTGTACTTCATGCGGCACAAATCAGAAACGTTTGCCAAGTTCAAGTTGTGGAAAGCTGAAGTGGAGAACCAGACTGGAAAGAAGGTTAAGTGCCTCAGGACAGATAATGGCACTGAGTACACAAACGACGAATTCATGGATTTTTGTGAGCAGCATGGTATAAAGAGACATTTCACAGTTCGCAAGACACCACAGCAAAATGGTGTGGCGGAAAGGATGAATAGGTCGATTGTAGAGAAAGCATGATGTCTCAGGTTGAATGCTGGACTTGTAAAGATTTTCTGGGCAGACGCAGTTAGTATGGCATGCTACTTGATAAACAGGTCACCGAGGGCAGCACTGATGAAAAAGTTGCAGAGGAGGTGTGGACAGGTAATGAGGTAGATTACTCTAGTTTGAGAGTATTTGGTTGTCCAGCCTATGTGCACATAACTAGTGAAGAACGGTCAAAACTTGATTTAAAGTCTAGACAGTGTGTCCTTCTCGGATATGGGAAAGGGGTTAAAGGTTACAAGTTTTGGGATCTGACGGCAAACAAGGCGGTGATCAGTAGAGACGTGGTATTTGACAAAAATTCCATGTTGAAGAGTACTTAGGGTAAAGAGCAGCAGGTGCCAGAAAGCAGTAGCAGTGATAAGCAGGTGGTGTAAGTGGAGTTAGAGACTCCTGTGCAGGAGAATACTTCTCAGGGTACAGAGACTTCTACTTCAGAAATTGAGCAGCATCACAGTATAGCCACAGACAGACCTAGACGTACTATCAGGCCATCAACCAGGTACGGTTTTGAAGATATGATTTCTTATGCTCTTGTTATTAGCAGCAGAGATCCTACTACTTTTCAAGAGGCTGTCAATAGCCAAGAGAAAAGCAAATGGATGGGCACTATGGCAGAAGAAATGGAGTCTTTACATAAAAACCAGACATGGGATTTGGTGGAGCTCCCAGAGAGGAAAAGGAAGATAGGGTGCAAATGGGTATTCAAGAAAAAGGAAGCAGTATCAGAAAAAGGGGGAGAAAAGTTTAAGGCTCGCCTAGTAGCAAAGGGTTATTCACAGCAGAAAGGGGTTAATTATGAAGAAATATTTTTCCCAGTGGTCAGACATACTTCCATTAGAGCAGTATTAGCGTTGGTAGCACATTATGACATGGCTTTGGAGCAAATGGATGTGAAGACAGCTTTTCTTCATGGTGATTTGGAGGAGCAGATTTACATGGAGCAGCCAGAAGGGTTCAGTCAACCTAGACAGGAGCACTTAGTCTGTAAATTGAAGAAGTCACTTTATGGGCTGAAGCAGTCTCCAAGGCAGTGGTATAAGTGATTTGACTCCTATATGATCAAAATTGGCTACAGGAGATGTGAGTATGACTGTTGTGTGTATGTAAGGAGCCTTGATAATGGCTCATTTATTTTTCTGTTACTGTATGTGGATGATATGCTTATTGCAACAAAAAATATAGTGGAGGTCAACAAACTGAAGGTTTTGTTGAGTAGCGAATTTGACATGAAGGATTTGGGCACAGCCAAGAAGATTATTGGGATGGAGATTCGCAGGGACAGAGATGCCAAGAAATTGTGGCTATCTCAAGCCGGTTATGTGAAGAAGGTGTTGGAGAGGTTTAGCATGGAGAATGCAAAACCAGTAAGTACACCTTTGGCGAATCACTTCCGCTTGTCTACCTCACAGTGTCCAAAGACAGTTGAAGAAACTGAAGACATGTCAAAGGTCCCATATGCCAGTACAGTGGGGTGTCTGATGTATGCTATGGTATGTACCAGGCCAGATTTGGCTCATGCAGTGAGCGTGGTGAGCAAGTACATGGTAAATTCGGGGAAACAGCATTGGAATGTAGTTAAGTGGATTTTCAGATACTTGAAAGGTACTACAGACTACGGCATCACTTTTGTCAGACAAAAGAGTGATTTGTCAGTTGTGGGATATGTGGATGCAGATTATGTAGGGGACTTGGATGACAGAAGATCGACCACGGGTTATGTGTTCACTCTTACATGAGGACCCATATGTTGGAAGTCCATGATTCAGTCCACGGTTGCAATGTCCACGACTGAGGCGGAGTACATGGCAGCGGCTGAGGCTGCAAAGGAAGCTTTGTGGCTTACGGTGTTAGTCAAGGAGCTAGGTATTCAGCAAGGTGGAGTTTCACTATATTGTGATAGTCAAAGTGTCATTTACTTGGCAAAGAACCAGGTGTATCATGCGAGAACGAAGTACATTGATGTGAGGTTTCACAAGATCAGGGAATTGGTTGCTACAGGTGAATTATTACTTGAGAAGATTCATACTTCTGAAAATGCAGCGGACATGTTGACAAAGCCTATTATCGCAGACAAGTTCAAGCATTGCTTGGACTTGATAAATGTATCCAGGTGCTAGAAAGGAGAGAAGAGGAGGCGGCAACCCCAAACTTATCAGTTCCAGGTGGAGGCCCAATACTTGATTATCTTCAAAGAGGTGAATACTCGCCAAGGTGGATATTGTTGAAACAAGTGGCTCATATTCTATTAAAGGCCCATTGGGTGTAATTAGTTTATGTGGGCTTGGGCAACAAATAAGTTGTGAGGAGTATTTTGGGATTTTCCAAAATACTTATAATTAGGGTTTGCCTATAAATATGTTATGTTGTTGATGTGGTTATTTCGTGACCAAAATATCAATAATAAAATTAACCACTCGCAATAGGACGAATCTTTGTAGGATACGGCTATAGAGAGGGTGTCGAACCTCAAGGACTGTGGGGGTTTCGTTATTAAATTCTAAAGACTAAATTTAACCTAATTAATTAAAAGAGTTTTGATTGATTGTGAATTTAAGTGCATGAAAGTAAATGCAGAATTAAAAGTAAATATATGAGAGAGAGAGAAGTAAGGTACCAATTTCACCACAATCCGCACAACAATGGTAACCGTATTTAATTCCAGAAACTCAGAATATGTATGTTATAAAAGAACAAGAAAATACAATATCAAGGGATAATGATAATCTATCTTCGGTTGGTACGGATCGTCCACCTAACCACTAAGATGCGGCACGACCCGTCTTTCCTAGGCATAAACTATAAAATCCCTTAATAAGTTTTCATACAATCAATGGAATAGCATAACCCATCTTCGGTTGGCACGGATCGTCTACCTAAATTACACTAAACTAAGGTGTAGTACGACCCGTCTTCCCTAGGCATGGCCTATCTTAATCCTATTAATCATATGTCTATTAAAACCCATTGCATAACCATCAATCTTATAATCACAGAAAATAAGGTTGATTTGAGTTCAATACAGGCAAAATAATTTCTAAGACAAGAATAGAATTTCGCAAATATTGAAATTGAATTGAATAACAATTGCATTGAATATTAAGAACAGAAATCTAAAATTGCAATCCTCACAGTTATGCAATCAACATACATAAATTGAATTAAATGAAATCAAATACAATCACCATTGTGCTTGGAAAGGGTTTACATCGGTACCCCACTAAGGGGTTTAGCCGCTCATGACTCCGCTAAGCCTCCAAGAAATATTTTCTGTCTAAAACTAAGTATCTTCTCTCTGAAATTGTCTCTCTAGTTGTGAGGCTTAGAGGTCTATTTATAGGCTTTAGGAGAGTCCTAGAAACCCTAGTAAACCTAGGAAATTCGGAATTCTATCTCCTAGTCAATTTAGGAGACAATCCTATTACAAATCGGAATAGAATTCGTCCAGAATTGGGCTTCTATCTTGCGGGGTGATTTTAGCATTGCGGCGGTCTGAATTAGGAAAATACTATTTCACAATGATTTGTAGCCTGTTGAGTCAGCTTTCCAATGCCGTTGGAATCACCTCAATCCGATATTTGAGCTGAAAGTTATGGCCAAAATACCAAGACCTGTTCAGAATCCAAATTTGAATCCAATCCGATTTTAGCTCCAATTTGATAAATTCCGATTTAATCCTTTCCACATCTTCTAGGTCTTCCCAATTTGTGCTTTAAACCCAAAATTAATGGTTTTTCTTGCATCTTTATTAAATACCTGAAAACACAAAAACAACACAAAATCAAACAAATAATAATGCTAAGGAATTAACATATGCGAGTTAAGGGGCTTGAATGTGCAACATTCGGCGCTTATCAGTTGTAACCCTAAATCATTGAATAGAAAAATATAGCCGCACTCTCCTGTGGACGTAGGCAAATTGCCAAACCACGTTAAATCTGTGTCTCAACTATCTCTTGATCTCTTTCTCTTTTTGATTCCATATTATTCATCATTGTTGTGCACGGTAACAACATTTCTCATTATGATAGTGAATAAATCAAGGACTCATCGGACCAAAGTGTGCCCATCTTGAGCTATGACCACCGATGGTCAAGTTGTATGGCAAGTAGGAGGCCCTTGCACTTCTTCAAGATCATAGTTGGTCGGCGAGTAGATCGAGGCCCTTGCACTTCTTCAAGATCATAGTTGGTCGGCGAGTAGATCGAGGCCCTTGTACTTCTTCAAGATCATAGTTGGTCGGCGAGTAGAGGCCTTTGCACTTCTTCAAGATCATAGTCGGTCGGAAGTGAAGGAGCTAGGGGTTTAAAAAACTAAAAAAGAAGTTGTAGTTATTTTTTTTTCAAGACTTTCCTATCTTTGCTATTGAGCTTTTGTAATAGTGTTCATCAATGGTTAATTTATTTATAATTTTTTTTTTTGACATGTCTGCACAAGAGGAGGAAGGAGATTCGAACTAATGACCTCCACTTCATTAGGCGTGGTCCTAGTCGATTGAGTTATTTCTTGGGGACAACATGCAAGAACGAATCAACATGCACTACCAAACCAACCCAATAAAATATGATCAGCAATATATATCATCACTCAAAACCATACAAACACAAGGCCCTTTATAGGTGTGTAGACTTTAACCGATTAAATAAGCTCATGTTTTTGTTTTTTTTGGACATGTCCACACAAGAGGAGAGATGGGAGATTCGAACTAGTGACTTCCGCTTCATAAGGTGTGGTTCCTAAATGATTGAGCTATTTCTTTGAGACTTTGATTCAATAAGCTTATGAAAAAAGTTTAACACAAAGAAAAGTTGGTAACCTTTTTAATTTCTATATAAAATCTTTGGCACAAAGCTTTGGTATTCATTGATCGAAAAGAAAAGAAAAATGGATCATACCACTTCCCCGGCCCGGCCACCAGTTCCGAAGACCTAGCTTAGATTCTTCCAACCCCAAGCGATGGCGTAATCACCACATTGATTGCAGCAGTGACGTTTCAAGCCAGAGTGAACCCTTCCGGTGGGACTTGGCAAGACGACAAGGACGGACAGGGAAGGCAATTTATGCGTCGAACAAAGGAGCCTACTATATTCTTACCAAAAAAAAAAAGAAAAGGAGCCTACTATATTTTCTTGATTTCTAGCAGCTTCAAACGACTCTGTAAGGCTTCGCTACGTCCTAATAGCAGCTGCTGTGCATTTTGGAGTGCGATTTTGTCTCTTCATCGATACATTCAAAAATGTGTAAAAAGAAAGTGATGATAAAAAGTAATGCTATATATCATATTTTTAAAATTATTATTAGATTCGATCGGGATGGATCGTTATAAAATTTTGAAGCGACAATATATATAGCATTACTGGTGACGAAATCATGGTGTATTGCCCCTTAATTATGTAGTTCTGTTAGGGTTATCTCATCACATTGGTTGTAGAATGGGCAGGTGGTTAGTCTATAAGTTTAAAGGAAAACCTCACTTCTTGAGCTAGTTTTTTAACCAAGACTAAGCAATACTGGTATTAGAGGTTCAACGAATAAATCTCGGCCCAAACAATCCAAGGGAAAAACGGGTTGTCTATGCTTCAACTCAAGGCCCGATGTATGAAGGGTAAATTGTTGGGATTATATCACATCAGTTATAAAAGGGGTTGGTGATTAGCTTATAAATGTAAGGGAAAAATTTACCTCTTAAGCTACCTTTTAGGGTTGAGAGAGGCTTAAAACTACTCAACACTCTAATTCTAAAAGAGTTAAACGTTAAGACCAGTGCGTTTTAGGAATAAATGTAAAGTATTTTCCAGTTTTTTTAGTATGCCGTTGTGGGGGTACTACTAGCTAGTCTACTGCGTGCAGCATGGAGAAATCTCAAATAATAATCATATATCATATATCATATATATATATATAAGCCGAATCACTCTCAAAAGTGCCTTAATATTGCGACATGTGGCGTGAACCCTTTTTATTCTAATGCTAAACCGGTTTTTTATGGCATAATTTATAAACCAATTTTTTAAGAGTGAACCGGTTTTTACTTAAAAAACTAGGGGTGTCAACCCGGTCCGGTTTCCCGGTTTTTGGCCAAAATCGGGAATCGGAACCGGGGTACCCCGGTTTCTTGTTTTGGGAAACCGGAACCGGAACCGGCACCCCGGTAAAACCGGGGTCCCAGTTACTGGCCGGTTCCGGTTGTACTCAGTCCGGTAACCGGTTTTTTAAAAAAAAAATTACTTTTTGGGCTTATTTTAGGTGTTGGGCTTAAAATAAGCCTTTTTTTTTTTTCATAAGTTGGTTATTTTTTAAAAAATCTAGTATTTTTGTCCAAATTAAAGGGGCTTTATTGTTATTGTTCCAAATAATTAAAAAATAAACCTAAAAAAGCCCAACAATCCTAAAAAAAATCGATGTTTTTGCCTATATGGGCCTTAGAAATAAAAATTTAATTTTTTTAAAATACCCTAAAAATCATTTTAAATTAGGTGCATAAAGAAAATTTTAAAACAATAAAAGTAAAAACAAGTATGTAAACAAACAAAAAAACTAAAATGTAAAGCCCTAACTAAAAAAAATAAAAAATATATATTTAACCCGGTTCCCGGTAACCCGATAAAAACCGGGTACCGGAACCGGGGTACCGGTTTTTAATTTTTCCAAACCGGGACCCCGGTTTCCCGGTTTCCGGTTTCCCAGTTTTCCGGTTTTCCGGTTGCGGTTGCGGTTTCCCGGTTTTTTTTGACACCCCTATAAAAAACTGGTCATTAAATTAGCTTAATTAATGACATTTAATTATATTTGAAGAGTTTTCATATAGGGAAAAATATAAAATGACCCCCCAAACTACCAATCATTTGTAATTTAGCCCCTTAAAGTTTCAGTTGGTATAAAGTAGCTTCCTAAACTACTAATCTCTTATAAAATGGCCCCCTCCATTAGATGAAACCATGAAAATGGATGAAAAACCCAAAACAACGTCGTTTTGGATTTTAGAGTTACTAAAATGCCCTTGTTAGAATATATCCTCCGGAATTTGGCTCAATTGGTGAAAACTGCTTCAGCCATAATATATATCCTCCGGAATTTTTTTCAGCCATGGGAATAAGTGGTCTCAGATTCCGATTTGGTGTCCTGCGGCTGATCTCGGAAAGTATTCACTGAATGGGAATGCATCCTTCAACAAAGGTTGCTGAGAAACAGAGCGAAAAATCCTCTGTTATGTGCAAGGTTCATGGAGTCTTGCTGCCAATTCTTTTCTTCTTTTGAAGATGAGTTCAGTAATATGTTTTCGTAAATAGTGAAAAATCAAAAAAGGATTAAATCTCATTCCATATATACACACATGAGAGTAACTTCCTATATGTAATATGCCTTTTGAAAAGTGTACATTATCAAATTTTCCAAAAAAAATTTGGGCTTTTTCTTGCAATTTTTGTTCTCCGCGCGCTTGTCCATAAGAACATTATATGTGTTTTGTTTGCTTAATATGGCTTTTCCTTGGTGGTAATTGCAAGAAAAATGCCTTTCATGGACTTACTTGTATGAGTTTATTATGGAGGTTCCGGTTGTCAAGAAAGATGATAAACCAGACCCATTTTGCCGGGTTGCTGGAAAGGACCCAGCAGGCTTGGTTGCTGCAGTGAACCTGGGATTCAAACCCTAAAGAACAAACTTTTGAAGAAGGGGAAGAAGGGTTGTAGTGGAAAAGAACACGGGAAAGAAGGGTTTTTTTTAGGGAAATCAAAACGACACCGTTTTATGGGGAGGGTTTTTTAATTTTTATTTTTTTTTCTAACAAGGGCAATTTAGTAACTCTAAAATCCAAAACGACGTCGTTTTGGGTTTTTCATCAATTTTCACGGTTTCATATAACAGAGGGGGCCATTTTATAAGAGGTTGGTAGTTTGAGAGGTTACTTTATACCAATTGAAACTTTGGGGGGCTAAATTACAAATGACTGGTAGTTTAGGGGGCCATTTTATATTTTTCCCTTTCATATATAAATTATGCAATAAATTAAGTATTATTAATGTCAAAATCAAATAAGGAAATAAATAATACAAATCAAATTATTATGTATTATTATGTTCAATCACTTTAATATGTATATAACATAATATTATATGTTATAGTTGAATTGAATGAAGGATGTAGAAATAAAATAGAAAAAAATTTCATTGCATTATTTTTTTATTTTTATAAATATATAATTGTATATTAATTAATGATTAATTATATAGATTGTCGAATTTTTACTCAACATAATGATTATGTATTTATTTTTTATTTCATTAGCAAAAATAATTTTTATAATATATATATATATATATGATTAGCATCCTACAAACAATTATATATTCGATGTCCAAACCAAAGTGTAAAATCACAACAGTCATCTTGGGGCTTATTTTTGCTTAGTGTCCATTAGTTTATAAAATCGTTGATTGTTCGATATAACATGCTTCTTATTTGATATTTTTTTTAGGCCTATTCGCCTATGATATTTTTTGTTTATTTGTATGATTTACCCGAATTTATATGTTAAGTAATATATTGGTATATAACCTTTAGTATGTCTTTTTTATTTAAAGAGTCATGATATTTTTTTTTACAACCTATAAAGAAAAGTTCAATAGAAATGTGTTTAAATTTTGAAATTAAACTATAACAAAGAATCTCAGGCGTACTTTTTTCTACAACCAAAGCACTTTTTCGAATATTCATAATTTTGGGTTTTATTTATATTAAAATCTAATAAGTATTACACTAACAATATTAGAATTTTTTTTTAGTTTTATATTAATGCTTTGATTAAGCAAAATTCAAGTTTTCCTCTTAAAATTATGAAAGTAAATTTCATAATACTTAAAAAAGTATGATTATAATATAACTCTAAAAATCCCGCGCATTGCGCAGGTTATAAGCTCATAATAATAATACTCAAAACCAAACGATACTACCTACAACCTCAATCTTTCCATTTTTTTTTCTTATAAAAAACCAACAAGGGTATTTTAGAAATTTTTACAAGATTTAACAAAAAAAAATCTAAAAAATAAAAAATATTACAAAAAATTAAAAGTTCAATACTCTAAATTAAGAGTTTTTGAACAATCGTTATTAATAAATTTATAAAGATTTTGATAAGAGTAATAATAGAAATAGAGATTTGATTCAAAAAATATATGTTGTTTGAACCTTCATTATTAGAGTCCCGAGCTGACTCATAAAAGAACTCGGGCCGGGCTAAATCTGACGGATCCGGATCCCCAGCAATTTCTCAAAATTGCTGGCCAGTTTTTTTTTAAATCCTAACCATTCAAAAGATCTAAGGGCTTAAAATTAAATATCAATATTTTTAATGGGTAGCATATATTTCGAATTTCAAAATTCAAAGTTTATCTCTTCTTACCTTTCTTTCTCTTTCTCCCTCTCTCGTTCTATCCTAGACCCCCTCTCTCCCCTTCAGCCCTCTCTCTCCCCATTAACGCATCTCCCCCCAAGACAATTTCTCTCCCCAAAACCATAAACGCATCTCTCTCCCCCACCCACTCCTTCGGCTTCAGGCGATGNAAAAAAAAAAAAAAAAAAAAAAAAAAAAAAGAGAAGAGAATAAGGTTACCTTTTTCCAACAATTCATGTCTCAAACTACCAAAATATATTTGAGTAATTTAGCCAGAGATCAATGGTCCGGTGTCTAAGAGTACCATCAGCAATAGTAGCTAAAATATTTATTAAAAAAGTACAAATTTATATTTCAATTACTTTTTTTTTTTTTGATATTCAAACAAATTTTCTATCTTACTCTTTATTTTATTTATAAATTACTTTTAAGAGTTTTTAAAAAAGAATTTATTTTGTTGAACACCATATCCAAGCAACCCAACCAAAATCACCCCCTCAATCCATGCCCACAATAGCCAAAGAAGCAAAATTTTGGGCGTTTGTGGGGAGTTTGGTCCCTAGGCAAAATAAGCCACTCTTACTACTTCCTTTCATTAATTTGGTGCTAATCAAAATTTGGCACCCTTTCAAACGGATCTTGTGTTATTGTAGAACCTAAGGTGGCGGTACAGCACTCCAATTAGATTAGTGCGGCGGTGCCACTACCCTTCTTCTAGCTAGAGCAGTCATAGGCTATGTTTGTCAAAGAACTAGACCAAAAAAAGGACCAAAATACCCAAAACCCTCCAAAAAAATCTAACACTTCATTTCAAAATTAACTCTTAACTTTTTTACTTTTTACATTACATTAATAATTTTATTACTATTCAAATAAAAAAATCATTACAAAACTTTTTTTTTTTTTTTTACTTTTTTATACAAAACTTTCTTACTTTCTTTCTCATATCAATCAAATCTGTTATAGTTTCAACCTACTTCTTTTTTCAAATCCTTTTCCAAACACATCCATAATATCCTAATTTTGTTTGTATAATTTTTTAAATAAAAAGTCAACTCTTAAGTATCTTTTTGTCAAGACAAATTTTTTTTTTAAAAAAAAAAATTTGCCAGCATTTTTCTGCTGCCATGCACTTGCACTCTCTCTCTCTCTCTCCACCCAACTAGTTGCCCATGATTGCACATGTTGTCTGTTCCCTGTATAGAATCTGTACAACTGTCAAATAGAAGAAACTGTCATTACTACCGAAAACAGCCCCAACAATTTGTACTCCTGTACTCTTGTACCCCTGTACCTTAATTCTTTTGAAAGCTACCCAAATTACCAAACTGCCCTATACACTGACCACAAATTTCTTCCCTTTCCAAATTGCATCCAAATATGAGGAAAGCCTGTTGCCACCTCAACACTTAGCGGCAATCCAAGAAGCTGGAAACCCCAATAGTGGATAAGAGCAAGTATCAACCACAATTAAACAATTTAGAATTTGATAGCCAGTCTGTAAAGAGGAAACTCCCATCTGTACATAGCAAATAACTTCAAATTCAAAGCCCCCAAAAGGTAAAAAGAGAATAAAAACATGAATACATATTCCAACAATTGTTAGTAATTTTGGTAACAAATGCTAGAAAGTCTTTATGAGACGACCTACTTGCTCCAACGAGTGAGTGGAGTTGTGGACTGTTCGAGATTTGTTCAGACGGGTGATTGATTTCCATAAAAGTTTTCTTACATTTGTTGCAATCAAGACAACATTCTTACGTAAGTCAATAGCTCTCGTTTGGCCAACCCAAAATATAGAGAAAAAGGAAACTACCTCTATGCCTAAACTACATTTAGAGATAATGTGCATTAAATAGAGGTTAAATAGCTAGTTGTTGCTTCTGATGGGAGGAGGGTTCATCCTCATTGAAGCACAAGTGGGCTTTCAGTGATCTCCCTAAATTTAGAGAATGTTCTGCTACAATAACAGGAGGTTGCTGCAGAATCATCTCTCTTTGGAGGTAGGAGCAGTAGGCGTGGAAGGTGGTGGGTGTCACATTCAATCGGAAGCCCAAGCCAAATAGGAAGTCCACTTCAAGAAACTTCATTTCTGTTGTGCTGATTCCTCCTACTTTTGCATAGTAAGCATTGTTGTAGTACCTGAAGAAGTTCACAGCATAAACAATAATTCAATATTTAGATACATAATTACCAAAAAGAATTGATTAAATTCATCCATTCTTATTATCGATCAGTTTAAATTTTTGAAATAACTCGTGATTTAATATGATATTAAACTTCTATTAGATGATCATTCAAATGAAGTGACAAAAGGCAAGTATGCAAGGCAATCTTTTTATAATCTTCATTGACTTCAAAATTATTTATAAATTCTATTACAAAGATTATAGATATTATCAGATTAATTATGATTCCACAGAAATTTAATTTGAAACAGAAGCTTTCTAGAAAAAGATAGAAAATTTATCTGGAAAAAGGTAATGGAAAATCAAAACAATAACTTGAAAACTTACATATCATCCATGAATTTTGCAGCCACCATGACACTTGTGATTAGCAGACGATGAACGCTGAAGGAATTGATGGGCAAAGCAGCTTGCCTTTGAGCAAAGCGATCGAGATAAACGTATGCAACAACGAAGCAAGAGGGGCTGCAATTGGCGTACTTGAAAATCCTCTCCAGGTAGCTTTGGATGGAGATGGTAGGGCGAGTCAGGCCATGGAAGACTGAGATTTGCTGGGGTTGGAGCCGACGGTTGAGATCGTTCGACTCCACCGCTCTTTGGAGAAGAGAAGACAGAAATGCTATGAGCTTTGGCATCACATCTGGGTTCTCTAAATCTGCCATTGTTGAGCTGCTTTTGAATTCTCTGAGTTCGGAATTCTGTTGGGTCATAGGTTCTCATATATAGTGGTCGTTAATTGGTAGGTAGTTTAATCATTAATGGTCCAAAACACCCTCAGCATGATAACGTGACAGTTGTAACAGTTGTATAACAGTTTACTGATAATATATTACTTTCTTAAACAATGATCGGGAAGTGTCTATTAGTTGGTTTGTGTTCTTTATGAATCAAAAGTTTGTGATTTTGAATTGGGTAATGATTTTTTTATTTCAAAACTTAACTTGTGAAGGAGGGAACATAGGTGGATTAGTGTCTTTTTCTTGAAAAACTTCGGGGTTTTTTGGGCTGATTTATTATGACAATGGTGATGGCATGCCATACCCATCATGTGATTACATGTGGGAATTTTGTGATTGTAGTTGAAGGGCCCACTTTTTGGGAGGTCTTGCATGTGTTTTGATTCCATACATTTGGGTGACATAACATGGATTTTCAATGTTGATTTATAGCATTAGAATATGCTGATGATCACACTGTTCCAAACATTCAGAGAATTGTGAATTTAGAACTGGTTCGTTGGATTCACGTTGGAGACATGTGATCTGGATCAATATATAGCAAGCTTCCCAACTTCAACACAATCTCTTCTAGATCTCTCAAATGATGAGTTTTTACTGGCTAATATGAGAAGCTACTTAAAATACGTCACGTCAGTTGATGTAAAATGGTATGAAAAGGGTTACATTACTCTTCTAATGGTATAACAGATCTATCTAATATTTTTGAGCATTCAAAATCAACCGGCATGTGTTTGCTTATAGAAAACGATACTCTCCATTTCGTTTGAATTTTGGTCAAGATTTAAAATTGGAGTGCATCTAACGATCTCGTTTGCTCTTAGAATCAAAATACAGTAAATTTTGATCTACATTATTTTGCCAAATACAAATATATATTAACTCCTTTAAAAAAAAAAAAGCTTTATACCCATGCTTGCTTTAGGATTTGATATAAATATATTTTTTGCATGAGAGCAATATCTGTCTTATTCTGTTGCTGGAACTGAAGACCCTACACAAAATACGTGCATCGCGTGCTGCATTAGAGCTTTTTCCAGCCCAAATTGGCTTTTGATAAGATCTACCGACACCCAGAATCAAAGTTTGTAGCCACATATTATAATGGGGATTATATCCAAACATGCTTAGTATTTTTCATTAATTCCTGTTTATGTTTATTTTTCAACCTGGCAGGTTGAGTTTAAGGGAGATGCATATGGATGTGGTGACCTCAACCACCAAACATTACTAGCTGTCACATAAAGGTGATTTGTCATTTCAAAAACCCCAATAAAGGATAATATATAAGTGATTGTACAAGCATGTATTAATTGCAATTAACTGCTAGATCCGTGTATAGGTAGGATGCAGATACGGTTAGTAAAAATCACCAACTACATTTACGGATTAAAATAGCGATTTAGGATTAGCGGATGCAATTAATAACAGTATCCACATGTTGAAGATTAAGTTTATTCGCTGTGAAGTGTACGTCAAGGCAACTCCAAAGTTTACACCGACTCGAATTCTAACATAGAAATTAGATGTAATAACCACTTATATAGTTAGCTACCTACTTTTGTATGTGTGCTAGACTTAGGAGATGACTTTGTAATTGAAAACATAAATTTAGTTGAAACATAGTTTGCCACCACAACTGAAGTAGCCTTTTATTATCCCTCTATTATCTTTGTTGATGGGAAAAAGAGATAGAAGAGGAAGGGCTTAAGAAAAACACTAAAATTGGCCAAAAATACTAAAAATTGGTTCAACATATTTTGTAAAATTGTTTAAAATATGTCCTAATAGAGGCCAAAAAAACTAAATTAGGCCCAAAAAGCTCATAACTTGATATGCACATAGTGGCTAATAACCGCATGGATAGCGGATGCAGATGCATCTGCATTTAGAGCCGTAAAGTGAATGAATGAACAAAAAATGATAACATAAAGAAACTAGTAGAATAAAATGTTTGCAGAAGATTAACACCTTTTGTTTTTTTGGAGTGATGCTAGAAATTACATTGTTATTCCACAACTATTTTATAATACTGATGTGATAGTATCAACTAATTATTGAGTCAGTTCTTATTAAAAAAAAAAAGAAAAAAAAGTGAGAGTTAGTTGAGACCGTCACATCAATATTATTAGATAATTGCAAAATAAAAATGTGATTTTTTGACTTTTTATTTTTTCCTTATTCTTGGAAACTATATATGATACTTAAAAAAGGTACTTGTTTTTTTGAAAGGGAATCTTGTTAGATTTCATTGATAAAAGATCAAGAGTGTAAAACTCTTACATCGCAAAGCATAAAACTCTGATAAATCATAGTAAAAAACGATGAAGTTACAAAATCATAGATACAATTACAAAATTGTTACAATCAACTTTCGCTAACCCATGTATAATTATAATTATGAAACAGATATGTTCCGAACAGCTAAAACTAAGACATATGTAACCCAAATTTCTAAACTTTATTTTTCAGCCTTAAAAAATAATTCTCACACCGATCTACTCCTAGGCCTAAATGGTCGGACCGAAAAATCAGGACAAAAAATAATAAAAAAAGGTACTTGTTGTGGTGGCCCAAATGAGTGGTTAGGGCATAGATAGTATTGGAAACACATGGTGAAATATAGGACAATAAATGGAGGAGTCCAAATGAAGAAGAGGAGAAGTGACTTTACAGCAAAGATGTCATTTTATGGCTCTTCTTAAATGATGGCAGCCTACGAATTTTGTTATCCGGCCGCTATCACCTTTCGTTATCCCCCCACCACCTTTGTCTTAACTAGCCGGCATTTCCCATGTTGTAAACATTTTCATGGGGTGACCAAAATGCCCATGCTTTGCAATTAGATTAGGTTGTTAATTGTTATTATTTGTAGGGTTTAGTATTTTTTTTGGTCCATGTTCTTCGCGGTTTTAATAAACTACTCTACGGGTTTTCAAAAGTTATTGGAACGGTTCTTGTGCTTTCACTGTTTATCGTTTTACTCCTTTTTGTGTATATTCCATTAAAAAAAAAACTAATGAATTCTCTGCCACGTGTGCATGCCACCACGTAAAACTAATAAAACGCTATCATGTATGTACTGTACATGTTAATCCTTAGGACATTAGTGTATTACTTTTAAAATAAAAAAAATAAAAATAAAACATGAATATGACAATTACGGAGGTGGCCGGTCGCCAAGGATGAGAGATCGTACCACATGAGGGGCGAGAGTTGGGGGTGGGGAGGTGTAGCAAGGGACCCCATCCCCATGGCCCCTCCTCTCCTGTATGTGGGTCGTGAAGATAGGTTACCACAAACCGCCTTAATTGGTAGCCAAGTTTCTTAGTTTCTGTGTCAAGAAAACATAGTGGCCTGTCATTCATTTGGCACATTTTTTTAAAAATTTATTTTCTTGTATTGAATTGGTTATATTGGCACTTATTGTTGAAATGCTCAGCCCGTTTTATGTCTTATGTTTTGTTTTGTTGTATTCGTTCTCTTCGATCTCCCTTCTCTTGTCGTAATTCAAGAATAAAAAATAAAAAAAAAATAAAAAAAAACCCATTTTCTTACCCACAATTTTTTTCATAATGACACATTTTACTCCCAAATTTACCTAATAAATGGAGGGTAATTTGAGAAAATGGTAATCAAGATACAAAATGCCAAGCTGGGAAGCATGTTTATCTTGGATGATAAAGAGAGCAAAGCATGTTTTCATGTGCTTCTCCGACCCCATGTGCTGCCCATGTGAGTCTCCTCCACTAATATATATATTGGCTATCGCCCTGCATTATTGGCTTCGAATTACCTAAAAATTCTTTATACAATAAATGAAAGATACACTCGAAAATGGTACCACCCAACATGTTCTTCATTTGGATTCAAAATAGTGGGCCTCCTACACAATATGGCCCTTCAGGGTACAAGCCACAAATAAGCTCGTTCTTACCAAACAAAGAATCTTAGGAAGATTGGTATTGGGTTGATTTATGGGTCACTTTTGTTTAAACGGTTAAGTATTTCAATTCTGACACGACTCATTTAAATTAGCTGATAACATGACACACTAATTTATATAAATTTATGAATTAAAAAAAAAAAACGAATTTTATGTCAAAATGAATTTTAGACTTTAAGGATTTTCAGTTTTAATTTCTTTAATTATATTAATGTATCTAATTTGATTGATTATATTGATGGAAAATGGTGCTCCAGTCATTGTGGAAGAAAGAACCCAATAACCCACGAGTTTGAATCAATATCAAAAGCATGGAAATCATGCCTGCCTCTACTTGTCTTTCTCATGTCAACATATTAGAAAGCAATTTCCTGATTTCAATGTGTCAACGGGAAGACATGGTGTGCAATTTAGATCTTAATAATTTTTTTTGGGAAAACTTGAGAAAGCCCCCCTTCTCCCAATTTTCAGGCTTTTACACATGACACTTATGAGCTAAAAAAACTCTCAACTTACCCCCTTGATCTTTCGTTTCCTCTCACTTTTGACCCTTTAATGCTCAAACTATCATTTTCTTTTTCTAACCTAATCTTTCTCTCAAACGGACAAAATTTCCTCCAAACTAGGCCGTACATGAATTCAATGTTAGGAAGCTCCGAAAAATTTAAGTATGGTAACAGATAAAGAGAAAATTTTTATAATTCGCACATCACAAGAATTTTTATTAAAAAAAAAAAAAAAAACCTTGGTACAATCACAATAAGGTTCCATGGTCCATAATATCTAAAGCATTTGTTTGAACAAAGTACATGCTGCCATCTCACTCGTTAATATTTCTTCTTATTGCTTTTGAGGATATTGCTTCTTCATTGTGAGATTTCTGCGTTGACTCCTGTCACACCAAGAATTGTCATGAGAATCTTATATTGTAAAAGAAATGGACAACATTTCGGAAATTTAATATCCCAGTTTACAAGGATTTTAAATTTAATATTTTCACCTATTTTTTCTTCAAATAATTAACATAAAATACAATTGTGTCATTCCTATTAATTTTTTATTTTTTTAATTTAAAAAAAAGGAGTTGGGTGGCCACCTCAGCAGGTGGGATGCTTGCAAATTAAGACTAATAATTCGGATTGGCGTGTTGGGTTCGAATTGGCACTCTAACTCGTTAAGGTTCAGCTATGATAACTCGTTTAGTTAAATGAGTCATACCCTTCAACCCTCACATGACTAATTTAAATAAATAGGTGACCCGATACAACCTATTTGACATATTATGATGATTTGTCTGTCACTCATATGGAGATGGGCGATGGAAAAGAAATAAACAAAAGATTGAAACCAAATATTTTTCTAAAAAGATTACTTTTGCTTCATGAACTAACATGCATATGTAAGTTTTGGTTTCCCCTCATTAATTGGCATTGGTTGCACCAAGTCGTATTGAACTATCATTTTGCTTAAAAAAAACCTTGCTGTTAGGGAATCTTGTTAAATCAAATGGAATATGCCTTGTTAAGACTTTGAATCTCGCTAAAAGTTGAAAATACACTCAAATAAAAAATACCATAATTAGAAAAACTAAAAATTAAAAAATTAAAAACTAAATAAAAAGTTGAAAATTAAGAATTAAATTAAGAGAGAGAACAAGAACAAGGGGTGGTTCTTGAACCACCCATAGGTGCTCGAGCCACCCCCGAAAGTCATGGGGGGTGGCCGAGCTACGCCCATGCGCTTTTAGGGGTGAATTAGCAAACCACTTGAGAGTGGTCACTTCTTTTTCCCATGTCTAGCTATTTTTTTAATTTTTTAATTTTTAGGGTATTTAGGTAAATTTAGTTCTAAACTTAGGGTATTTGGTTATTTTATTTTTTAATGATTTTGATTAACAGAACGAGTGTTTTTGTATGAAAATGGTATATCAGTGCAGCTGAATGTGACAATATCTATTCATGAGGGAAACTTAAAATTGCTTTTATTTTTATTTTTTTTATGACAGGGAACCTCGTCAAGATAAGACTACTTCGTGTACCTAGTTTCAAAGGATAAACTCTAGACTCGTGTAACACACTCTCACCACATGAATCAATTAAATTTGACTTTCGTTAGAAATGTGACCACAAGAAGTTGTTTGCACCAAGGAAATTCGAACCTTAAACTTTGATGCTTATGCCACCAAAGTACAAGGCCTTTATCACATGAGAATAACTCGGGATTTTGCTTGTTAGTTCATAGGAATATAAGGTAATTAACTCAAATATATATATTTGGAAAGCAATAGGTTTTTTTTTTCTTTCTTATTTCAATTTCTTTCTTGGAGAGGTTGGGGGGTCCAAGAATACAAAGATGAATAACAGAAAAAACTGTTAGTAAACCTCCAAAATTAAATAAATATTCATAGCTGAAACATCCCCTTTCCTCTGTGAGGTGAAAGACGCGCGTACGGTCCATCCTCCATCTCTAGCTTCTCCTCCTTCTCCCTCGTCTTTGATCCGGATCCCCTCATATTAGAGGGGAAATATGAGTCTCATATTACAATCATGGCCATTCAATTTAATTCAACGGTCCATGTTACATCACGTGTCCAACATTTTAAATTAAATATTAAAATATTATAAGCTTAAAAATAATAATTTAAGAAAAAAAAAAAAAGAAGACAAACTTTGGGTGGCCGACCACCCAAAGTTTGTCTTCTTTTTTTTTTTTTCTTAAATTATTATTTTTAAGCTTATGATATTTTAATATTTTAAAGACCACCCAAAGTTTGTCTTTTTTTTTTTTTTTTCTTAAATTATTATTTTTAAGCTTATAATATTTTAATATTTAATTTAAAATATTGGACACGTGGCGTAACATAGACCATTAGATTAAATTGAATGGCCAAGATTAAAGGAATATGAGATTCTCATATTCCCCTCTAATATGAGGGGATCCTGATCCTTTTTCCCCTTTCTTTTGTTTGACACCTACTATCTTTCTCTCTCTGCCATCACTGATCACCCCTACCCACGTGCCCCATCATTGGCTCCACCCATCCTCCGCCACACGCGCCTCCCTATCTGCGTGTGAGCTTCACGCGCCTACGCCCTGCTCAACTTAGAGGCAAATATAGAACCCCATTTCAATAGGTGAGCTCTATTTTGTCAGCACCCTATTTTGTCAGCACCAGACCACCACCTCTCTCCAAACATCAAGGATTCAACAGTTCAATTAAGAATTTCCCTCCACCTAATATGCAACAATGGTTTTAAGAACACTAAAAAAACTCAGAAGGCCTCAATTTAACACAGTTTCAGCACAACTATAGAAGAAATGTCATATATAATACAGGAGAGAGAGGTTGGGAATTAAAACAAGTCTATGATTAATGGACCACCTCGCAAAAAAGACTCGGACACATTTGGTAACATGATTCCTGTCCCTTCCAAAAACTGTAAAAACAGAAAATATAAAATAAAATTGAGACCCATATGGTCGCGGAAAGCCACAGTGAGAGAATTACATAGAAGAGTCGGACAGCAGGGAAACACGCATGAAGTTTCGGACCTCGTAAGCATCTGAGATATACCTATGCTGAGTAAATCTTCATGAATCAACACGAACATGGGTATTAAGGCCTAAAGCCCCACTGAGAAATTCCAAAATCCATATCCATGGCAACTATTAGCAGAAATATATGGCGTACCAGATTGACATTTTCGTAGGAGCTCTTTGAAACTTGAAAGAGACCCACTAGAGAGGGAACTTCCCCACACCTTTTAGTCCAAAGAAGCATCTTCCTGTACAACAGAAGCGGAAGTATCACAGGCTACCCTGAAGTTGGTTGAGAAGTTCAGACCCGTCATTCTCGTCCTCGTCATTCTCGTTCTTATCAAGGACTCTATCTTTCCCTGCCGACAGTCCATTGCCAGGGATGTTTAAGCCAATGCGTGATGCATATGCTTCATCTTCAAGATGTCTAGATTGCATCAACAATCCAACCAAAACCTCCCTGCTCTCTGCATCATCTTTTTCCTCACAGAGCTTAAAGAAGGTAGACACATTGGAAGGCTTTGGCCTCCAACTCTTTAATCCCTCAGCCACAAAAGCTTCTTTCCAGCAGGATAAGGCTTCGGAAATCCTCCTTTCTCCCATATGCCCTTCAACAAGAGTCTCCCATGTACTCGAATTTGGCTTCCCTCCGGTTTCGAGCATATTGTTGAAGAAACTCTCAGCTTTATCCAAATTTCCTTCTTTAACATACCAACCCATGAGAAGATTTCCTATTCTAGGGTCATAAGATGACTTTACCTGCAACCACTCCTCATAAACTTTTTCTGCCCTTTCGACATCACCTAGTCTAACAAGAGAGGATATTATAGCATGGTATCCCAAGTTTGGAATGCTGGGAAAAACTGCTCTGTAAACCTTCCACACTCGATAAGCCTCTTCTTTGTTACCAGCATTACCATAAAGACTTATTAGATAATGATACGGTATTCGATCCCGACCTGTTATCCTACTCTCCACCTTCTTCAAGCAATCCTCAGCTTTTTCAAACAGCCCCATCTTAATGTACATTGTAGCCATCGTGCTAAATGTAGTCCAATTGGGATTAATGGTTCTGTCCAGTTTCATCTGTTCAAATACTTGTTCCATCTTTTCTGCAGATCCTTGTGATCCACGAGATGATAACCAGATATTATAAGAGTATATATCCAGCTGTATACTTTTCTCCATCATTTCTGAAATGATTGAGTCAACTTTATCATACTCATTGAGGTTCATATAGAGAGTCATCATCACATTGAAAGGAAGCGAGTGCGTGGCATAACCTTTACTTTTCATTTTGTCAAGTAAAGATTCTGCCTTGTCTCTCATTTTAGACCTCACATAAGCATTGAGAAGAGCGCCATATATCCTTCCGTCCCTCAAAGTATCTGGCAGCATCAGGAAATACTCTTCAGCACCAGAAATTCCACGAACCTTGCCAATGAGATCTAGTTGAATTGCAGCATCACTGGCAGATAATCTAAACCTCTCTCCTCTATCGTTCATCCAATCATACACCTGCAAAGTGGAAAAAAAAATTCAAAGCTGAGAATAATGCAAGACATGGCTTTTCATCCAAAAACTAAAAATAGAAATAGCATGACGTAGGTAATCACTGAAAGAGATACAGTGCTGTAACCCAATATATCAGAGTATGCTGCAATCAAAAGAGCTAAAAGATGAACTAGAATGGGAGATGGCTGTGAGCATCAATTAACAGATTCTTCCAAGAGTTGAGAGTTCACATGCAATTGCACAGAATGAATTATTTCAATCATGATAAGCTTAAACTTAGCATCTACTCATTCATATAACGTTCACTAGAAATTTTTTGCCCTGAATTAATAAAGAGAAGCTTGTGAACAGAAAATCCAGCACAATTAATGAAATCTCAGCATGCAATTTCACAGAATAAATTATTTCAAGGAACCAATCATTTATGATAACCCTAGCATCTAGTCAGAAATTTTAAGCCCTCATCCAATAAAGAGTAATTTTGAACAGCAGAAACCAGCAAAATAGATGCTCTTCATTCTTTAAAATATAGGAAAACCAGATAAAGAAACCAAACCCTGCTCTGAGATATATTTTCAATTACATGAATATGATGCTAGACAGTGAGCACATAAGACTGCTATCTGATGCAAGACAATCTACAAAACACCATTTAAAAAGAAAAACAGAAGAACTCAACATATTATTACCAAAAAAAAAAAAACTTCCAAAAGCAAGGGTAACTTTTATGTGCTTTTACCGGATAGAAAACTCATACTTGCAAAATTTGTCCCACATCTTTTTCAGGTTGTAAACCAGCATTATGCTACTCTTGTTCAAGTCGGTCTAATGTGTAGATTATTTACAAGAGCACCCGATCATGGCCAAATGACCAAAATTTAGATTCTCAAGGATCCGTAAATTTGAATCTCTCTATATAGTTGCACTAGGTAATAACTTAATCTTTAGTTTCTTTTCCTTTTCGCATAATACATTCTAACATTCTAACCTTGGCTTTAAAATCACCATTTGGCGGGGAGGGTGGGGGGGTAAGTTTGCTTGTACATTACATAATCAAATGTAATTGATTTGTATGCCTACAAATCAGTCTGACTTCAGCTAAAAATAGAGAACTTGCTAAAAACGCGTGAAATAAACTCCAAAATTGTAGCTTTCACCTAAAGAGCAAGATTATACCAAGAAAAAGAAACAGCAAGGATGCACAAACCACAATCCCATCGAACAAGCACATCATTTCAAAGAATTCCCACCTAAAGCAATGCACACTCACTAAGCAGAACACACTGAAAACATCAAATGCAATCCCAAAATCCAAAATCAGATCATAAAGAACAAAAATGCTACACACCCATAAATCCAAGCAGTCGATTTAACCAATTTCTATCCAAAAATAGCACAAACCATTCAGCCAAAACGCACCCAAAGAATCAAACACCACAAAATACTTTTTTTTTTTTTGGGGGGGTGAATAGCTGATACCCATTAAGCAAAGTAGACTACAAATATTAAATAAAAAACCAATCTGTCATTTTTGTTTTCTTTTTACCTCAAGAGCATGCTTGTACCTCTTGAACTTCCTCAACTCCTTGACCACCCTACAAAGCTCCCATTTTGAGAGTTTCCTGCCCTCTTTCTCCCACTGGTTCAACACGCTCCCAGAACCCAACTCAGGATTCTCCATCAAAGATATTCTCTTGTATATGGCGTTCCATTTTACCATTGGCCTGCGCTCGTAGTCCACGGTCCCATAGCTATGAATTTGTGAGATTGAGCAGGTGACTGTGGTTGAGACTCCCCGGCAATTTGCAGTTTTGGGGAGGGCCAAACTGGGAACTCTGCAGGGAAGGGGCCGAGCGTAGGAGAGGGATGATGAAAGAGAAACGTTATGGTGGTGAAGGGACGGTTGGAGAAGCATTTTTGGTAGGGTTTTTGGAGTGTGGAATGGTTGGAAGTGTAAAACACAGCACCCAGGATTTGTGTTTTTTCTGGTCTTGCTCCCTGTGTTCGTGTTTGTGGATAAGTTTGAGAAATTACCTCAAAGTCCCTCTTTCGTTTTAATTTTTAATTTTTTTCTTTTTTCTTTTTTCTTTTTTTGGCTAGGTTTCAAAAAAAAAAAAAAAAAAAAAAGATTTGGTTTAGGTATTGTAAAACATTTTTTTATTGTTTTTTTAATAGTTTAGATATAATTTAAGTTTTAGAATTAGGTCTAAACTATTGAAAAAACAAAAATATTACAAACTCCCACTCTCACACTTTCAAGTGCATATTCCCAAAGTGCTTGATATCTTGCATTGATATCAAGCATATTTATTCACTTCTTGTTATAGTACTTGTTGATAGTTTTGGTTGGTTTTTTGGGTGGCTTTGGCTATATTGCCAGAGTGATTTGTTTATTGCTGGGTTCTAACTATTGCTAGTATTCCTTGTTGTGGTTAATGAAATAACTCATTCATTTTTTTTTTTTTTTTAAAAAAAAAAAAGGTTGTGTAAGCAAGAATCTCAATTTCAAAGAATTCATAAATCAGCTCTTGGATCTCTCAATTGATGACTGCATAAATTTTTCTAAATGTTTAGCAGCAAATATAGCTCAATAGAACAGTTTCAAGTATTGGTGTTTTTACCGTTTTATGCGGCTATTTTCTTGGCTTTTGTCTAAGATTTAGAAGATCGGGCCGTTTATGATCCAAATGGATCATTTATGGACCTATTTTCTGTTTCTAGTCTCAGTATTTCATTTGGATTTGTTATTGGGAAGCTTACCCCAAGAGCCTACCTCTTTTTCAATTTTTTAATTCCTTGTAACCCTTAGTGCAGTGGGTTATCAGGAAAATAAAAACAGAGAATAAGAGGAAAAAGCTAGAGACAAAATCTAAACTCAACTCAATGTTTGAAATTGAGTTGATAAAATATGATAAAGTATGGGATAATGCTTGGTGTCCCGAAGGGAAACCCTTCCCGAATGACGTGACATGCCTTTTTTTCTTTAAAAAATTCTATTTCTCTCTCCCATGTCTCTTACTTATCTCCCACTTTGTTCAATGTTTGATCTGGACCGTTTATTTTCATCTAATGGTCCAGAACAATCAACAAATAATAAATTATTATTTATATTTTTTTAAAAATCAAAATAAAAATAATAAAATATTAATATTAAAAAGAAATGGGTGGCTGGCCACCACAGGTGGTGGCCGGCCACCCCTGTTGAGAGCAAGGGGTGGCTTCGGCCACCCCTTGGGACTGGTTCGACCACCCCCCTAGGGCTAAAAAAAATTAAAAAGAAAAAAAAAAAAGAAATTGGCCCTTAATGGTGGCCGAACCATGGTCCAGGCCAAGGGGTGGTTTGGCCACCCCCAACGGCTAAAAATTTTTTTTTAAAAAAAAAAAGAAAAAGAAATTGGCCCTTGAGGGTGGCCGAACCACCCCCAAGGGCCAAAGCCACCCCTTGCTCTCAACAGGGGTGGCCGGCCACCACCTTCGGGATACCTAGCAGCCCTCCTCTTCAGTTTTTGCTCCTAGACCTTCTTTTTTGCAGGTTGAACACTCCTGCATCAAATAGTAACTCACAATGGTTCAAAATTAGTCATGCAAAAATGATTTAAATGCATGTTCTAGTCACATGTGACGTTCTTCATCTATAATAACAATTAAATCTAATACGACGACTCAGAAGACACATCTTATATATGTACCGCCGGAGACGTATAGGAGATGTAAAAAGATCATTTTTTTTTTTTATATGTCGACACAAGAGGGGGAAGGGAGATGTAAAAATGCATGTTCTAGTCACATGTGACGTTCTTCATCCACAATAACAATTAAATCTAATACGACGACTCGGAAGACACATCTTATATATGTACCGCCGGAGACGTATAGGAGATGTAAAAAGATCATTTTTTTTTTATATGTCGACACAAGAGGAGGAATGGAGATTCGAATTAGTAACCTTTGCTTAATTAAGCGTGGTCCCAACCGATTGAACTACCACTTTGTAACAAAAATATCATTTCTCAACTTAGAATGTTTTAGCTGTTTGTAAGTCCAAATTGCAGTGAGTATAATCTAGCTAGAAGTTTAAGTACAATTTCAAAAATAATTTGGGGCGATAAACTGATAAAGTGTAGTTTAGCCAAGAAAATATGTAGTATTTTAAATATAAGGTTCCATATTAGATCTAGAACAAATGTCTATAAACTATATATTAAGAAAACAGATCGATCTTATCTTATGAATCATTTACCTATTTATCGAGTGTCAATGATCAACTTCAAACAAAATAGATCATAAGTATTATGTTCAAAGTTACTTAAAATGTCTTTTTGAATAATGTTTTTCATATTTTTTGGTGTTTGAGGTGTATAGAAAATACTAATAACAAGATCAATATGCCATTTTCAAAAACTTGTCACCCCTCTGTCTCTCACTCCCTTCTCCTTGAACCACCGCACCACCCATCCTTACGAATGAACTCAGTTGCCCCTTTCCCTCGGCACCACCCCTCTTTGACTTTCGGCCACCATCCTCCCAAATCCCTTCCTAGCCCTCCTCCCCGCAATGACTCTATCTCTCTTCCTCTTCCCCTCCCCAACTAAAGGAACCCAAACACTCCTAGCCTCCTCATGTTTTCCGCCATCCACCTGCTTTGTCATAAACCCCACCCCTCACAGTTGCTCGCCATGGGGTTGTTTCGGTCACCCCTATGGTCAGCTTGGGTTGGCCAAACCACTTCCCATGGCCATTGAGGGTAGTTCGGCCACCTTCAAATGGCCAAATGATGGTTGTCAAAACCACCCCTTTGGTTGTTTTAGGTTTTGTTTATTTTGAGGTAAAATGTTTTTCCTTGGAAAATATTTTAAACGAAATTATTCTTTTTGTTGGCGACTTATAAAAACCTCATGTGGAAGTCCAGTGAACTTTGGCGGAGGTCCAATAGAGCTTCTAGCAGTGGTCCGTCGAACTCTAGTGGTGGTTCAATAGCTTTTAACAGTGGTTCGACATCTTCTAGCAGTGGTCCATCGAACTCAGAAGATTTGTGAAGGCGAAGGTAAAACTCAAAACATGTTTTACGGTTCTTAAAAAAGGAAAACCATTTTTCAAAAATTAAAGAAAAATTTTACAGTCAACCGATGATGATTTCCGTTTAATCATGATTTTCGGTCGTACTAAACACCAAAAAACAAAGAAAATGTTTTTCATCCGTACGTCGAAACAAACGAAGCCTTATTATTGTACTATTTTCACTTATAAAATTAAAGCCAATATTAGATTTTTCCACTTTTATTATCGTGCTATATATTTTCACTACCATACAATCAAAATAAACATAACTTTTGTCTTTACATATGGGGCCAAACATCTCTACCATATTTTAAATTTTCCTCTAATTATAATCATATTATCTTTGGAGAATAATCTCATTTATGGCTGATTGGCTTCATAACATGGATTCACTGAAGATAATTTGGAAGATAATTTGGAAAAGTGAAAGACGCATCTTTTCCGGCACGGAAGAATGCAAAACTCCTGCAAATTCCAAGGATGGCTAATCGGCCGCCTGGAAGCCATGGAGGGAGAGAGGTGGGGAGGAAGATGAGGAGGATTATCAGCCTGTACTGCAACTAGTACAAGCATAATCAACCCCGCCATTATCATCATACTAACATTTGAAGCTCCCTTTCCCATCTTGATTTTGTTTTGAAGTTAATTATACAAAGGAATTTAATTTTCTATATATAAAGGCTCAACCCAAGGTTATATATAGTTTAGTTTGATATAAATTTAACTTGAAAAGAAAAGAAAAGAAAAAAAAAAAAGATTAATTAATTTTAGTGAAAGAGCCATATTAAAACGGTAAACTTTTGGAAAACCATTAAGCTAATTAAATGAAATTTGCTTTTAAGTCATGGTTGTAATTTGCAAAGGTCACCAATTTAATTAGTTTTGCTTGTAATTTTTGTTTAATAGTGCTACACTTACTCCCTCTTTTTTACACAATTTTTTCACACTCATAAGTGGCTTTTAAAACCATAATTAGGGGCTAATTCGAATCTCTCTCCCCCTCCTCTTGTGTGGACATGTAAAAAAAAAAAAAAAAAAATCATAATTAAATGCCCGTTTGGGATTGCATTTGAGGGGCATAAAATTGCTTTTAAAACTCAAAAAGTCCATTTAAAGTATATATTTGGTAAAAAAAAATTAAAAGCGCTTTGAAAAGTCCAAAAAGCTTAAAAATGATCAAAACGCAAAATGAAGCTTTTGCCCAAAAATGTTTTTTGACTTAAAAGCTCTATTTCTCAAACACTATCACAAACAGGCTCTAGATGTGAGATGGATTTTTATTTGATTTTTTTAATCCAATGATGGTTTTAAATTAAAAGCCACCTATAAGTGTAAAAATATTATGTAAAGAAATGAGAATATATGTAGCATTCATCGTTTTTGTTTTATATGTTGCAGCTATAAATTGGCCATATGTTGTGACTTGATTGTCACAATATATTTAGCGATAGCATTTAGATGTAATGAATGTATGAATTAGCCAAAAACATAAGGAAGAGTTAAGTATCCATGTCCTAGAAATAGAGCGAATAAAAAATAAAAATATTTAAGGGTCAAAACCTTTTTTTTTTTATTATTCAAAAAAAGTAGGAGAAGACGTCTAAGCATAAATTAGCCATAGGTGTTGTCATTCTAAGCATGTTATTTCCAATAAGGCACTTTCCTTGTTAAACATATATACCTTTTCTATTTTATAATTTTTGGGCTCATTTGGATGTGGTTTATATATATATATATATATATATATATATATATATATATATATTCTTTTAAACTCTTTTTCAAAATTGTGAACATTGAGAAGTAAAAAAAAAGGAAAATGCTAGGAGTTCTTCCCCCAGTGTTCTCCTATCATTCTCTCAGTCTTACGTAAAACATGATTTAAGAAAAAATAAAAATGTAGTGACCTCCACTACCCGTTTTTTTAGGTATTAGCACCAAATTTGAGGCATTTACACTAAATTTAGGATGATCAAATCCATTTTGGGTGATACCATCCCTAAATGGTTAACCTTCCACCCTTAGGTTTTAGTTTTAAATCAAAAAATAAGTTTTAAAGCATTAAAACCTAAATATTAACTCATAAAAATTAATCTATTGGCAAAAAAACATTACTACAATTTTATTTTTTCTTAAATCATGTTCTACGTAAGACTGGGAGAACGCTAGGAGAACATTAAGGGGAGAACCCCTAGCAAACCCCTAAAAAAAATATTTGAGATTATGTTTGGGTATTTTAAGGAATACAAAACTTGTGGTGTGTTCTTAAGATGGTTGATACTTATGGATGAAGAATGATATTCATAGTTTCATACTACCAGCGCGGATGAACAGTATCCACGCTGGTTGTATTTTAATATTATTTTATTAGTAAAAAAATGTGAACAGTAATATTAAAATAAAATTATAATAAAAAACAACCAGCATGAATACTGTTCACCCACGCTGGTTGTATGAATATCATCACTCCTTATGGATAAGTGTTGTGAATTAAATATTTGTTTTGTTCTCTTTGGGTGTATGGAGGTAGCTTCTTGAAATTGTGACTAACTCAGACCAAGTGTTGCTAATATCTTATTTTTGGTTGTGTTTGGAAGTTGGAACTGGTTTCCCTCATTACAAACAGAGGCTAACTTTGTCCCTTAAGATCTTGACTGGCATCTGCTAATCCATGAGGGACACAAGCAATGTGATCAGGAAGCTTTTTGCATACCACTGGTGGCTTTAATCCGACCCCCTTCGGTGTCATCTTGGTTGTTTTGAGGGATTCGAGAAGAGCTGAAAAACCGTTTTAAGGTTCGTGTCCCTCATCGCGCCTCTTGACTGTGCCATCTCTATGGTATGCAACCACAAATGACCTTAACTGACGGCCAATATTCTTGGCTTTTGTGCCAAGATTACATGGAGCCGTGTCATTTATTTAATACATTCTATTTTAATTTATGTTTTATTGTTATATGTATAATACAAATGTTTGGTTCTGAACATCAAACAACCACTCATGATCACTACATGGATAATCCAAATCTGCTACAACTTCCATTACATATGAAGATGTTCAGGTACAACTTCCATTACATATCACTCAGTCACTCACAGTATATAACAACTTCCATTATCTAACAATCACTTAATAAGAGAAAAACAAACAATATAAATAAAAATAATGGCGACTCCAGAGCAAATATCAAACATCAAGCGTTTCTCCTTTGCCTTCGGTATAAAATTTTCATTCTCTAATTTCTAAACACTTTCTACTTATCAAAAAAAAAATTATCAAAAAATACTTATCAAAAAACTCTTCTCATCATCCTGGTAAGATCTCTAATCCCCGATGACAAGTTGGAGGGTCGTGCCATAAGAAAAAAAGGGCATGAATCTTGTCTCTGCGTGTTGGGATAAAGTCAGTAAAAGTAACAATACCAAAATCCTAATGTATTCAAACATTGAAGCATGGCACACATAATTCAATCTGCCAGTGCACTACAATAACATCATGCTTTTTTTGAGTATCTAATGAACTAGGCAAATGAAGATGGCTAGGTGAATAAACTCAATTTATAAGGAAAGAATCAGAGAGAGAAGTGAAAAAATATTGTTTGAATGGAGCAAATCAAGCACAAGCAATTCTGGAAATAGAGTAACCCAAAAATGATATGATTATAAGCATATGCATAGTAAAAAATGAAAAGAAGCGCACATGTTTGACTGAATTTAAAGTTAATTACTCTTTAGAAAAAAGAAAAAATCAAATTAAACAGACACTCAATCACACAGAAGCTGAATACTCAATTCCCCAGCAGTTTTCATATAGGAACCAATTCCCCAGCAGTACAAGCCTCCTCACCCACAAAAAGATGAATGGCTGTGCATGTCAGGATGAGTTCCACTGCAGTCACGATGGCTAGCAAAGCCAGTACTAGTTGTTTGTCAGTTATTTTATGTAGCCAAATAGAATTGCCAGTGCACGTAGTAGTACTAGGTAAAAAGCATGTCACAACTGTCATAGTCACCAAGACCGTTCTTGCACCAGCCAGACGTTAAACCGCAAGGTTATTCCATATTTCCTGTAGAGCTATCCTGAAATATAATCTTCCCAAGGCCACAGCCTATGGATCCAACACCTTCTTGAAGTCCTAATTAACATGACATTTACTAAAGCTACTATAGCCTAGGGCTCATACTGATAGAATATTATTTTATTGGAAAATGCTAGGTGTTCTCCCAGTATTCTTCTGGTGTTCTCTCAACTGTGAGGGGTTTGCTAGGGGTTCTCCCCATAGTGTTCTCCTGACATTCTCACAGTCTTACGTAAAACATGATTTAAGAAAAAATAAAATTGTAGTACCGTTTTTTTGCTAACAGATTAATTTTTATGAGTTAATTGTTAGGTTCTAATGCTTTAAAATTTGTTTTAGGATTCAAAACTAAAACCTAAAGGTGGAAGGTTAACCCTTTAGGAATGATATCACTAAAAATAGATTTGATCATCCTAAATTTGATGCTAATACCTCAATTTTGATGCTAATGCCTCACAAATTTGGTGTTAATGTCTCAAATTTGGTGTTAATGCCTAAAAAAACCGGTGGTGGAGGCCACTACAATTTTATTTTTTCTTAAATCATGTTTTACGTAAGACTAGGAGAACGCCAGGAGAACCTACGGGGAGAACCCCTAGCATTTTCCCAACTGTGATGTGGCTTTTAAAATCACCGTTGAATTTGAAATTATTATTATTGACTTTTAATCTATTGATGATTTTAAAAGCCACATAACAGTTGGGAGAACACCAGAAGAACACCTAACATTTCCCTATTTTATTTATGGGGAAAAAGAATTATATTCATTCGTCTGTCTGGCTCATGATTGGGAATGGGAAGTGGATGTTTTGGCTTCCTTCTACACCTTGTTGTATTCCAGCAGAATGAGATGGGAAGGAGAGGACAAGCTTTGATGGGTTCCATCTAGCCTAAGGAAGTTTGATGTTAGATCTTTCTATAAGATCCTTGCCAGTAAAGAGGCTATCTCTTTCCCTTGGAAGAGTATTTGGCGGACAAAGGCTCCCCCGAGAGTGGCCTTCTCCGCTTGGTTGGCGCCTCTTGGGAAAATTCTCACTATGGACAATCTTAGAAAGAGACATCTTAGCGTAATCAATAGATGCTGCTTATGCAAATCAGATGGGAAGACCGTTGATTATCTTCTCCTCCACTGCAAGGTTGCCAGTGATTTAGGGAATGCCATTTTCAGCCACTTACAGCTTTCTTGGGTTATGCCTAACAATGTGGGTGATTTGTTTGCTTGTTGGTGGACAGGTGGTCGTTCTCAAAGTGCTATCATGTGGAAGATGGTTCCTCTTCGCATTATTTAGTGCTTGTGGAGGGAAAGAAACGAGAAAAATTTCAAAGATCAAGAATGGACCTTGGAGGAGCTCAAGTCCTTTTTCTTCTTCTCCCTCTATACTTGGACATCTGCTTGTCTAGCCCCTTTAGTGATTAGTTATTCCGACTTCTTGTTCCATTTTTCTCTCCCTCTTAGGCGTTTTTTTGTATATTGCATGTGTACTAGGGTTGTGCCCCTATGCACTTTTTAATATATTCAACATTACTTATAAAATATATATATATACACACACATTTTCAAAGTACCTAAGACTATAAAATGAATGTCATGAACGCCATCTAATACCAGAACATTTGATTGATCCATATCAAACCAGCCACAGTTACCAAAATGGCTTTTCAAGAAGATTTTACACAATAATGTAACGCCGAAAGCCAAATTTAGGACCAAACGTACTTACGAATAAAGAAAAATTAGTTCATGACAAAACATATATGAAACAAACAAAAAGCACACGAAATCATACCTCACAGATTATCCTCTCCTTCAAGCTCAACCCCTCCATTGATGGCGACCAAACTCTGCGTGTAGAGAGCAACTTCTAAGGATTCCTTAACCCCTTCAATCTGAAGATTCTTCCTTGTACGTGTAAAAGGATCATACAAGACCAACTGCCCCTCACTATTCTCCATGAACAACTCCCCGTTCTTCCAAAACCTCAATGGCCTTTCCAAATCCCGCGGGAGTCCAATGTTGATAAATAAAGTCCACGACTCCTTAACACCAAATTCAAGCAAAACCCATATCTCCAAAGACATATTTACCTTCCCCGAAGCACGAGGAAAAATCGCCATAGCTATGCACCCGTTCAACACCATCAATTTGTGAGAAAAATACAAGGCACTTCTAGCATGCGGAAACGGCGTCGTTCGAAACACCTCGTCGCTGAAATCGAAAGCAACGGTTATTAGACCCAACGACCACCAGAAAAAAACCCCACCAATCGCCGCCGTCCGCCAACCTCCACGAAAACCACGGGGCACGCTTACGTCAATCATTCTCCAATACCCATCACTTAGGCTGTATACTTCCACCTCCTTCTTCACCCCTTTTGTGGCATCAGGGCCGCGCGCAACTTTTCGAATCCTCACCACTTTGAAGTCCTTAGATCTGGGGTCGAACCCGAACCCGACGCCGAGCAGATAAACAATAACTCCGGGTTCAGGGTGCCGGGAAAAGGGCGGCAGAGCCTTGAGCCCTGCCGACGGCGTGGCGGGGTTCCAGAGATAGATGTCTCTGGTTCGGAAATCGCAGAGGCAGAGTAACCCATTACAGGAAGCGACGACCTTGAGGTTACAATTCGGAATTGTAAGGGAATGGTCATTAATGTTTGGTGCGGGAGGGAGATTCAGACGGATCTGAGAAACACATTCGAGGGTGTCGTAAGAGAGGAAAGAGAACAGTTCCCTTTCAGCGTTGAATTTGTCGGTGGCGCTGACGAGGAGGAGAGGGAGAGGACGATCTGGGTTTTGGGTGGTGGTGAAAATGGATTGGTTGAGGAGGGTTTTAGAGAAGAAATCAGAGTTTCCAATGAGAGCATGCCAGGATTTGGATACGCACCTGAATCGGATCAGGGACTTTGGTGGCAGCTTAGAGAGTATTTTCACCACCAAGTCCTCAGGCAAAAAGGTTAACATTCTTCTCCCTAGTTCTGCTATCCTCTGCTCTCAGAGTAGAAGAGTGATGAAAATGTACCGAGAGAGAGTCAAAAGTTATAAAGAAAATATAATTTAAATGTTTTTTTTTAAAAAAATATTTATTTAGTCTTTTATCTTTTTCGTGCTATTTCATTAATTTAATTTAGGAGAAACTTCACTTACCCTATGAAGTTTGACAACTTTTGCAGATACCCCATAATGTTCAAAACCTCTCATTTGGGTGTATCAAATTTCATTTTTCTCTCACTTTACTCCTTCCGTCAGGAATTACCGTGAAATCCTAACGAACGACACTGTACGTGCCAAGCATGCGGGTATTATTTTCCAAAAATCCGATTTTACCCCTCCACCCAATCCACGTGTTAGCACAGTAAAAACACTAACTAAATAAACACTAACCTATCAGACCCACTCAACCCATTAACCACGGTTTTCTCAAACCACAAAGACCAATTGATCGAAATCAAGACCAGACCAAAATCAGACCACTCGAGTCTCTCAAGTCTTCGATAGCCCCCCGTGACGAACAGTTAGGGTTTACAAAATCGACCCAAATCGAGTCAACCCAACCCTAAAATCGAGATTCCACCGAACTAATATCTCGACCAACCTTAAAATCCCATACCGAAGAATCTTTGTAATTCCCCTTTTGAAGCGATTTTCTCGGTGCTTTGGGAAGCGTTGTCCATGAGCGGTCGTATTCGTCACTGCATTGAGAAGGTATAGTCCCTTTCGTTAAATAAAGTTGTTTGTTTGATTGGTATGTGCTAATGAGCAAAAGTTGCTTTGTGGGTCATGTACTGCACTGATTGGTTCGTTTTATTTGTAGGTCATGGGGTTTTATTGTCCAAAGTATATCAACAAAAAACGATGTGGGTCATGGTGGGTTGAATAAAGAAAGTGTCCACTAAAATTTGTCCAGAGTTTGTTAACAAAAGTGAAGAGCTTTTTGCATTTTTTAACTAGCTATTGTCGGTTTGAAGCAAGTTGACTGTTTGTTAGGGTTTGTTTGTTTACTGCATTTTGGCATGTTCTATATGGTTTATAAATAGATAACTACATACTTTCCTACACTGGCAAAAGACATGTTCTGGATGGTTTATAAAGTTAGGGCATTTTGGCATGTTGTGGATGACAAGTTGATCGTTGTGGTCCTCTACCTGGCTGTGGATGACACATGCTTGGGAAATGAATATCTTTTTTTGCATGTTGTTGTTGAGGGAAGCTTCTATTGGCAAATGTGGTCCCCTCTGTAGATGTGATTATTTTTTTTTTTGCATATTGTTTTGTTTAAGGGCATAGAAGTACAACCATAGTACAAGTGCATCAACAATCTGCTCTCTCCATGTTATTCCTGGCAAGTTGGCCACATGGTCCCTACTACTTACCATTGAATGGTATAAAAAATATTTTGTATTAGAGCACTAACATTCAAGAATTATCATGAACTATAAATATTTAGCAGAAGCACACATCTAAGTTCCCTGACTCCTCTCATAGTTGCATCAACTGCATCTAAGTTCCCTAACTCCTCTCATCCCCATACAAGTGCATCAATTTTTTTTTTTTTATTGAAAAAGATCCTGATTAACAATCTGCTCCATTAAGTATGGTTGTTGCTACTGCATGTTGTCTATGTCTATGTCTATGTGCATCAATTTTTTATTAAATACTAATTGGTGTTCTCAATGTGACAGGGTACATAATGGCTAGTGACATATGCCTGTTTGAGGTGCATTACAATGGGTCTTCTAATAGGCAAAATCGGTGTACGTATGTGGGTGGGTTAGTGGATAATCATACTGTTACTGAAGTACATAAAATGTCTTTTTTGGATATTGAGGAATTGTGTAAAGATTATAGGTATAAGCCTGGTGACCTCATTCAGTACAAAATACCTTATAAGTCTTTAGATGAAGGGTTAAGGCTTATATCATCGGACCATGATATAAGCCAGATGATTTTACACCATGTAGGACATGGACTAGTTGAGTTATACTTGGTTTCATTTCCCTCATCCAATGCAAATATTGAATATGACAATGCAGAAGAGGATGAGGAATATGAAAGGACTATAGTATACCGTAAGGATGATTTCTAGGATGAGGTTCTTAGTGTGGATACTGATGATAATGACTCATGTGGGGGGGAACAGGTAGACTCTGAAAGGGTGGGGGTTTCAGGTGGGGATGCGGATGAGGATGATAGGGATAGGGATGAGGATGATAGGGATGGGGATGAGGATTATGTAGGTGAAGATTACCGTCATGGAGATGGGGAAGATTATGGAGGAAAGGATGACGGCAATAGTGAAGATCTTTGTGCAAGTGACATACTTATGTCTCCCGATCCAAGTGATAGTGAGGTTGAAGAAATTGCAAGTCGGCCTGATGTCACCAAAAGGATTTCATTTACCAAAGAAGATATGAAAAATCTTGTGCTGCAAGTTGGCCATGCAGTTGCTGATGCGAATGCATTTAGGAGAGTGGTGAAGCAAGCCAATATTTTGAAAGGGAAGGATTTAGATTTCCCAAGAAATGAAACAAAAAAAGTCATTGCTCGTTGCAAAGACAAGAAGTGCAAGTATAGGGTGTATGGGAGGACTTTAAAGAATGAGTCCACATTTCTGTTAGTGTCACTGATTCCAAGACACATGCACCAGGAGTTACAAAAATCATATGATTACTTCAGCTTGGATAGCTGAATGGTGCATGGAGTCATTTAGAATCCAGCCAGACTTACCTATCAAAGTTTTAAGGAAAGAGGTGAAAGCAAAATGGAATGTAGATGCACATGTTTGCTCCTTGTATAGGGCAAGGAAGAAGGCGCAACAAATTTTTTTTGGAAAGTTGGATGAGCAATACCATAGGTTATGGGACTACTGTGCAATGGTTAGAAGGATCAATGTGGGCAGCTGTCTGATTCTGATGGTCGAGAGACCAATGCTCGAGGTCCCATGTAGGTTTCAAAGGCTATATGTATCATTTGCAGCAATGAAGACTAGTTTCTTACAAGGATGCAGACCTGTGATAGGTGTAGATGCATGCTTCCTAAATGGTAGGTATAAGGGCATGTTGATGGCTGCTGTTGGGAGGGATGCCAATAATAGCATGTATCCATTGTCTATTGCGGTTGTAGAAGCAAAGACAAAGGACAATTGGACTTGGTTCTTGGAGGCACTTGTCTCTGATCTTGGCCCAGCACCACCACAAGGGTGGACTTTTATATCTGACCGATAAAAGGTAAACATACTCATATTTTAAATAACTTTTATATTTAACTTGTTTGAATTAAGGTATGACATATTTTATCTTACCATGTGTGTAGGGCCTAGTACCAAGCATAGAACAAGTGTGTCCTATAGCAGAGCATTGTACATGTGTGCGACACCTGTATGCCAATTTCAGAACTGCCGATCACCGGGGGATATGACTGAAGGACATGCTTTGGAATGCTGCATCCTCTTATACTAAGACAGAGTTTTAGTATGCAATGGAGGAGATGAAAAAAGTGAATGAGCCGGCTTACAATTATCTTGCGAAGATTGATCCAAGTAGTTGGTGTAAGGGATGGTTCAACACCATGGCGAAGTCTGACTTGCTACACAATAATTGTGTTGAATGTTTCAACTCTTGGATATTGGATTACCATCAATTGACAATATTGTCGATGTTGGAAGGGATAAGAAATAAATTGATGAAGAGGTATGTTAGGAAAAGGGGAGTGATTGCAGCAATGGAGGAAGGAAGTTTAGGACCAAAAATTGTTGAAAAGTTAGAGATGGAAGAGGATGGTGCCAGTCATTGTTGGTGCACATATGCAGGCGAAGGAATTTTTGAGGTTGAATGCATGGACAAACGATTTGCAGTTAGTGTGGAGGGCAGAACGTGTGGGTGTAGGAAGTGGGATGTCACTGATATACCATGCAGTCATGGCATATCAGCCATCTTGTATGATGGTGGCAATCCAAGACACTATATCAATGATTATTACAACAGAGAGTGGTATCTCAGGACATATCAGCCCATCATCTATCCCGTGCCCAGTGAGATCAATAGCCCTTAAGCAATCAGCCTATTATAGAACCGCCACAATCAAGGGCAACTCTTGGGAGACTTAGGAAGATCAGATCTAGAGGAGTTGATGAGCCAAAAAAATCCCAACACCATAAGGAAGGGGGAAACAAAAACCAGTGTGGACATTGCAAAAAATGGGGTCACAAAAAAACTATCATGCCTTGCAAGGCAGCAGCATGATGAAAGAAGGGAGCAAGTACGAGACTATTATAGATCCACTACAGGAGCTGACTGGAATCTTGATATGGTAAGTTGGAACTGTTATCTTTTTGTGTAATTGTGTATACGTTATTTTGCTAATCATATATTATGTTATTTTGTAGTTGGATGACATATCAAATGTCACATCAGCCAGTGGAAGTAAAAGACAAATGGGAGGTAAATCGACTAGTACTGGCAGGAAAAAGCAAAGAAGAGGTAAAACAACTGCATCAGCTAGTGTTAGATGTGTTAGCCAATTTGCACAACCTTCTGCTTCACAATCCAATGTAAGTTGGAACTGTTTATGTTATGGAACTGTTTTTTTTTTTTTTTTTTTTTTCATGTAAGGTGCCGTTATTTATTTTTACGAAAAAATATGTAGGTCATTCCCCAAGCTCCCCATCCAAGTGTAGAAAAAGTTGCCCCAATTGGAACTCATGCTTCCCAATCCAGTGTAAGTTCAAACTGTTTATGTTATGGAACTGTTTTTATTATTATTATTTTTTTTAATGTAGGATGCCGTTATTTATTTTTACAAAAAAATATGCAGGTTATTTTTACTGCTCCCCACCCAATTGGAACTCATGCTTCCCAATTTGATGAAAGTATTGTTTATTTAGGTGCTGTTTATTTATTATTTTTCAATGTGAGATGCCTCATTATTTATTTCTATCAAACCATATTTATTTTCAACATTCAAATGTTATTTATGATTATTTTGAATAATATGCATGTTGTTCTTACTGCTCCCTAGCCAAGTGCATGACCAACTGTCCCAAATGTACGCCGTAGTAGGCAATCCAATGTAAGGCCGTATTATGTATCTATTGTATGTGTTGATTTTAATTTAGTTGGTTAACTGATATATGCACAATTAGAATTTGCAAGCAGGTCCAGCAAATAGAACCAGGCAAAGAATGTTGGGGTTATCCAAAAGATCAAGAGCTGCTAGTGATTTGATGGCAGATGCTGGTAGTATTAAGGATCCTAATAGTAGGGGTAAGGTAGTGATTGATATCACGGGTAAGCCAGCTGGACCACCAAAAATTCCAGGATGTGGACAACTATGTGCCTGGGGATCTCCACATGCAGGTGGTATTAAATTTAGGGTTGCTCCCCCTAGTTTTGACATACCCAAAGCTAGTGATAAGATTCCCCCTGAAGGCCAACCAAAGGCAAATGCAGACAAGGGGAAGAAGAAAATATGGCAACCGTGACTTTGTGATTGTTATGTAGTAGTTTTGTGAATGTGGCATGAAGATGGGCTAATTTAGTGACATGGAGTCACTTAATGTATATTATGTAGGTATTGTTTTTGTGACATTAATATAGCACCATATTAGTCGTAATTTGTGAATGTTTAGGGGAAGATACGCTAATTTAGTGACATGAAGTCACTTAATGTATGTTCTGTAGGTGCTGTTTTTGTGACATTAATATAACACCATATTAGCCATAATTTGTGAATGTTTAGGGGAAGATACGCTAATTTAGTGACATGAAGTCACTTAATGTATGTTATGTAGGTGATGTTTTTGTGACATTAATATAGCACCATATTAGCCATAATTTGTGAATGTGACTTGGACAGGTTGTGTGATTACTACACACTAAGTTTGTAATGTTATGGTTTGTGTTAATCATATTAGCCAGTAGTCAATGTTATGGTTTTTTTGGATGGTAATACCTTATCATGGTAAATGTCAATGATAATGGTTTTTTCTGAGTTTGTGTTTTCTTACTTGGAGCCATGCAAGTAATTTCTTACTTGGAGTCATGTGAGGATTACGTATTAATTTAGTGACAAGAAGTCACTTAATGACTAAAGCACATGAATATAGTGCCATATTAGTACATCATAACACAAAACAGCACATCAATAACTTATATTCAACAATAAGAATATGTTAAAAAAGTGGGCAACACCACATTTCACTCAAGAATTGCAACAGTTTACATTAGACGTCTAATTACATGGTCAGTGCAGCCTCAACATTGAGGAATTTGCATTAGACACAGGATAAAACATCATTACAACAAGGATAATCAATATACATGCCAAGGCAAACCGGTACTTCGTCTCTTTTGAATTGAATTTATTCTTCTGCATTTGTAATTGCATTTCAAAAGTAAGAGATGCAACCTCCATTTTCACCTTATACTCAGCAACTTCAAGCTTGCATTTCAAAATTTCATTCGAGATTATTGTTCCAATTTGTGCACATTCATTCTTCAAATTCTCGTGCAACTCAAATAGTCTTGACATCACTCGCTTACTATGCTGACAAATATCCATATCTATCCATTTGAAATAGTTACATCCACGATTGTCTTGATTCTACATAATCAGATCAACATAAAAAGATATCAAACAAAAATTATGATACAATAGCCGCCAACACCCACTAAACCCTTAAGCAAAACCCTAAAAGAAAATAAGATATCAAACAAATAAAACAACATAAAAAGATATGAAAGAAAATAACTAACTCCAATACCCACTAAACCATAAAAATATATCAAACAACATAAAAATGAAAACAAATACCCAGTTAAGTAAAATAACCAGCTCCAACACCCACCAAACCCTTAAAAAAAAAAATTATCCAACATCCGTTCCAATATTCAGTTCATAAAAAATAAAATAAATAAAAAAATCAGCAAATTGCCCAGCCCAAAAACCCAGCTAAGCAACACACCCAGTTAAGTAAAATAACCAGCTCCAACACCCACCAAACCCTTAAAAAAAAATTATCCAACATTCGGTTCCAATATTTAGTTCATAAAAAAAAATCACCAGTTAAATAACCAGCTCCAACACCCACCAAACCCTTAAAAAAAAATTATCCAACATCCGGTTCCAATATTCAGTTCATCAAAAAAAATCAGCAGTTAAATAACCAGCTCCAACATCCACCAAACCCTTAAAAAAAATTATCCAACATCCGGTTCCAATATTCAGTTCATAAAAAAAAAAAAAATCAGCAAATTGCCCAGCCCAAAAACCCAGCTAAGCAACACACCCAGTTAAGTAAAATAACCAGCTCCAACACCCACCAAACCCTTAAAAAAAATTATCCAACATCCGGTTCCAATATTTAGTTCATAAAAAAAAATCAGCAGTTAAATAACTAGCTCCAACACCCACCAAACCCTTAAAAAAAAATTATCCAACATCCGGTTCCAATATTTAGTTCATCAAAAAAAATCAGCAGTTAAATAACCAGCTCTAACACCCACCAAACCCTTAAAAAAAAATTATCCAACATCCGGTTCCAATATTCCGTTCATAAAAAAAAAAAAAAAAAAAAAAAAAAAAAAAAAAAAAAAAAAAAAAAAATCAGCAAATTTCCCAGCCCAAAAACCCAGCTAAGCAACACACCCACTTAAGTTAAATAACCAGCTCCAACACCCACCAAACCCTTAAAAAACAATTCTCCAACATCCGGTTCCAATTTTCAGTTCATCAAAAAAAATTCAGCAACTTGCCCAAGCAAACAAATTTCAGCAAATACTCAAGCCCGGATTTTCAGGTATGGAAACAAATTTAAGCAAATACTCAGCCCAGATTTTCTGGTATGGAAACAAATTTGAGCAAGAAATCGGTTAAGCAAACAAATAAAATACACAACCGAATCAAATACTGAAGTCAAATAAAATGGCTAGTCAATGTTGGGTTGCAAGAAAAATTGCAAAAAAAAAAAAAAAAATCTTATCACATAATTCTCACATGTATAAAACCTTTTGCCAAAATTCGTTACCGTGATGCTGTTAAGATGCGTGATCTCTTCCCACATTTGCACTTTGGATTAGTCGTTCCAGTTCCTGCGTCAATGACTTCACTGTAGGCTTCTTCCATTGTGGGTATGGGTATCAAATGGGTATAACGAATTAGAAGGATTTTCAGAGGATTTCAGCCCGAAGAATAAGAAATTGAAAAGGAGCTTTCGGTTTTCGGTATGTAGGTATGAACGAACGAAAGAAAGGAGGAGAAGAGGATGAAATCGTGGGGAGGCTATCGAAGACTAAAGTAAACCCTAATTGTTGGTCGATCTGAACTGTTACGGTTCGTCACAGGGAGGCTGTCGAAGACTCGAGTCAGTGTTGGTCTGAACTAGGTTTGTCAGGAGGAGGCTGTCGAAGACTCGAATCAATGTTGGTCGATCTCAACTATAAGTGTTCGTCGATCTGGTTTGTCACGGGGGACTGTCGAAGACTCGAGAGACTCGAGTGGTCTGATTTCAGTTTGGTCTTGATTTCGGTTGACTGGTCTTTGTGGTATGAGAAAACCGTGGTTAGTGGGTACTGTGGTTAGTGGGTTGAGTGGGCCTGATAGGTTAGTGTTTATTTAGTTCGTGTTTTTACTGTGCTGACACGTGGATTGGGTGGAGGGATAAAATCGGATTTTTGGAAAATAATACCCGCATGCTTGGCACGTGCGGTGTCGTCCGTTAGGATTTCACAATACTTCCTGATGGAAGGGGTAAAGTGAGAGAAAAATGAAATTTGATACACCCAAATTAGAGGTTTTGAACATTGGAGTGATATCTGCAAAAGTTGTCAAACTTCAGGGGGGGTAAGTGAAGTTTTCCCTTTAATTTATTAGTCTTTTATTTTATTTTATTTTTTGGCGGCCAAACAGAGTTTCCAGCCATTTGGGGGTGGCCACCCCTTCAGCCACGGGTTTGGCCACTCTCACTGGGGTGCCGGTCATCCTCTATGAAACGGAAATTATTAGATCAAATCTTCATCTTTTTTTCTTTTCTTTGCTTCATGTGTTTCAAAATTTGGAGCAGATTTTCTAAATCAAGAGTTTTTACCCGGATTTAATCTTAAAGCTGCAAAAGATGTTCTACATGATTAAAGATGTAAAAAATATTGAATCTAACTTTCCGAAAAGCAAAGCCTATGGATCCAGCACCTTCATATGCTCCTAATTGACATTGCATTACCAAAGCTTTTATAGCCTATGGGTCACATTGATGGAGATATTATCTTATTTATCAGAAAAAAAAAAAAGAATAATAATGTCCAATCACACATTCTGATAATAAAATGATTCACACAAATTCTAAATTTGTCTACTGATAGTCTGATATAATCAACCAGCAACTCTCTGCAGAATCTAAAATTATGGAGATTAGATTGAAAATTGGAGACAATATCGAATCATTATGTGATTTCAGCTATTAACCCTTATAGATGAAACTGAATGCTATCTAATACCAAAACTTTTGATTGATCCATATCAAACAAGAGTCCCAATGAGCCATACCTCATAGATTATCCTCCAACTGAAGAACTCTGCGTGTAGAGTACAACTTCAAACGATTCCTTAAGCCCTTCAATCTGAAGATTCTTCTTTGTCTGTGTAAAAGGATCGTACAACACCAACTGCCCCTCACTATTCTCCATGAACAACTTCCCGTTCTTCCAAAACCCCAATCGCCTTTCCAAATCCATGGGATGCTCAATTCTGACAAATCTAATCCAAGACTCCTCAACACCAAATTCGAGCAAAACCCATATCTCCAAAGACATCTTTATATTCGCAGAAGAGAGAGGAAAGAGCGCCATTGCAACATACCCGTTTAACTCCATCAATTGGTGATAAAAACACAATGCATCTCTAGTGTACGGAAGCGGCGTCGTACGGAACACCTCGTCACTGAAATCGAAAGAAATAATCTGACCGTTATTTTGCTCTGCCAACCACAAGAAAACCCCACCCAAAGCCAGAGTCTGTGAGTGGGCAAAAATACCATACGGCACGCGTAGGTCAAGCCGTTTCCAAGAACCACGGCTCATACTGTACACCTCCGCAGGCTCCGCTACCAGCGTTGAAGTTCCAGTGCCGTCCACAACGTAACGAACGCTAACCACCTTGAAGTCGCCGGACTTGGGGTCAAACCCGAACCCGACGCTGAACGGAGGAGGAGACAAGGGCGGGATAGCCTTGAATTCTGCAGATGGTGTGGTGGGGTTCCAGAGATAGACGTCTCTGGATCGGAAATTGTAGAGGCATAGCAACCCATTACAGGAAGCGACGAGCTTGAGGTAAAAATTTGGTCTTATGAGGAAACGATCGGGTCCTGGAGGGAGATTCATGGGGATCTGAGAAACACAGTCGAGGGTGTCGTAAGAGAGCGAATAGAACACAAACTTTTCGGCGTCGGATTTGTCCGTGGCTTTGACAAGGATGAGAGGAAGAGGTTGACTGGAGTTTTTGGGGGTGAGAATAGAGTCGTTGACAAGGTTTCTAGAGAAGAAATCATGGCTTCCGATAAGAGCAAGCCAGGTCTTGGAGACGCACCTGAATCGGAGCAGGGATTTTGGTGGCAACCTCGAGAGGATTTCCACCACCGCGTCTGCAGGTAGAGAGGTTGACATTATGGTTCCCCAAGTCATGCTGTGCTCTGCCAGTTCAGCTCAAACAAAAATTTTTAAAAAGAGAAAAAAAAAAAAATTTCTCTTCAAATTTAATTATTTTTGGGAGTTTCTTATGAAACTCCCAAGTAATTAGCAGCCATTTTTGACTTTGTCCAATGCAAACTTAATTTGGTCTTCAATGGCTGCGTTGTCCAGCCCACATTATTTGACCACGATTTGGACAATCAGCGGAGGCAGAGGTGAAAAGGAAACCTCCTGCAAAGCGGGCTAAGCAGCCTCCAATTAGAGGATTTGACAACATCCGATTTAGTAATGCTATATGTTAAGAGTTTTATCCTTTTTTTTTTTTTTTATATTATATATTCTTAATTTTTTGTATTAGTAAATTAAAATATAATATTGAATCATCCTAAATTTACTAGTAATTTTAAAAAAGAAATGTTATTTTTTTCATCTACTATCTATCTCTTTTTATTAGGTAACTTATCCGCATCATGCAGCAATCGCTATTTGCGTGATTATTGTAATTATTAAGTATGTATTATCTATATATTAGATAATGGGCCTTTTGGACCTTCTTTTGGTCTCTATTAAGGATTTATTAAAAACAATATTGAAAATGTTTTGCTTGTTTTAGCGTTATTTTACTAAGCCTTAATGTTTTAGAAGAAATTCATATCCTAATGTTTTGCTAACCCTATTCACCTTGTCGGTGAAATCAAAAGAAATACTTTCACCACAAGAAAACCACACCCAGAGCCATGTAGAAATATTTTCAAAATTACTAGTTATTAAATATTATTTTGTGTCTGAATAATCTTTTAAAATTGAATGTTTTAAAGAGTATTGAATGAAGAGAGTCTCACATTAGAAATAAAGAAAGTGAAGTTGGCATTTATAAAGCTTAAGACACATTAAGCTATTAAAAAAAAAAGCTTGGGTGTATACACACTAGAATATACTCTAGTGTACACTTAGCACTTAGTATCAGAGCGATATAATCATGACCATTCATTTATCTGAACAATTGAGTGATAATTATTTAATTTCTTTTTGAATTGTTCTTTGTATTTTTTAATATATTATTAGAGTCTCTGTCTCTTAATACTTAATAAGATAGAAAGCTAAGGGTATTTTTGGGTTTTTAATTTTGTTTTGTGCATAACGCAATTAAATACAGAAGTTTTGTGGGTTCCATTGTATCCTGAAGACATATTTGTTATTACCCTCTTCATCTTGCATACCATATCTAGTGCAGATAAATAATTTCTTAAGGAAAGTGACATTATAACACACCTTAGGAGCAATTTCCTTCCTTTTTTGTTAATTTTTTATTTCCCCTATTTCTTTTACAAGCCTAAATAAGCCACAGTCTGTGAATGAGCAAAAATTCCATACGGCACGCATATGTCAAGCAATCTCCAAGAACCACAACTCAAGTAGCACCGGCTTACTAAGAACCACACCAAAAAAGCCTAAATGGAGAGAACCACAAACACTAGATCTCTCAAGTCCGATCGAGAAGTCACCTAATCCAACCCCATCTGGACACCAGTGAAAATTAAAGCGACTAATACTAAGTTTTAAAATTTTCATTACAGGAGTCGAACCCTCATCCTAATAATACTAACCCAATTACTTGGTAATGTCCCACAAGATTAATTGCTTTGACTAACAAGCATATGCTTCTCATATTATTGGTTGACATTTGAATCCACTTGCTTACCCAATACTTAAGTAAAGGATAGTAAAAAAAAAAAAAAAAAAAATTAACTACTTCGAAATTTATTTTGAAGAAGTCAAATATTTAATTGGGTGACATTTGGATTAGATATGGTTATGTTGGAGAAATGAATGAATGGGGATTTTTGGAATTAAAGTAAAGTAATTCCATCACACAGAAGCTGGAAATTAAGAAAACTCAAATACCATGTCAATTTTTTTTTCTTTCTAATTTATCAATCACACAGAAGCAGGAGACTCAATATCACCACTACTTTTCATGCTTACAAGAGGAACCAATTCCCCAGCAGCACAAGCCTCCTCCCCAACAAAAAGATCATCAGTAACCCTCAAAACTGCATGAACCAAAATGATTGGTATTCCACAGGCTAAAGTAACACAAAGATGGATGCCCGCGCGTGTCAGGATGAGCTCCACCGCTGTCACGGCGGCTAGAAAAACGAGCACCAGCCATTTGTCAACAACTTTATCCAGCAGCCCAACAGAATTGGGAAGTGCACGTAGTAGTACAAGGTAAAAGCATGTCACAAGAGTCATAGCAACCAAGAAAATTAAGGATACCTTGCGCTTAGGCACAAGGCTTATAAAGAGTATAATCCATACAAAAATCGTGTAGTATAATCCGAAATACCCTAAGTTTCGGATGATTCGGACGGCGGCAGCTTCCGAGCTTATGGGGACGTTGAAAGGGCATAGGAGCTTGAAATCGTTGCACTTCTTTCTTGTTGAGTCCTTTGAGTAATCTGGTTGATCACCCTTTGAGGCTGATGTTGAGGAGGAGGCTGTTGGCCTTTGCATGGTTCCATAAGAAGCCATTGATTTTGAGGACAAGAGGGAAATGCTCTTGAAAAAGCTTTTGTTTATAAATGCTTTCCCTTATGAGAATTTGATAAGGCAATGATTTCATGATCCTCTCCTTCTAGGAAGAAAGGCAGGCAAGACTTTCAAAGTTAGGCATGACTATTCAAAGTCTTGGCATGACTTCGAACAGAGGAATGGATAGGATGGCCCATGTGGGACAAAGTTTTCTTCCAAATTTAGTTAGAAATTTTTTCTCTAACTCAACTGATTAAATTAACGTGTGCATAAAATATATATGATTCTTATATGCTCTATCAAAAACGCAGGTAAAAATCACATATATGTTAAACATATATCAGTTTAACAGACCGAGTTCAAATAATAATTTACAAAACCACAAACTTAGAAGGCATTACTATCTCAAGAACTATAACATCATTTTATTAAGAGAAATGCTATGAGTAAATATTTTTCTCATATTTAACTCTATACCGGAGAGTCCGGCCCAAACTCTCTAAATTACACATCATGCCAAAACATAAAAGATACAATATAGTAATCTCAAAAGCTTAGATCCACTAGTTTTCTATCTCTTTGTATTTGTTGCACAACTTGGACCTCGGGGTCCTTCCATAAACACTTCTTTATCATTTCTTGCAAATTTGCATTTAAAAGCAGAAGGGGAAGTTCACAACTTAGAGTTTGTTTGGGATTGCATTTAAGAAATAGAGCTCTTAGGTAAAAACTTCATTTCTAAGCTTTTGCCAAAAGTGTTTTTTTTTTGCCATTTTTAAGCTTTTAAGGTATTTAAAAGCGCTTTTAATTCTTTTATCAAATGACTACTTTTTTCTTTAAACGGGCTTTTTGAGTATTAAAAGCACGTTTAAGCCTCTTAAACACAATCGCAAACAGACTCTTAGTATGTAAGGGTGCATATGAACCTTAACTTTGAATATTCCCTTAAAAAAAATAACTTGATCATGTAAAATAATATACACCTTTTCTTTTAAAATGCTCACCGTTGTTTCAAAGGGATTTTCTTTCTTAAAATAACTTAGTAAGTTGGGAGTTTTTACCATACGTTGGAAAATGACTATTTCAAAGCCCAAAATGTTTAATATTTAATTAAAGGGGTAATTTCACTTTAAATTCTTGAATTACCATGCGATTTGATAAGCTCTCCAAACTTCAAAATTTCTCAATTTGAACTCTTAAACTTTCAATTGTAGTCAATTCGAACCACTCTATCAGATTTTAAACGTTAAAAGTGAGATAATGACGTTTATACTCCTGACTTTTTTTATAAAATTCTAAATTAAAAAATATAAAAAAAGGTAAAAGAAAAAAAATTAAAAATATTTTGGTCTTTTTAAGTATTGCCATTAGAAGTTAATGGCTAAATTTGACAAAGGGGTTCAAATTGACCGCAATTGAAAGTTCAAGGGTTTAAATTGAGAGGTTTTGAAGTTTGTGGACAGAGGGCTCGTCAAATCGCATGGTAATTCAGGGGTGTAAACTGTAAAGTGAAGTTACCTCTTAATTAAAATAGCGTGTGAATGATTGAGACAATATTCAAACTCAAAATACAATGTTCAATCACCCGTTAGCGGATATGTAAAAAGAAGGAAAAAGAAAAGACTTACCAAATCTCTCTACGTAATACATTGGAAAAAAAACCTTGAGCATTTTGCAACACAATGATCAAAACAAAGTGTAAATGCTTTGGGATATTTGGAAAGGTGAACGTTGCACTTGAGTCTGCACGCACGGTTGCAAAACCCGTCCGTCCACGCAAAAGATGAAGGGAGTTTAGCCTCTACAACAACTAATAGTAGAAGCATAATAATTATCATCACATTGAGACTCCTCATACTATAGCTCCTTCGCCCATCTTCATTAATTTTGTTTCTAGTTAAATACAAACTAATATTTCTAGTTGAAGACACTTATTAGTTAATGGACACAAATAAATTTTCAAAATTACCAAGAGACATTAAAGCACTTTCCTTTTTAAAAAATAAAATAAAATAAAAAAATCCGACCCCAGACACATGGATAACAAATATCAACACAACAATTTGGTGACGAAGAGAATTAATTATGGTCAAAACTATTTTCATATTTAGTCGTAAACGAAGATGTATCATCTATGATACAAAATGAAGTTGAGAGGAAGAAAAAAATAAAGTCGTTAAAACCCGGCAACTGAAAGGGCATTTGACCCTATTAATTATTTAGTACCTTTTTTTTTTTTGGAAGCTCGTAATTAACACAAATAAAGGGGGCAACTTTTTTTTTATTTTTATTTTTAGAAGCAAAAGTAAAATAATAAATATCACTTAACTTATGATCTATCTAACTCACAAAAAAAAAAAAAGAAGAAGAAGAAGAAGAAGAAGAAAAGAAAAAAGGAGGAGGAAAGTCTACATATCCCCTTCAAACTACCATCTAATTGACAATGTCCCCCCTAAACTTTCAATTGTGACAATGTCCCTCCCAAACTATCAAAGCATTGTCAATGTTCATCTCAAGACAAAACTTATTAAAATAAAAACAAAAGAATACTAAAACTTCTAAAAAAACCCTAAAACTAAAAATAAATTGAGGGATGGCCAAATTTATTATTTTTTTAAAAAAATCAATTTCTTTTATAAAAATTGAAAATTTTCGTTTTTTAATAATTATTTTTTATGTTAAAATTTACGTTTTTTTTAAAAAAAAAATTTTAAAAAAAAATCGTTTTTGAAAACAAAATTAAAAAAAAAAATCGAATTAAAAAAAACTAAAAAATTTTGTTAATTTTTTTTTAAATAAAATAAAAAATCTTTTTTTTATAATTTTTGTTTTTTTAATAAAAATTCATTTTTTTTAAAATTTATAAGGTTATTTTTGTCTTATTGAGAGAAATCTATATGAGCATTTTTATCTTTTTGCTATCATTAAGAGGACATTGACAATATATTTGGTAGTTGGGGGGGGGGGGGGGGGGG
>CM017324.1:29999191-30021911 GCA_006937295.1 Carpinus fangiana
TATGCTAATTTGAGGGGTATGCAGACTTTGCCAAAAAAAAAACAAAAAACTTTTGATTTAGAGAAATGCTAGGGGTAGTAACTTCTTTTTTTTTTTTCTTTTTTTTAACCAACAGAGGCTTACTAAACTAATGTGTAACTAATTTATTAGGAAAAAAAAAAATTAATTAAGAGAAATGAAACGAATACCAATAAATGAACTAATAAAAGAATTAGTACCCCTAATAAAACGAGTACCAATAAATGAGCTAGTAAAAGAGTTAGTACCCCTAATATTTCTTTTTTATCTTATTAATCTATCAAAAATTATCTTTTATAAACAACTTTCCATTTAAATAAAATTTCACATCCTTGATCAAGCTGATTTATTCTATTTGCTTCAAATGTCTCTATGTAATTTGTAAGACCCAATTTTTTATTTTTTTTTTTTATTTCTCATATTTTCTTTTCCCTTGCATGGTATTTGGCTTGTATATATTTTCGAATCATTTTAAAACCTTTTATATGGGTGTTTTACTGAAAAGCTAAATTTTGGATCAAAATCATTGTCCCCTTCTCGTATATGTATGGGGGTCTGGATATTTGGTATGCTCTAAGTTTGTAATTTTAAGAGCACAGATTGAATTATACAAATGACCACCACCAAGGTAGGCTCTCCATCAACTTCAGTTTATCTAGGTTCATTGTTCATCATCAGCTGCAATGCAAACTTCAAATAAAAGATCCCACCTGCCCCAAATTAAGTGTTGAAAAGGTGCAGCTGCAACTAATATAACACTTGGTTTCAATTTTTGGGAACTGGACTTTACCTCTAGATAATTATGAGCAACCTGGCCAATTTCTATGCATAACATCCTTGTTTTTTATATTTCCTTGAATATAAACTTTAGGTTCTTTAACCTGCAGAAGATATAAGAAAGAAACTATTGAGCGTTGAGGATATCAAGCATTTGCATGCATTAGGTAATTTTGATTCTCTACCAGTAAAACCAGTGGGAAGCCAATTTGAAGACGAATTCTTGAAAACCCATTTGTGGTGAATAGACACTTGAATCCATCAACAGTGGGATGTTCACTGTAATAATGAGAAAAAGAAGGAAATTACTAACACAAAGAACTACTTTTAACTGTTAATAAGTGCATGAATGCTTAAGATAAAACAGCATTTTCTCGTAACCTCAACTCCCCCCACCCAAAAGGATGATAGAAGTGAAGGAATAGAATGTGGTAACAGCATCCATGGATGCACTACAGTTTGCTCTGAAAACTCTATACTAGAAATTGTTCTTCGATGTCTACATCTCAATGATAGATGTCACTTAACTCTCTCTCCCCCAGTGTGTGTGTTACAGGTGGAGAATGCTATGCATAATCTTTGCTCTGCAAACTTTCTCAGGTGAAGGAAAAAAAAAAAAGAAAAAATAACAAGAAAAAAAAGAAGATAGAATTCTCTCTCCTGTGTTTTGGGTGTGTGTGTCTCTGCGTGTTGGATAGATGAATGACATGAATTAGAAAAAATAAATTTCAATCCTACCAGAAAGAGTCATTGGGAAACTTCTCTCTTTCTCTGTGCAAACAGAGTACATGTGTGTGTGTTTCTAAGTTAGTGTGTGGTACATTGGGGCAAAGAACACTATGGTAGTAAAAAAAGTAAAGATCAATCTTAATTTAGGGCATTTTTGTCATAGGAGGTACATGATATGGCATGGAACAGATTTCTCCCCCAAATAGATACTCTATTGACATTAATAGGCCCAGGGCTGCTTTAAGGATGGAGAAAAATGAGGGATGTTGGAAAAACTCACTTTATAAGATAGGTGAAATTTCTGTGGCGAAGTTCTTCAATAGGGATCTCTTCTTCTTTGGAATACCTGCTTTACAAAAATACTCTATAATGTGTAAGTCATACACAAACTTCGCACTCTGTAGAGACAATCAAATATACTCAAACATGAAATAGAATTTCTACAAAAGTTACGCACCAACAGAACTTCGTTATCAGATTAAAAAAAAAAAAAAATCCATTGCATCACATGGAACGGTAATCTGGGTTTTCCAGAAACAGCAGTTTACATAAACAGCATAAATTACCATGTAGTGAACATAATGACTGTTAGAATTGGGTCTTGGGCCTAACTCAACTCAAAAGCTAACTCGAGAGTTGAGGTTTCCCCTCATCCTTATAAATGGCCCATCTCCTTAATACCCAAGCAATGCGGGACTTCCAACAATGACGACTAGCTAATTTACGTCAGTGAAATCATCTAATACTTTGGTTCACAAAATCTGAGTACTCTAAAAGAGATAAGTGAATTACTCCAAAATAGACAACTACCATCAAAAGACATAATTCATATACACCAAGCAATAATCAGAGATATACCTCCAGGGGAAATTATTTTCACAAAAGCGGGATATTCCATTCATGGCTGAAAAGGAATCAATGTGAACCCACTGCTCGTTTGTATTGTTAGGAAGATGACCTGTCAATTAAATCAATGCTCAAATTCTTGCCAAAAACACATAATTATTCTTCTCTTTTATTTTGTGGGGATACGGGAAACATTCAAATCTTTTAGCTTGAGAAATTACTGAAAGAAACAAATCGAAGCCTGAATCTCAGACAAGAGAGAGAGAGAGAGAACTAACCAATTTGATGCAACTCTTTCAAAGCATGCCCACTGGGATAATTCTGGTAGGATGCCATGAAAGTTATGATGGTGCACCCTAGACTGCAAAAAAAGAAGAGTACAAATGGAGAAACCACTTCTTTTGCCCAAATTGTTTGTCCACCTTTGAAACTCAAGTTTTTAAGGGAATATCTCGTGCATCAATTTTCAAGTTTTAAAAATATGTTTCCAAAAATGCCCTCCCAAAACTTGTAATTGGAGAAAAAAAAAAAAAAAAACATAAGACTGATTTGCTATCCAAGGAACAAATTTCAGTGCACTGTTTCCATCAGTTCAGAAACAGAAATGTTTAAAAATCATTTCGAAAAATCATATAAACTGTAAGACAGTAGAAATGAATGGAAACTACTGGGAATGTATACAAAACGCTACAAAAACAATAATTATAAGCGAGGACAAACATAGGTAGTGAGTTTTTGAGTATTTTTCCTGCCTATACATCCATCCTAGGTATATTACATTAATTTTGTGCCTTGCTCCGAAACAGAATGGTTTATCAACTAACCTGATTAATAGTAATCCCAGCATTACAAAATAAAGCAACTTCCAGAAAGTCTTCCTCCTATTGTTGTAGCTGTAACAAGTTGGGGCACAAAATGACAAAATGTATTAGCAATTGAAAGCACAGAAAGACTAAAAAGGCAGCAAATACATTATTCTAGAAGCTGATGCTTTCAGATAAAAGAAAATGTGAAGTTACAAATACATCAATTATTTCAAGAAGTATGAACTTTTGAATCTATTGCCCATGGGATTGTTGCATGTACACTTTTTTCTTTTGATAAGTAAAATTCATTAAAATCAAAGGCGCGCCAAAGTATACAAGAGAAATGTCTAACCAGAAAAAGAACAAGGAGCAAAAAAAGTCAAGAAAACTAGAAACGTAATAACAACCATAAGCAGCCATCTGATGGAAAAAAGGGTATCAAAGAAAAAGGCCTTTAACTCCGCCACTGTCCTCTCACTATCTTCAAACCTTCGGTCATTTCTTTCTCTCCAAATACACCACATCAAGCAAAGCACCGACAACATTTGGGACAACACATAATGTCACAACAAAAGTAACATATAAGATACTGGATAGAAAAGTCTTTCAAACCCCCAAACAGCCATTAAAATAATAAAGTAGCAAAGATGGAGGATAGATAAATAAGAAGGAGGAGACCAAGAAGGTAGAAAAGAATCACAAGCCTTAGGATATCATTTTATTATCACTCAAAAACTTTACTGAAGTGGATGATTTCTAGCAGATAATAGAAAGACGGGCAAAAAAAGTGGGAGACATAGGAAGAAGCTCAGTCTCTTGCTTAATCTGACCTTAGCTTTCAAGCGATGGGCCTAGGGAAGTGGCAAGGCATCTAAATCTATCCTTCAAAATACACAATGATTGGATCCAGTGATTTTCTTTTAACTCAACGGACTTAAACAAGTCTTTCACAATATTATGACAATCCTCAAAAATTTCCAACATATTACTTAAGATATAGATGAACATTAAACATCTGCAACATACATTCTAGTAGCTGCAATTGCTGCAGATAAATTGAAGATTGGAACCGAACTAATAATAAAACGAAGCTCCTGCATCATGAAATGAAATGGTATCATATATGCCTTCTTAATAAGGAAAAAAAAATACATTGAATGGGCTACCTTGTGGGGAAGCTTAGAGTAAAGTACAATAAAAAAGAAAACTGGAAGAACGAAGGATAAAACCCTTCTGTCAAGTAAGACCCCAAGCTGCAAGAAAGAAGAACTATAAGCCATCACAAAACTGAAATTATTATAACCATTTTTGGTAGTAAGTATATGATGCAAAAGAAGCACCATAACAAATGCATGAAGGAAAAGTCAGGATGATTATATCTTTGCACATTTATTAGTTGCAAAACTCACCAGAAAAAGAGGATATGCGACAAGCAATGAGCGTGGGAGCGCTGAAGTGAAGTACCAGTGAACGGAATGTGTCTGACAAAAAGAGACGTTAAGGAACACAGATAGTGTCTTTATCACTGCATTTTTAGAATCAACTTTCATGCCCACAACTAACAAGATGATCCTCCTTAAAATATCAAGCAATGAGTAAATGATAAGATTCCTAGATCTTGGTCCAAATCATTTTAAAAAAACAGAACGTCATATGAGACTCCTACATGAGCAGGCACCAAAGGTAACTACCAGAATGGAGCTATGACACAAATAATAGGATAGAACCATACTACTAGAAAATTGTCATAAGCGAAAAGATACAACTACCACAATTTAGTCTCTTCAGGATACAAGCAGGACTAGTCTTTTACCCTCATTACACAGCATTCAGAATGTCTACAAGAGGAGATGACTCAGCATTGTTTAAACTTAACAATATGCGAAAAAACAAGCTGCAAACAGATAGTAACCTTACCTGCATGTGTGCGCTCATGTGAATCTAAAAGAGAAAAAACTATAATAAATGAAAATAAAAATAGACCAGAGAGACAGATGGATAATTAAACCTTTCCTACAAAACACTCATATGTTTTCAAATTGTACAACATCAAATGTGAAATAGATTTTTTTTTTTAAATGCTAATAATTTATTGAAAATAAAACAGGCAAAGCCCTCATACACGAAAAGTATATAAGAGAGATAAGAAATTTCTCTTAAGTGTGCAATAGAAAAATTTCTTTAAGAGGATACACCCCACTCAGAACTTCGATTCAGAACAGAGTTGAACCAAAAAACTTCAAATTCAGGCCAGAGTATCCTCTTCCACATAATTGAATCAACCAATATGGTGAGACCTGTGCTGAGGACAATTTCAAAGCTAGATATTAGTACTGGAGTTGTCATCATGTAGCCAATCCCGATCATATAGGAAGGCTTACTTGAGTTGAATTGTACTTACAAAAAATAATAAATAAAGAAAATAAATGATACATTAACCAACCTATGCACAACAGAGCTACCCCAGTGCAGCATTTTAACGTCTCCCATAATGAAATTGATTTGGTCTGTCATTAAAACCATTAAATTATCATGTATACCATATATGGATTGGAAGAAATGCATGAATCCGTGGTGGCACTAGTAGAAATGAAGGCTAAGTTGAAGCTAAATGTGAAAAAGTGTGAGAGAATCTGTTCCACTAAGAGATTGTGCACCAACTGGGGAACTATTATTATGACTATATATTCCACTTAGTTGAAGCCCGGTAGTTTGTATTGATTTCTTTTAAGCATTTTACTTAGTTGAGTCAGTCCTCAATGCAACAAAAAGTTTTTCCTTTCTATAATGTAAAAGTAAAAGAATTTATTAAAGAAGTGCAGAAAGGGGAATAACCCTAGCATGCAGTAGGTATATAAGAGAAAACATCAAAAGAAAATGAAAAAAAGTGGAAGGAAAAGTATAAAGCCATCGTATATCTAATTCATAAACCTCATTCTCACTTTATATAAATGGAAGCTAGTGGCATACTGTCTAATTCATAAACCTCATTCTCACTCTATATGGAAGCTAGCAGCGTACTATGCAAAGCATGCTTATCAATGCAGCACTACTTAGGGACATAGCATTAGTATAGTATGATTAATAATCAGTTAGATTTCTCTCTAGTATTCTTCATGTGTACTTGGGTTGCGTCTTTGAGCTTTTTAATGAATTTGCAATTACTTATAAAAAAATAATAATAATAATCAAGTAGAAACCAGGTGAGATTCCTTTTTAATTGTCAATAAGCACCACAAAGAAACAAGAGACCATTTCAAGTCAATTTTCATTAGGTATAGTTTTTGATAAGTAAATGCGATTTTTTAGAAGCGGAAAAAGGTGCAACCCAAGTATATAAGAAATATACAAGAGAAACACCTAACTAGCAAAAAAAAAAAAAAAGTTCAAGAAAAACATGGAAGTTAAAAATACTTAAGTTAAAGGCAATTATCTAGTGATAAAGAGTCTTGAAGAAAAAAATCCTTTAGTTTTGCTACCAACTGTTAGTGGTCTTTCAAAACTCCAATAAATTCTTTCCATACCCACTAGGACTACCACCTAATGATGGATGGACACAAGTAACACCTCTTTGACCACGACCGGAAGACTCCTCGAGAAAAGATGTAACCTTTCACCGCTCCAGGACACATCCTTTCTATCCCTACCCTTCTTGGCCCTTTGTTAGGACAATGAAGCCACGCTGGCCATGCCAATTCGAACATCTCTACACACTTCTCCAAGACTTCAAAGCCTCCATGAATCAAAGATGTCACAAAGGCTCTCAGCCCTACCAACCCTCCAAGACTTTCACAAACTCTCTCAATCCTCTGCGAATCAAAGCCTCAAGCAACTTCAACAACCAAGCTGCACTTGCCATTCCCAAATGCACTACACTAGAGACACCTTTACTCCTTTCGACAAAGTTGTAGAGCTTTTGAAGGACAGAAGTTGTAGAGCTTTTAATGTCAAAGTGCTTATTCTAGAGAAGGTATCTATAATTGCCTTGTTAAGACTTTTGAAGTAGGGGAGTTGGAGCCTGCTATTGTGGATTCCATCATTACAAATCAGATGGCCTCCAGGTGTATAAGATCACAGGAATTTAGAACAGTCCAACATCATCACTTCTATAATTTTTGACCATCTTGATTTTCTTGTTAGTGTATTCCATTTCTGGTTTGCTCCTCCCTTTGCATTATATAAGCTGATCCTTAGGTGGGAATGATATTTGGATTTTCCTCCCTTTTCTCGCACATTCCTCTTCTATGCATCTTGCGCATCATTAGTTCCAAATACAAACTTTTTACTACTAACTAAATTTGATTTAAAAAGTTCAACCTAGTTCCTTCCCATTATATACAAATGCAGGAAAAATATGATAGAAGCGTATCAACCATGAAATTTTCAACAGGCATAATAGCAAGCTATGAAACTTTGGATCATAATTTGACCAGATCCTAAGATGGTTAACCAACAAGAGAAAAAAAAGGGTGGGGGGAACAAAACAAGAAAAAGAAAAAAAGAAATTATAGCACAACCTACCAACAGAAGTGTCAGGCCAAGAGGGCCAAGAAGTAACAGCATGTCACATCTAAAGATGACTGTAGCAAAAATCTGTTGTCATTAGAAAACAGAGAGCCGTAATAAGATCTCAGCAAAGCAAACATGCAATCCTAGTTAAGCAATTTAAATAATAGAAATATTTGACATGTACATGATACAATACATAATGAATTACGGATCAACCATGTCAAAGCAGAAATATCAGTATAATAAAAAATAAAAATTCTTTGTTCAGGTCCAATTACCTAAGCAAGTCATAACCATGTAAATATAGAAAACCTTTCACTTAACCTTAAAGAGTAGTTCAATTGGCTGGGGATCATGCCTCACAAAGCGGAAGTCACTAGTTCGAATCTCACCTTAAGGCCATATGAATGAATTTTGGTACAAAAGAAGTGACATTTTGTATCAAATAACAGCATTATGTTGCTTAATGCTTGCTATTGTATAAACATTATATAGAGCTTTTTTCCAAATCATATTCATGTAATTTATCAATCAATGGTGGGGATGGCAACACCCACGATAGTTGCCTTGTAAACGACATTCACAGACCCTTGTTAGTTTCCGATTTTGACAAAGGTTGAAGATAATTCAAAGTTGATTCTTAAGTCCATATCAACCATGTCCATTTCAATTTTATTACTACAATACATGTAACCCGCTTTGAGATGCTGGCTCTAAGATGAACTTAGCGAAATTCCTTTAACAGTCAGGAATACAAAATTCTTACAAATATCCCAATTCTAAAATTCATAAGAATTTCAGATAGTAAAAGAACACACTGGATGGAAATATACAGTATATATACTTGCAAGGCTTAATCAGTATTCTCTTGGATGACTATCACACACAAATTGCTTCACAACAGAAAATCAATTTCCCCTTGTCTCTCAATCCTCTCTAGTTCTTTCCAAAAATGTTGTATGCACAAGCAGATCTACACAAGTTGAAGATATCTCCTTTCTTCACACCACCCACTCAAATTTAACTCAATCCTTCTTGTATGCACTTTCCCTCTGCATATCAACTAATTTTTAATCTCTGCCCCCAACTTATTTACTCTTCCATGAAGGTCCCGTTAGCCAACCATAAATCTAATCTTCGTAACTAATCACTCGTAAATGTCTTCACGTCATTTTCTTCCCTCACCTCTGCTAAACTTTAAAATCCAAGAAGATATCTTGAACTTTATTCAACTAGTTGGCAAAGTATTTTGATTTGATAATCACTCAGTGTGTGCCATCAGAATTAGACATTGCCAAAGAGACAACCATTAACCAAGTGTTATTTTTGCAAAGTGGTATAGATGGCATTGTTGCCCAAAGCACAAGAAATCCAGCAACTGGATAATCTATGGTTTTTCAATCATGAAAACACAGAAAGCATACTAAGATAGGTAACCAAGTTCAGAATGGCATGCCTTCAATCTAGCTATAAACCTGAAAGGCAGCAGCACTTTGTGAAGTATAACTGAGCTATGTAGGTAAGAGCTTGTGAAATTCAGTATAACTAGCATTGCATGTCTAGTGCATAATTTCACATGTTAGCAAATAGAACACATACCAAACAATTTAATGCTGCATAAAAGTTCCCCTTCAACCAATATCCATATGCCAAGTTGACTACAACAGATAAAGTAAAAAAAGAAAAAAGAAAAAAAAAAAAATTAGAGCCAGCTACCATGACAGAAGCTCATCAGTTTTGTTAACAATCAAAAATAAAAATCAAAGAAGCTTTATCAGCACAAACCAACCTCCCTTGAAAGAGTGACAGTCGGTTCCTACTTTAAAATAAGAATAACATCAAAATTCATTATATATACCAAGAACAGCATCCCTATTGGAATATAATCATGCAGAGAACATATAAAAGTACAGTGATAGCCTAATACTCACGTTCTGTCTTTGTCTAATCCTTCCTAGAAAGTACAACCGCGGACACAAGATACCAGTATGCCAAACTATTAAGACAACACACTTAACAAATCCTAAAAGGCTCACATAATCACAATGGTATAATGATAAATAGATGTAAACTCATATATATAGTTTCACCACAAACTGTTTTGGCCAAAGTTTGGAACAAATATACTAGAATAACTGGAGAGAGAGAGAGAGAGAAAACCCTAAAACCAGGGTCAAGTGGTGAGACTGATCTGCAATCCTAAAGAATGCTTCCTCTACTTTCTTATGTTGGAAGGAATGACTTGCCCCAAAAGAAACAGGAAAAAAAAACTAACTACTGTTACAAGGAAGAAAATGAGCATAAAAGAGTTATACATTACCTGCACCAAAAGCTAGTACATTAGGAAGAGGGCGGGTACAGTAGAACAGCAAGTGAAACTGGAGTGCAGTTAGTATTACAAAGAAAGCTTCTACTTGATTTCCAAACTTATCTTTAACCTGCTCAAAAAGAGTTCAACTTTGTAATGTAGTTGTGTGAAAGACTAAATATCAAGAGGACAATACTTCACAGAGAAAAAGATTTACAAATACAAAATTAACAGTTTTGCATCGTTTATATATTTCTAAGAACAAGCAGTCAGTTAAAAATTTGATAATTTCTGGGTAATAACTTTGATCAAAAAACTAATGTCAGGAAATAATGAATTTAATTAATAGTTAAATTCATTATTTCCTTGAGAGACCAGAACTCAAGGCTGCGAAATAACAGCTTCAACTGGGTCCATAAAAACAAGTCTTCCAAGGTTAACTCTGATGGTTCATAGATTTTTTTTCTTTCTTTCAACTAGTTTTGATGGTTTATAAATATCACTATCAAAAGTTATGGATAGAGTTTACATGTTATTATATGTCATACTGACCAGCTCTCTTTTCATTTTCCCCTGGGATCGGTATTTCAGTCTTGCTAAAATATGCATTCTCAATTCACTCATCATGTTCATGAGGTACACTGGCCATGTAACTTGAGCACCAGTTTTCGATTCCAAGAGAGGTAATAAAGCTAATCAAGATCATTCAGAATATGTTTGTTCATTCCAATCCAAATTTGTATTTAAATCCAGACAAGACAATGGCATGGCCTCATGCAAGCTCTTAGCCTTAGAACCACTAACTATTGAACCTTCCAGGCATAAGTCAATGAAAAGAAAAAGAATATACCTGAAGACGAAAAAATCGCAACGTACTTAATATGATGCAACCTAATGCCATACGAACTAGACAACAACAAAAGAAATAGGTTAGCATACTTTATGGTAATAAATAGACAAGATAACAGAATGAAAAGATAAAACACAAATGATGTTTATTCTTTTTCTTTTCTTTTTTTTTTTTGGGGGGGGATNTCATGTGTATAATAGTAACACACACAAAAACTGATTTATCTAGTCTTTTTATGACTTTGATCTTATACAGATAGAAGCCAAGAATTACAAGTGGTAATAAGGCCAAATGAAAATTGGATATATGGAAGAAAAGCTTGTAGATCTAGTTTCCAGCAATAAATCCAACAGAAACAGTCTTTCTTAAAAGAGGCAGAAAATATAGGAAAACTTTGAGGAAAATGAAAACAATAACAACTTTTTCCTTGCAAACCACTAGCAATAATTAGTCACTCCAATTATTCACATGAAGTTCAAGAAGTACCAAGTAATTCTGGAGGCTAACAAGGATTTCAGCTATTAACTAGATGAGATATTGTGCTACACTCCCATTACTAACAAGCCTTATGGCACAGCACCTCAACAGAACTAAATTTGATTTCAATCCTGATAAATAAATTCATATAGTGTGCCGAGTACCCAAAGAACTAACCTGCAAAAAGACTGTAAATCTTTGGCAAGTGCAGCAAGTTCATTGCTAGAATAAATGGAGATGCCAAAGTTGATACAAGCAAGGCCCCTACAGGAAAAACAGTACTTTGTAAGGAGTGAATTCAATCTTCCTGGTATGCTTGATCTCTTAGAAGAAATCATTTTTATATCCATCGAATATTTCATAAGTTAGAAAAACCATTCAAACTCTATTAGGTTGACCAGTGAGTTTCATATGCCTCAAATAAAACAATCTAAGTTGAATAACTATGTAGACACATAAGCATCTGAGCTCAATAGGTAAACCAATAATATATTTGCAAGCAAAGCGCTAGAGAGAGATCAAACTATAAAATGTATAACTCTTCGCAATCATATGAGATATAAAACCACATATACGAAAAAACAATGCTACAAATATGGGACTGCATTGTGCTAAGTTATGGGGCTCTATCATCACTTTAGCAATATTAAATGTATTAAAAGGAAAATAAACAACATTATATACATATATATAGTAAAGAGAGAGGGAAAAGATGTATGTCAAGTGGTATTGAAGACCCTCTAAGCTACCCACAGAAGAATTGAAGCTTACCAATAAAAGTGCGAGGAACGACACCAGGAAACTCCAAATGATCATACTGATTATGAAAACAAACATCCAAACTAGAAAATTAGATTGAAAGTTTATAATTTCCAACCTAATCGAATACTGAAAAGATATTGAAGATACAGTCAAGTAAACTTACACCATCCAAGTGATGTCGATGATAAAGAATATCGTGCATTGCCTAGGTCAACAAACGATTAACAAGATAAACAAAGAGAGTTAGCAAGCAAAGGAGCCATAGAAGCTTTACAACATGCAATAACAAGTTGACCTTGAAATTATGAACTTAGAAAGAGAAGAAATTCAGTCTCGCATATTGAAGTTATATTAGGATTAACACTTAATGGGGTTGACGCGGATTATGGTTCTTGAAATGTCTTGTACACAAAAATATCAAAACTCAAATCAACTACGCCATATGGTAGAATCAGACTGAACCAAGTACAGAGTTTTCTGTCAGGTCCCAGACAATAAAAGAGAAAAAACTCTAAAACTCAATGCTCTAAACCAAACAGGACATAACCCATTCTTGCTAGCCCAGAAAACTGAGAAAACAACAAAACTTCATTTCACATATTTAACACTGATTAATAAGTTTTTCATTTTTCTTTTTCTTCTCCATCTACATTGCTCAGATGGGTACCCAAAAAGCTTTCTTATTGAAAGCGTTTCTACTGCAAAAACTTGTCTTCTACCTATACAATTATTCATTTTCTTTTGGTTTTCTTGCCCGTTTTCTGTTTCGGTTGAAGAGAAAACAATAGGAGCTACGTAGCAGAAGAGTACCTGAACGTTGAAGCTTTCTTCGACCTTAGTGTAGGGAACCATGATCACGTAGAACGCAGCAATTGATCCCAACATCAAATCGTAACCGTAGCGCTCGACAAAAGTTGAAGAAGCCATTGTCAGAGAGAGGGGCAGAGAGAGGTAGAGGCAAAATTGAGCAGAGTGTTCACTGGGCTTGCAAGATGGTCACCCAATATGTTGGGGGTGATGGTCAATGGTGTCTTATGTTGTTGCTGGGTGTGCTATTGGGCTTTCAATTATGTTGTCTAGGGCTTTCAATTTAGTATGTCCATCACTTCATTTTCTTCCCATGATTTCATATTCTTCCGACAAACCCAAAAAAAGAAATTTTTTTTTTTTTTTTTGCAAGTACATAAGAAAAAAAAAAAAAAAAAAAAAAAACCTCAACCAGATGGTAATTTTAAATGACACGAGGCTCCGTTTGTTTGGGCGGCGTAAACCTTTTTAACAAATTTTTTTTTTCTTCTAATTTTAGGCGTATGGAACGGCTAAAAATCTTGATTATATAAAATGATTTTGATTGACGAATGAACATTTATTATTTTTTTGTATGTATTAAAACTAATGTTTTATTTATTTTGAAGTGAAATCTTATTCATTTAAAAAAACAGAGATTACAAACAATTAGAGCTTACTATATCATGCAAAAAATCAAGATACTACTCCATCCAATTTTCTCAGTAGATGTTCGGAGCGCTGCCTTTGCCAAAGCATATGCCACCACAAAGTTTTAAAAAATACATATGAACCCTGTCAATTTTTAAAACTTCGAAAGTAAAAATGTCAAAGTAGTAATGCTTTGGACAATAAAGTGTACGTATTTCCTGTTAATAGAAGAAGGCCCAGGTTCTTCAATTCATATGCTACAAATAAACAGAGCCTCAAGTTCTGCAAAAATTTTCATCCTATCTCAAGGCTTTCACACAAAAGCCATGTGTCCATAGGCCTAATATACATGATATTACCATCCACTTTTTGTTGTCTTAATATGCCTGAGGCTCTTTCATGCATGTGTCAAGGCCATAAGGCCTTATATTTCTGGCATTCTTCTTCTGTTTTTTTTCCTTGCACGTGCCTTCAACTTGTACCAAAATTAGCCTTGATTCGTGCCAAGGACACTGTTGCCAGTCTTTTGAATTGGGAATTTTGATGGTGGAAACAAGGTTTTATGATATGATTGGCACCAGAAAGAAGCCACTAAATTTGAGGGTCACAATGCAAATATTGGATTCTAAAAACATTTATAGATAGGAGAACAATAGAAAGAAATCCACATTAAAAGTAAGAATAGATCAGTAGCCCAGGAAAAAAAAAAGTAAATATAGGGTAAGAAAGAGCTGAGGGGAAGGGAACAAATAGAAATCATTATGGAAGAAGAGGACAAAGTGAAGCAAATAAGGGAAATCTGCAAGGTAGCATAGTTTGGAGTTAAGTGAACACTGATGAATCACTATGTGGGGGCATAAAAAAAAATGAAAAATAAAATAATAAAATAAAATAAGCAAATAAGACTGGGCAAGGAAGAACATATCTAATTAATGTTTCCTTTTTTAAAAAAAAAAAAAAAAAAAAAACCTCTATTTAATTATGGCATACCTTTTTTAAGATATTAATGAGGCATTATGTTGCTTCTTCTAACCTTGACCTCATATTTTCTGATTAGTTGACATAAGTTTTTTGGTTTGATAACCATAAACATAATATGGTTTGACCCAAGCTTAATGATTTAAACTTTTAAGTTCAACATTAATGTCAATCAGGTATATATCTCTCTTTCAACATTTATTCCACTTTCTTTTTTCTTTTTCTTTTTCCCCCTTTTTCTCTAGCTAGGCACCTACACCATTCCACTGAACTGGAAGTACTCTATTTGATGGATCACTTATTAGTTTTATATGAAGTTTAATAAAATTGCTTTATACTATAAGAAAAAAATCAAAGGCAATAGAGCAAAGTTGGTGGAGATTGTTAAGTTTCACCCTGCAGTAACATTCCCTTCAAAGTTGAAGCCACTTTTGAAACAAAAAAAGATATGGGACATGGTTAAGACAAGGTGGAACCCACCAAATATCTGATGCCTCACTCTATCATCATGAGATTTAGAAGACTTTAGAAATTGATTGAAAGGTTATGATTGCTGCATGGAATTCAGCATACCTCTCCCTCTCTCTTATTGCTTCAGACTGTGATCTTTTGAGATTATTATTTATGACACTTTTGAACTTTGAATATTGAAATCATGAAGTTGTCGGATCCGTAGGTAAACTTACTTTTTCCTTGTTGCCAAGTGTTTAGGGATTGTTTGGTAGTAATTTAATTTTCTGGGTGTTGCTTCAGTTTATGGAATGGGAATTCATTATACTTTCACTTTCTAAGGCTCCAACGGCAAATTCCATTGTGCTCCTCATCATGGGAACACCACAACACCTCTCTCTCTCTCTCTCCCCAAAAATCCCATAACCTGTGGCTGCATGTGAACATTCATATAAGCACTTGTGCAGTTGTGCCTGCAGACATTCATCCAGCAGAAGAATTATAAGGTGTTTCCTAGCTAGACCCTTAGAATTCTCCTACTCATTGATTGGCTCCATACTCTTCCTTTTTTCCCAAACGGGAGAGGTATCTACAACATTCATAACGATGTGGTAGTGGGCCGTCCTTAGTTTAGTATTTGTTAAAAGAGAAAATATGTTAAGGGTTAATTTTCACTACTACGTCATATGTTACCGGTCTATAGCCCTATGGCAGAAAGAGTTTTAGTGTTAGGGTTCCTCGAACTACCTTTATAAATTCAAAAAATTAAGCTGGTAACATTATCTCAATTGTATATAAGTCTACTTAATTATAACTTTCTTCTTAGTAATAGGGTTATTTTTATCTCTGCAGAAGAAGTACATGCACTGCAATTCATATTAGACAAGTGAATATATTGCATTCTTTCAAAGAATGGAAAAGAGAAGAAAAGGTTATCATTGCATTGCTGTCTTCCCCGAATGTTAAGCTTTCTTCTAATAGCAAGCCAAAGAATCACAGAATGTCTATGAATATATATATTTCCTTAGCTTTAGAAGCTTTCCTCATGCTCATGGAGCAAACTCCTAAATGCCTCATCTTCCAGAAACTGATCCTATGCTTGATGAATTAGGATCTCACATAGTTTTGTAGATGGAATAGCCAATAATTTCATGGAGAATTTTGAATGAAAGAACTCCATCGCTAATTCTCGATTGATTGAACGGTTCAAACCTAACATACCAGAGTTTCAAGGTTGTTTGCAGCCAGAAGAATTCTGGGATTGGGTAACCAATGTGGAGGAAATCTTTGACAATTTCTATCAAGCCCCGGAGCAATATATCCTCTGGTTTTATACCAACATAGGAAAAGAAGAGTGAAAAAGTGATGAAATAAATCACCAAGAAGACGAAAATGAACTAATTAAACAAAGAGATTCAAGCAAGATCCATTAATCTACTCATTTTGATGCCACATTAAATTATTGTTTCTATTAAAAAAAAAAAAAAAGGATAGAAAATGACAAATTTAATAATTTAATTATTCTAATAGATAAAGCTGGGGGAGGGGAGGACCAAATGATTAGCTCATTTACAACCTCATTTGTGTTAATTAACCAATAACTAATAATGCTAAAAATAGTTAGGAACTATTTTCATTTTGTCGAATTATAGGATTTTAACCCATGATCTTCACTAAATGGTACAAGTGTAGTTAAGTAGGAAAATTCGTATTGCTTAATTTATAAATTAAATTAGACATCCTAATCTGAGAAGTACTCCTGCCATGAATTATCATCAAGAGTAATAATTATTTCTTTGACTAATTAATTTCTGTACACAACTTTGCAAGCATGAATGATAGATGATTCCTCCAGTTCAATCCAAACCTTGCTTGTCTGATTTGGTATCTACTCATTAGGACAAAATCAGAAAATAACAGTTACTAATATCAATTAGGATATTTCAAAACATTTGTTGTTGTACAAAGAGACCTAACAAGAGTTTAATTTGGCAAAAGAACCTCTATATATTTTGATCATAGATTAATATTGTACACTACACTTTTATCTTACATATTATTGATGTGGCATTGTTAGTCAGTTCTTAATTTTTATTTTTATTTAAAAAGAAGAAGAAGAAGAATAGGAGGAGGAAGAATAGATAAAAGTGGAATAAACGTGTGGTGTACATCATTTCTCATTTTGATAGGTGCTATTTGGCAAACCACCATCTCATTCTGCTGATGTGACAATATTCATTTTTCTTACAACGTCAGCCCTTTTTTAAAGGAAAAAAAAAATGAAAAATGGACATTGTTAATTACATCAATCTATGGTAAGGCTTTGATCTTGATGGCATTCCCATCAAGTCTAAGGTGCAAATCCTCTTGGGCTCAAACAATTCCTTAGAGCCAGCCCACCGACAAAGCTGGAATATTATCTTATCTATGCATGTGGAGTGTTGAGAATAAGGTTGTATATTGAATCACTAAAGAATAATATACATAAGGTATATATAGGCTAATAATATAGACACTGCATAGAACACAAACACTGTGGCACAACACTACACAAACTCTAACTCTAACAGCCCCTCTCAAGCTCAAGATGGAGTTCTAGAAACCAACTTGAGTTTGGACACAAAATCACGAAAATGCCATGTAGGATGTGACTTTGTAAATATGTCTGCGAGCTGATCACAAGACGTGACAGAATGAAGCTGTAGTGAGTCCTGAAGAAGATGATGACAGACCAAATGACAATCAATCTCAATATGTTTGGTCCGTTCATGAAAAACATCATTATGAGCAATCCGAATAGCACTCCTATTGTCACAGTATATAGGAGTAGCAGAAGAAAGAGAGACATCCATATCTTGTAACAGACATCGTAACCAAAGAAGCTCTGAGGTAGTATCAGCTAAAGCATGATATTCTGCCTCAGTGCTAGATCGAGCAACAACAGTTTATTTCTTATTTTGCTAAGAGATAAGTGAAGTGCCAAGTAGGAAACAGTAACCAATGGTAGAGTGACGGTCTATCAGATCACTCGCCCAATCAACATCAGTATAAGCATGTAGCTGAAAATGAGACTGAGAGGAGAAATATAGCCCATGAAACCTATGAGTGATAAGCAAGTAACCTAATAAACTAGGGAAAGGTAAACCTACTAAACCTAGAATACCTGAGTAAATAACTCTAACATAATATTCTTAACATCCCCCTCAAACTCAAGGTGCAAGCTTGGGTAAAAGAAAGAGTTTAATTCATCGAAAAAGCTGCTTGTGCCGAAAGAGTCGCTGGAGATGTGGCCCGAGTTGGGCGGCTAGAGGCGGTGGATAGCAGCTGGCAGCGAAGCAATAGGCAGCAATACCTAGTTCTAACCCATTGAATTGGGTTGAAAAGCTTGGATCCGAGTGATTTCTCAAATACTAAAATATCCCCCCTCAAACTCAAAGTTTAAGCTTGAGTTTGGGAAAAAGTATGGACTTTTTTTTAATGTTCGCTGGAAAAGTCGCCGGAGATGTGGCTGGAGTTGGGCGGTTGACGGCGGCTGCTGGTGGTTGACAAAGGTAGATGGGCCCAAAATGTTGGGCTTGAACTTGGATGAAAGCCTTATAAGCTAGATTGAGCCGGTTACATGGCCAAGATTTGGCCATAACCTATGGACCATTGAATATGGTTGACCCAAAATAATATGAATCGGGTCTAACCCAGTGAACCGAGTTGACGAAGTTGTACCGGTTTGGATAGCTTGACCCGATTGGCCTATTTGGCTTAAACGGTTTGGAATCCGGTTTTGGATCGGGTTGGAGATGTGGATCTAGGGCTAACGTGGCGCGTGGAACACCATGGAGGCGCGTGAGTGACGAACAGATCCTTCTGGAGGCACGTGAGCACGTGGAAGCTTGGATGGCTAAGATCTTTTCGAATATGGACTTGAAGATGTCTGATCTATCGTCTAGCATGGCTACCAAGGCTATTGGCGCTTTGTGGAGGCGCATTGGAGCGCCGATGGAGGCGAATCTTCCACAGATCTGTAGATATGTGCCAAATGAGGCTGCAATGAAGGAGTTGAAAAGTTTTTGAGCGGATGACCGCTTGGTAGTGCGCAGGCGACCAGAAAAGTGAGATCGCCAAAGAGAACACTGAAAAAGTCAAAGACATTTATTAAGAGGTCACAGAAAGTGGCTCTGATACCATGTTAAAAATAAGGTCGTATATTGAATCACTAAAGAATAATGTACAGAAGGGGCCTATATATAGGCTAATAATACAGACAGTGTATAGAACACAGACACTATATAGAACACAAACACTGTGGGACAACACTACACAAACTCTAACTCTAATATGGAGGAAGCACTTTGCATGGGTCATCGGTTATTCGACAGGAATGAAAACACGAAGTGACCCTACCTTCGAAGGGCAAATAGAATTTGTCATTTTGATATGGCTAATTTTGTGTGGTTCTTTCCTTATGAAGGCAACAAAATAAAAACAATCATTGAGGTAAAGAAAAAAAACTAAATTTGATCAGGCAATGTTAGGTGCAAATAAAAGTGTAGCTTGCAAAAGCAAAAATTATAAATTTGACTTGTATAATCAACAAAGCTGCAACTTTAATTTACTCCATTAGCAGGACAATCATGCCGATCGAGGGCTAGCTTAGATAACCACAACCACACTCTGAAGCACTGGTTGGTGGCTACCCAAGTGAACCACCATGAACCACCGTGCACTACATTTCTTTAATTTACTTCCACTTACAGACTCCTGCAGGTTGGTGCTGCACATTACGTGGTGATAATCTACAATTATTCAGGCATAACCACGAAGATAATAGCTCTATAGCCTAGCTAGAACGTTACGTACGGTAGTACCGAAGGTACTATTTTTTTTTAGATTTGGTAGGGTTTAAGACTAATGACTTCCTCTCTAGTCTAAACCACGGTGGAAGTTTCCACGTATTCCCGCTCCGTGTTTCTCGCTTTCCTTCTCTTTGTTTTAGTTTCTACGCTTTGCAGCCACTTTTTATATATCCTTAATTAATTCCGAAGGGACCGACAAACTACGACAAGCCACGTAAGATTCTTTGTATTGTGATCGATTGGCGAAGTGACCCTGTGCAATTGTGGATACGGATCTTTAGCCAAAAACATAAAGCCAATAATATTGGTCATTCCTCTCCAGTGAGAAAATGCCACGTCAGGAAATTAAGAAATCAAAATGATGAGTATCTAAATAATGAGAATGTGTGTATATCACCTCTTGTAAGACTTTTTTGGTACAAGTGGAGCCCTTCATTAAGCGAAACCGTGGTATGGTTAATGTTGAATTCGCGCCGTGATTAAAATGTGGACGGTTATGTGGCAATTCATACGATCCTTATTATGTTTACAAACAAATGTGATATTTACCATGTCAACTCTTAAATTGTGAACTAGCTATCACGTGACGGTTCATGTGATATAGATTGTCACGTGAGTTTGGGTTGCTGTAAAAAATGTATAATATCAAAGCATTTTCCTATTGTATTGCTTTTGAAAGATTTAGCAAGTAATTGTCTAAAGAGTACAATGTTGATGTGACAGTCTCAACCAATAATCAATTCTTAAATTAATCATTGTTAAAAGTTAAAAAATTAAAAACAAAAAACAAAAAAATCAAAAGATTGGTTGGGACCTCTGCATTAACATTGTAGAATTATTGTGAGATAAATATGTGATATATTGCACACTTGTAAGTAATTAATGTTGAGTGCAATTGTTGAACATTAAACTATGCTATAAACCAGACATTTATTCCACATATATTTCATACTAAGGTTAATGTGTGTGTCAGTCCCAACCAATTTTAGAATTTTTTTTTTTTTTTTCAATTAGAACTAGTTTAAGGGTTGATTATAACTGTCATGTCAATATTGTGGGATATATAGTTGTGAGACAAAAATGTGAGTTTTAGAACATATTTGGGATTGTGAGGAATGGTACAAAATATTTTTAATACCTAAAAAACTGTAGCAAACAAAAGCTAACATGTTTGATAAAAAATTCTCTTTGACTTTTTTACTCTAAAATTGGCCAAAACATGTTTTTGAAAAGCTTAAAATTGAAGTTTTTTTTTTCTTTCTTAAAAGCTCTTTTTGTAACTTTAAAAACTCTACTTCCTAACGCAATTACAAACATGCTCCTTAAGTATCGAAGATTCTTGAACATATACTTGCTACGTCGCAGTTGTGTCTGTGAAGGAGCACAAAAAGTCAATATGGGATAATTTTCTAACATGCTGGGCTCTTTTGCTAGCTATCTGCAGCAGCACTAAAGACCCCCTTTCGGCATATATAGTAGTCAAGGTCTGCCTTTGAGTTCTAATGGGAGCAAACCCTTTTTGACGATGTATATATATATATATATATATATATATATTTTCTTCTGGGATTAAGGATTCTAAAGGAGGTTGCATATATACATACAAGAAGAGAGAGGCCAGGGGGAAGAGGATTTTCAATTTTGTTGTTGGTGTTGGTATTGTGGGAGGAGTTGAGAGGGTCTTTTCATCTAGACTGTTGATGAAATAACAGCTGAGAGTGAGTGGAAGGAGGAAGATTACCAAGAAAATTTTGTGTGGGGTTTCTGATAGTTTCTTTTTCTTTTCTTTTCTTTTTTTTTAAAAAATTTTTTTGCAGTGAAGGGTGGTCTGAGTGGACATAAACAAATATATATTGGAATTTGATTTGGCAGGATTTGAGGGGCTATCCTTTTTTCATTCTTTCAACTGCTATAGACATCTTTGACATGGATGGAAGTTTTGATGTACCCCCACCACTCATTGCTCTGTTGACTTCCACTTCCATCCCCCCCCCCCCCTTCTCTCTTTCATTTTCTCTCTCTTTGGGGTGTTTACTTTCATGGGTGGATCGTGGATCACACTCACAAACAAATAATAAAGAAAAAAAATTCGCTTAATCTCTTCGATGAATAATGGATTTTGTAATGTTAATCTTGAATTATCAAAAGTTAAAATGCGATTGAGTAGTTTTTTTTTTTTTGGCTCCTTTTAACTTCACTCTCATATTATTAGGGTTTTGCATTAACTCAAATGGCTAATAATAATATCTTATACTCCAATAAAATTTATATTAAAATACAGATTTACCTTTAATAAAAAAAATAAAAAATAAAAAGGTAAAATAATAAAAAAAAATACCTAAACTAGACTAGACCCACCCATGGTAAACAAAATATCTTTTTTCATTAAAAAAAAATGAAAAAAAAATGAAAAAAGGTAGTATTTTGGTTATTTTGTCATCTTCCATTCGGATGAAAGGTGAAATTAAAAAGAGCTAAAAAATGAAATACCTATATACACTACAAAAATTTGGAGTTCTAATGACGGTTTTTTAGTGTCGGTTTATAAAACCGACACTAAAAAAATGCACAATAGTGTCGGTTTTCTTAAAACCGACACCTCTTAAAAATTGGTGTCAGTTTTACTAAAACCGACACTATTTAATAGTGTCGGTTTTAGTAAAACCGACACCTTTTTTTAAGAGGTGTCGGTTTTGTTAAAACCGACACTATTTCAAAAAAAAAGGTGTCGGTTACTGTTGAACCGACACCATTTTGAAAAAAAATTTAGAATGTCCCGCCTCTAGATCTATTTGCCCGCGCGCCTCTGCATCTTATTTAATTCCATCCATCTTTAATTTCTTTTTTCGTCTCTCTCTCTCAGCTTTGCTAGCTTTGTCTCCACAGAAAAAAAAAAAAAAAAAAAAAAAAAAAAAAAAAAATC
>CM017324.1:30022543-30047457 GCA_006937295.1 Carpinus fangiana
AAAAAAAAAATTAGTGACGGTTTTTAAAAAAACCGTCACCTTTAAAAAGGTGTCGGTTGAACAGTATCACTGTTCAACCGACACCTTTTTAAAGGTGACGGTTTAAGAAAACCGACACTAAAAGGTGACGGTTTTGCCTAAACCGTCACCTTTTCAATTTTCCCTACCCTAGATTCTCCACCCTTTAAAACCGACACTATTAAACCGTCACTATTTTATTAGTGACGGTTTTTTGCCTTAAACCGACACTACAAAACCAACATTAAATTGCTTTTTTTTTTTGTAGTGATATATATAAACCACACAAACGGGGGGGGGGGGGGGGGGGGCTTCCTCCCTCCTCCAAGGAGGCAAGTGAATTTTACCCGATAATCAATAACAATTCTTATACCATTAAACAAAACAAAAATCACTAACTATAGTTTTATTATGAATAATTAAGTACAATTTATGTGGTAAATAAAAGGGCAAAAAAGAAGCAAAACTTATCGAAGTGGGAGCTCAAGAATCTTTCTTAAAGACATATAGTAGTGTTTTTAGCTATTTCCCACAGTATGGCCTGAATTACAACTTCATTTTAATGGTGGTTGTTTAATAGAATGAGAAAATCATGCTCTCAATGAAAATAAATAAATAAGAGTAGAACAAAAAGCACAGGACAACCTTGTCATAACTTTATTATTTGACACTGCTTGACTAATTCCTAAGACGGAATTAAGTACATTTCATTGCCTATGTATCAGGTTTATGTTCCTGTTAAGTCTATACTAAGCAAGGAACTAATTGGAACAGGCATACCATTAATTTGTCTGAATAAAATAAATAATAGACACATGAAATAAGTTGATGGTGAATGATGATTTTGGTTGTTTGGTACGCTAATTTTATTATTTAAAATAAATGTTTTGCTTCACTTGCACGATTAACATGACCTAAGAAAGGCTTAGAGTCATGTAATTTTATGCATAATATTGGCTGTATAAATTTGAATGTATAATCTCAAAAAACTCAAGGGTACCAGTTGATTTGATCACATATATTGAAGTTCTTTTAATTTGTTTATTCACCAGGCAAAAATTTCTTCAGTCAACTTCCTCGATCGCTTTGTTATATTGCTAGACCTCATTAATTACCATTACCCTTGCTCAATGTTTACTAGAAATGTAGTTTAAAGGTCATAAACCCCATCAGTCATGGATAAAGAAGCCAACAAATTAATTAAACGTTTGATGATGATCTTCCCAGCTCAATAATAATTTTTGTCCACGTCCTCAAGATGTAGCTAACATGTCAAAAAAAAATAATAATAATTTTTGTGGACATGAGTTTCTAAGGTTTAAAAAGTGACAATCAACCTATACTTACAAACTTTGGCAAGTTAGTCCAAGCGTTAACTTTTTTTCGTTTTTTTGGACGGAATGTCAATAATTGTATGTCACAATGCCATCCACGTGACTTTTTTTTATCACCTGACATCTTCAAAATGCCATCCACTATGATCAGCCTAGGGATGGTTCGGTTACTCTCAAATGGCCAGATAAGATGGCTAAAATCACCACCAAATGGTTTGGAGATGGTTTGACTACCTTATTTGGCTAAATTAAAAGTGGCAAACGACTCTATGAATCATGAGAGCGATTTGGTCATCTCAAAATGACCAAATAAGGGTGATCAAAACCACCCTCATTTGGTTGGATCGGGCATGGCCGGCGAACCACCCATGCCATGAACCTTTAGCCACAGCCTCAAATGTCAAAATGAGGGTGGCGGAAACCACCCTTTGTCTCAGTTCCTTGGTGGCCAGCTTATATATATATAGAGAGAGAGAGAGAGAAAGAGAGAGAAATATCCTGCAAAAAGTCACTTCTTCTGCCCGCCAACAACGCCACCATCAATGACTTTTGTCTCGCGCGTTTTCACAGGGTTCACCGCCGCCCCATGCCAAAGTGTAGTTTTCATGAATTGATATAGATTGATATATGTGCGAGGGTATTTTTGGCACTTTGCAGCAATAACTGCAAATACGGAATTGAAATATGTCACAAAAGAATACAGCTATATGTTGAAGGAGGTGTCAAAGAATAATATTCCTCTAATTGCATATGGACAAATAAACCAAGCTCCCCATATATATATATATATATATATACAGTACTCCCATTGGATCTAGCTAATACAGTACTTGGCAAAGATAAGCACACGTGCATTATTAGAAAAATCTAATGCTTTTGCCATGTAAATCTTTGCAATTCCGGTGGATCTAGAAGAAGAGGAAGAGGAAAAGGACACGAAAATTGTCTACACAACAAAAAGTTCATCATGAAAAGGACAAACTTTTCTCCAATTTATTTAAGTAGTATTCTTAAAGTTTGTGATTCTTGAAAATCACCGGTTATTCTAAAAATTTAAGCTTATAAAAACAGGTAAATTTAATTACTTAATTACTACTTTAACATTCTCCTTCATATGTGAGCTTAAACTCTATTTTAGTAAGTGATGCCCAACACATAAATTATTTAATTTAAAATGGTGGTCAGGGTGATTTTTTGATATAGTCAAAGTTCGATCACAAACTTTTGACTCTAATACCATAAAAATCATTAGTTATTCCAAATGCTTAAACTTATAGGAATAAGTAAATTTAACCACTTTGACAATTCTGATCACATGGTTACATGTTTTGTTAATCATATTTTAAAAGTATATGTGAAAATCATATACTTAAAATACATGTCTCAAAAGAATTTCTAGTATCCATTAAGTACTCATACACCCTAACCCTAATGGAGGCGCAAGTAGCACAAAATTCTTAGAAGTTAAAATCAAACTTTGACAACAAATTTACCATTGAATTTATGGGATGGAGTGGTGGATTTGCAAGAGTTGGACAGTGGAGGACAGATAGGAAAGAAAAGATTCACATCTCTAAAAAAATTTATTCTCTTTTGCACGTAGTAGCTTTATATTTAAAGCTCATTAATTAATATTTTCACAATAATTTTCTATAAATTTGTGAGGCTCACACCTAATAAATTAATAAATAGAAATTAATATTGTTGCCAACAACTTCTTCAATACTCACAAGAAAAAAAAAACACTTGATCAATATCAATAAAATAATAATAATAATAATAATAAATTAAGTGTCCTCCTTGTCCTTCAAGTGCTGGTACATACCAAACACATTCCCTTGAGAAATTGTTAGAACTCTAGAGAGAGAGAGAGAGAGAGAGGAGAATGTGCAGTGTTGTCAAGACTCTGTAGACAACCTTAAGAAGATGGGAAGGAATATTTTTTCCCAAGAAACATTCCATTTAGCGTTTACTAGTTGACCAAAATTACACCGTGTTTGAAGCACAAAATTAAAGACCTTTACTACCACCAACTGGTTGTACGGACTTACATGCACCAAAGCCATTAACGAGAGAGAGAGAGAGGAAGAAAACAATGGATCAAGAAGAAAGGGGAGCTCCAAATTACGAGCTGCAAGTTTCTTTCTCAAATACTCCACAAGCGATCCACGAGATGGGATTTGTACAATTTGAAGATAACCAGGTTCTAAGCTTCCTGGCTCCCTCACAGTCTTCTCAGATGTCTCAACCGCCACTCGGCAGCAGCGGCGGCACTACCACCACCACCACTGCCTCCGCCACCACCGGTTCCGCGTCCAACACAAATCCCACCACCATGGGGTTCAGCCATAACGACCTTGTTACTAGATCTTCTTGGAACAATGACCAGGTGGTTTAGAGTATAAATAATATATATATACTGTTAAAAAAAACCTGAGCGAAACAAAATTAACAATATGCTTAATCTTATGTCGTTGTTCTTTAATGAGGGTTTCGTTTATTTCATGCTTCTGTTCTTTCTTTTTTTTTTTTATCTATTTATGGAGTTGCTGCTTAATCGTTTTGTATTCTAATTCTTTTATGGAAAAATTTAGGTCGGAACAATGGATCCCAAGGCTGTCAATGAAGAAAACTGTACCGGTAATGCTAGCGATGGCAACAATTCATGGTATCTTTCTCCCAACACCATTTTCTTTTTCTTTACATGCCTTCTCTCTCTCTCTCTCTCTCTCTCTCTTTTCAATAGCAAACCCATATAACAAACATGCAAGGCACGTATAAGGCAAGTGAAAGAAATTATATATATAGTAGTTCAAACTCTTGAACAGAATCTAAGGAGATAATTCATCAAAAAAAAAAAAAAGAATCTAACGAGATCTAGCCATATATGGAAGAGAGATTGCTTGTGTTTCTTTGCAGCATGCTTTTTGCACACCATGTCAATTCATCTCTCTCTCTCTCTCTCTCTCTCTCCTTCTTCAAATAAAAGTCTTGATACACATTGATACCAAAATCCTCAAGTTCATGAGTGGAGGATCTACTTTTGTTCTTCCAATATATTACCAGCAAAGAGAGAAGTAATTAATGGATGGATCGACCAATTTGAGAGATTTGAACATTTTGGCAGGTGGAGGAGCTCAAACTCAGATAAGAGCAAGGTGAAGGTGAGAAGGAAGCTTAGAGAGCCAAGATTCTGCTTCCAAACAAGGAGTGATGTTGATGTCCTTGATGATGGTTACAAATGGAGGAAATATGGCCAGAAAGTAGTCAAGAATAGCCTTCATCCAAGGTACTCTTTCTTTGATCCCTTGCTTTCATCTAACATTAAATTCATCTACATATATATGAAACATTTTGGTATTTTGTCGTACAAGATTGTTTGGTAGAACCGCCATATATATTCATGGAAATTAAGTTAAAAAAAAAAAGACTGAGATGTTGGGTTGTCTTACTAATCCTTTTTTTCACTTAATTAATTAGCATGCTTTCGTAATTAATGAAGTATAAAACCCCATATACATGCAGAATAAAGATGCTTCTCAATTACAAGACAAAGGGATGATTCTTTCAAGATAATGTGGATGCCTGGATGGCATGTTAAAAAGCCATGACATTAAAGATTTGTTGGATATATGAAAAATCTTTTATCGTTATACCAAATTTGTGAATGGTACTTACTATTTATCACACTACTACCCCTCTTATAAGCTTGAGCTTTTTGAGATGATATATTGATCATTTTTACTTTTTTTATGGCTTAAACTTTTAAAAAATAAGCGATAATTTGATAAACCCGTGCATGGGTATTATAGTAATAGCATACTGCATTGTCTCCATGTCTTTTATCAGAAGTAGACTAATCATTACACCTTCGATGGCCACCAGTAATTTATTCCAATAAAAAAGGTAGCAGAAAAGAAATGAGTAGAGAAGTACTTGGAGGCATGACTCCTGACACTTGCTCTCAGTATTGATTAAGCAAAAGAGAATATGAGTAGACTCCCGCGTGAGGCTTCTTTTCTCATGCAACAAAACAAAAACCAAACAGCAAAACAATAAAATAAAACAAAACAAAAAGAGAAGATTGTTCATGTTCTTGGACACATATTTCTTGATTAAATTATTTTTTTCCTAAAGTTTGTACGAGTATATCAGACAAGACAGTTTTCCAGAACCATCTAGCTCATGTTGTTCAAGCTGCATAAATAGGACCCTGGAAACTGGAAAATGATTTTCATTTTCTTTGGTAAAATTAATCTGGGTTTTCTTCTATTGGTTGAATTGTGTCTCTAGTTATTTTAGCATACTTAATGCCTTTGCATTTTAATTAGAATTCACTCCACAACATAACATGCATTTTCTAAATTTCCAACATGTTTTTTCATCTTAGGAATGGTTCCTTAAACAAAATATTAAGCCTAAGGTGAAGTACCCTTGTGTGCCTTGACTTATTTAATCATGAATATGGAATGTATTCACTTATATGTAATTGTTGAATTAATTAATGATGTGTCTTGAATACCTCCAATATATCGAAATTTTCAACCCTTTAATTTTTGGCTTATTTCTTTTCTAGTTGAGCCCATTTATAAGAGACTTACTCTTGGTTTAGGGTTAGAAAGAGTCCCTTCTTAAACCCCCATTAGTGTTTGAGAGTTTTCAGAGCCATCTTCTTGTAATCTTCTCCATCATTAGCGAAATATTGCATCGAAATTGTTAAAGCATCACTTATCTTAATAGTTTTATCTTATAATAAGAGATGAATTTAATCATTTAATCTATTTCTTAAACTTAAAAGTTTGGAACAGTCGATGATTTAACAAAATAACTAAGTAAGCTAAAGTCATCAGCGTGTTTTAATCATTTGATTGCATTGGTTGTTGGGTCTTTTGATATTTGTTGGCTATTTGAACCCCAGATAATGGTCCTTGTGGCAATAATATTGATTACCTTCCTCAACTGCTATTGTGTTTTGGATTCAACTTTCAAGTTAAAAGGTTCAACAGAGTTTTGAATCCAGCATATAAAATTAGTAGTTTGGTGCAAAAGGAAATGATGAGCTACCAGAATCTTCTAAACACAATTGTTACAAGTCCAGAACCAAGTCAACATCAATTTACTATTGACCTATATAGAAAATGCTTAGAAGATAATGTTTGCTTGCTCTCTCTCTCTCTCTCTCTCTATATATATATATATATGAGTTTCTTAAGTAATTAATGATTTACTGCATTAATATTAATATTGAGTTACTAAAATATAATAAAGTATTGATAAAACGAAGGTTTATATTAGGAATTAGAGAACATAAAATAACTTTTCCAATATGTATATATACAACTATTAAATATTATCATGTCATCAGTATATAGAACACATTTTGTAAAATAAAAGTTATGACCAATGGTGGAGATAGTATATATATATATATATATATATGTAGGAACTTAACAAGAACCCAACACCTTTACAACAACAACGTACGAGAAAATGATGAACAATGTGTCTGGGCTCGCATGAGCTGGACATGAAAATGGTGTTTTTTTTTTTTTTAGAAATGTTAGGGGTACTAACTCTTTTATTAATAGAAACTTACTAAACTGATGTGTACGTTATTCATTGGAGAAAAATAAAAATTAATTAAAAGAAGTGTGACTAGTACCAATGATTGAGTTACACATTAGTTTAGTAAGTTTCTGTTAGTAAATGAGTTAGTATCCTTACTATTTGTGGTAGGGATAAACTTATCCTCCCCTTCCAAACTAGCAAAACTAATGGTCTACGAAGCATGAAAGTAAACTTGTAAAATAACAAATTGGTGTCCACACTTAAGAAATTGGTATACAATATTAATTAAATACTATTTTTATCAGCTTAAGCTTTAATTTGTGATAAATGATTATTTAATGTGCTATCAGAACAAAGATCTTAAGTTCAAACTTGACGAACTCCACAATTTACCACCTATTTCAATTAAGGAAAAACTACATTTTTTTTGTGACAAGTAAGAACTTATTAAAAATAATGAGAACAAAAGGAATCCACAGACAACCCTAAAAAACAAGACGACCAAAAGCCAAAAGGGATCGACACTTACAAGTAGTTACAAAGAAGAAAAACTAAAACATTACATTAAAAATAAATAAAAACCCCCTTAAGACCTAGCTAAAAAGATATTGCTAGAAAAATCAAATAAACTTCACCAAATTAAATGGAGTTGTCATTATTAGAACATAGCTACACATGTCTCAACATAGCTACTTTATTCCACATCTCTAAGTTTTCAAAACCCAATCCACCTTCTTTCTTAGGAAGACAAACATAATTACAAGCTAATTTATCCTCTGAACTATTAGGATCGAAAAAGGTTCATCTTCATTTCAAATGAAATTGATAGTATCCAGTTAATGTATTTTAGAATGATAAAATTGTCCAAAAAAATTAAAATGATAATTTTACCCCTCTAAAAAACACTAACAATATCCGTTTCATTTGAAATAGAGAAGATCCTCTTCCGAACTTTATTAAACTTACCTCCCTTCCATAAGGAAGACCTAAGAATCTGCTCCACTGGGATAATGACACCTTTATGAAGTATAAAAAGAGAAGACCATAAGCTTGCATCTCCCTTCCATAAGGAAGACCTAAGAATTTGCTCCACTGGGATAATGACACCTTTAGGAAGTATAAAGAGAGAAGACCCATAAACTTGCATGGAAAAAATAAATGAAGTAATTAATCAACTAAAGTCTCTCTGCATAAGAGAGCCTAGCTCTTAGACTTGGAAGCAATCCTCTCAGCCAACACCACACAATCAGCTTTCTGCAATTTAAAAGAAATAAAAGGAACCGGGCCCAAATACCTTACTGGGAGCTTACCTTCCTGACCCCCCAAACTATCCAACAATTGATTCTTAAGACGTTCTACAACTCCACAAGTAAACAAACAGCTCTTATTAGGGTTACCAGACAACCCTAACATATCCCTAACCTGACTCAAACACCTCTTGACCATAGCAATTACAGAGTTTAGCTTGCCCTTGCAAAAGATAATTAGAATGTCATCAGAAAAATATAGATTGAGTATTTTCACCTTATGGAATCTCCAAAAGAAACGAAATTAGGCACTCTTAATTAGTCATACTCTCCATATGCCCTAAGAAAGCCTCCATCACCAAAAACAGATAAGGCAATCTCTACTCCTAGAGAAAAAAGCCCTTGACCTCACCATTAATGCAAATAGAGGATCTCAGAAGTTTTTGGGACATAATTAGGATATTGCCAATCCTCCTACTACTAATAAAAGCTCATTGCATCCAGCTTCCTAAAAATGTCACTAAGAATAGGCCAAAGATGATTAAGCCAAATCTTCATATTGTGTAGGAGGAATTTTGAGGAAGAGCCCCCTCAAGAACCTCCATGTCAATAGGATGAGATCACTCTGATCCCCTCAAGAAGCCTCTGAAAATAATCTAAAATAGACCCAAGAAGAGTTTACTACCTATATTCTAAATAAGTTCAGAACACTAAGACTTTTGATTTGGTGTTGAATTGAGAATTGATATTTTTTAAGTGATGATTCTGAATTGTTTAGTACTAAGAACTACAAAAGTGCCCGAGTTTGTAAAATCAAAATTATGAGCAATAACTTTGGGAAAACTACATTTACCTTCCTTTAACTACCATCTTTTTTGCAATACATTTCTAATGTTTCAATTTTTTCAATGCTCCCCCGTTGTATTCATTTAATATAAAAATAAAAATAAAAAATGTAAGTCATATTTTATATTGAGGAGACTATATTCGTGATTTTGGGTTGCGAAATGAGTACATTGCAACCCCAATGGTAGATTGGAGGTATTTTTTTCATTTTGGGTCACAGAATGGGGACATTGCAACCCAAGTAGTAGATAAAGGGATATTGTAAAAATTAAAACATTGGGAAGAGACAATGAGAAAGAAAAAAAAAATGATAGTTAAAAGGATCAGTAAATGTAGTTAAACCTAATTATTTAGTTATAACAAGTGGCGACGATCTCTTACTTAATTTGGTGATCAATAAGATAGTTTAGAGAATGAAGAAGGCCATAATTTATTCTTTTTGGTTAACTAGGAAATAGGGTAGTACTATATATGACACATCTAGGATATATATATATATATATATATATATTGGGAAATAGGTAAATGATATATCTTTATTCTAGTTGGTAATTAATTTTATGTTTATTTTTGTTTGCTCAATAAATAGTTATTTTGCAAATTACAATTCATATAAGTATGTTTATATTATATATTCTAGGAACAAAATATATTTACAATTTCATTAAGATGCTTTTTTCCGTCATTTTCATGCATCATTTCAAGTAATTTCGCTGTTCCGATTATTGGAAATCCGGATTAAAAAGAAAATTAAAGGGTTTATATTTTTTTGTTGGATTAATGGCAGAAGTTATTACCGATGTACCCACAACAACTGTAGGGTGAAGAAGAGAGTTGAACGATTGTCGGAGGATTGTCGAATGGTGATAACAACGTATGAAGGAAGACACAACCACTCTCCATGCGACGACTCCAATTCATCTGAACATGAATGCTTTACATCTTTCTGATGCCATGCATGCATGCCATATATGCCCTGATGATCACCATCACCCTCACTCAGATAATGCATCACCTTGAGACACTACTACCTGTTTTGTCAATATGATTTTCAGTGATTCTCAACATATTTATTTATTATTGTTCAAGAAGCTGTTTTTATATCAACTTTTTAAAAAAAAACAAAAACAAAAACAAAATCTCAACATATTTATATTTGTGTGTATATATACCTATAATGCTTCTTCACGACTGAGAACTGTACATATCAAAGTATAGCAGCTTTCTACGAAGAGTGCTACGCATACTCTCGAGTATTCAGCTAATAATTAACTCATTGTCATGATAGTAAATATTGTCATTAGATGAAAGTATATATAATATTCAACGGTGATTTTCACTGCCACATTAAAGATTTAGAAAGGAATGTGTCACCCAATTTCTTTGGAGAACTGATCAATACTGAAAGTGTACCGTTTTGGTGGGAGGATGCATGCATGTTTTAATGCCAAGCATGTATGTGGCATTGTCCATGCACGAACTCAGGACTAATCTTCATCATCAATTCATCATGCATATCGTCTAGAATCAATATTCTGTCTAGCAAAGAGAAATAAATACAAAGTCTAATAAAGTAGAAATTAAGTTAAACTGTGTATGGCAAAGTACTCTCCCGGCCCTCTTTTTCATTTCTTCCAAAAAAGTCAAACTTCGTTCTTTATATTACCAAACAGCTTTGAGAGCTTATTTATATGACATTACTCAACTCAACTTTTGTGTTGATGATCCAAAATGTAGAACCACAGGAGAGTGGAAAAACCCTAAAACACTCTCTTCTCTCTCCCGAAGAAAACTCAGCTGTCGCGCTTGAGGAGGAGGGTAAACTTCCTGGTATCCCTCTTCCCTCTTTAAATAGTCTTTGGCCTTCTTTCCTACTGAGTTTATCTCTTCAAGAGGTAACTCATTTCTTTCTAAATTTTTATCTAGATCAATCTATCATCTTTGACGATTTATCTCCGATTCTCATGAAACAGTAGCAACAATCTCCCTTCCTCGCCGGTCACTTCACAACCCCCGCAGGTCATCTCCTCCATTGCGTTGCAAGCTAGATTTGTAGAGTCTCAAAGATTGATTTTTTCAAAGTCAAATATGCTTTTCTCCTCCAACCTTGGTCTAAATCGCGCCACTCCACCAGCCTCACCATCGTCCCAGCTTCCAAACACCCCTTTCTGCTCTGCCCCCCAACACCCACGCGCCGGAGCGTGGACCTCATCCCTCTGCTGCGGTTGCTATCTCTTAGGCTTTCGTTTTCTTACTTTATGTTGTTTTTGTGTTGTTGCTTTAAGGTTTTTCCAAACTAGTTGGGCTTCAAACTTTGTGTCTCTTTGAGGAATCATTTTCACTTTTTTGGTTTTTTTCCATTTCATTGATGTGCTAGTGGTTTGTCTAAATTGGATTTTTAAAAATAACCAAATTCGGTTCGACTTCAGACTCTTTGTTTGTGAAAAAAAAACCCTCTTTCTTTTTTTCTTCTAAATCTTTACCGTTTCATCACAAGCTTGTCTAGATTTGAGTTCTTAAGAGTATTTTTACTCTAGATGGTTAAATCCATCAAATGTGTCACGGCCTTCATCAGCTGCATTCATAAGATTCTGTTTCAAGTTTCTTTCCACTCAATGAACATACTAAGAGTCTGTCCAGTTTGGCTTTTCCTGTAAAGCTTATATTTTCTTGTTGTTTTTATTTTTCTAATTTTCCCTTTATGAATAAATGTCGGACGGTGAAAAAAAAAAAAAAAAAAAAAATTTGTGTTGATTTGACACCTACTTCTTTCTTTCAACTCAACTCAAAATTTTTCAATCCAACTAAAATATATCTTTAATAAAAATTTAAGGGGTGGATCGACCACCTCCAAAACTAATTGCAATTTTCGAGCTACCCCCTATTAGTTTTGGGAGTGGATCAACCACCCCCAAGTAATTTTCGAGTGTGGCCCGGTCACCCTTATGGTGGTTTAAAAATTAAAACCACCCAAAAAATTTTATTATTTTTATTTTTATTTATCCTTTTGTAATAATTTTTTTATTTTATATTCTTTAAACAATCCAAACATAATCTCAATTCTTTTTTCTCCTCAATATTCATAATTTTGAAGAAAAAAAAATAGAAAAGAATACAAAATAAATAAATAAAAACCAAGTACTTTTCTGAAAATAATCAACATTATTGAGATTAAAGTCCAAATAGTAAGAAAACAATCATCAATAAGTTCTTATGCATCGACGACCTCTAGTGCATTAGCCAACCCGAATGTCATGACCAAAAACTCGTGATAGCCATACCAAGTTCCAAAATGTCATATTTCATTATTTTGCACGTTTTCACTTCTGACTTTAGGCAGTTGGGCCACCGCCTAAGGCTCTTAATTTATAAAAGGCACCATGCATAACCATTACCAAAACATGTGTTCCAACCAAATAAAAATATTAATCATTACAACACAAGTTATTTTAACACAATTTTTAGTTCAAAACCCTAAATTCATTACCACAAAAGATGCATTCCATTCTGTACAAGTCCTCTGCTTTTTCATCCATCAATCTTTCAAGTCGATCATCAACCTGGTACAACAACAACCAATTATAGAAAATAAGGAACAAGAAACGTAAATAAATCAAACAAAGGTAAACCTGTTGTGAATTGTTAATTCTGCTTTAATAACAAGGATATGTATTGGTTACTGGAAAATAAATAAATAAATGGCACTCTGGGGTCAATCCAACAAGATCAAGGAACAAGCTGGTGTAAACCAGAGTAGTTTCAAAGAGAGACAACAGAACTGACAACTCACGCAACAACAAAAAACAGAGACTACTCAAGTTGGAGGAAATATAGAAAAGCAAGTAACCAGCCCATTACTTGGTAAAGATAAGAAAAATGACAACCATATCAGCAGCAAAGCAGAGACTTGTAGACCTTGTTTCATATCCATTATATGAATTATAAAATAGTCGTATTAGTTTTACAGGCAAATGTCGATTAACGAATATGATATTCTTTCATCATGATTTTATTGTCCAAATATGACATATCCACTTCTGGACAGCAAGGGAGCTGCCGGACAAGCCAAGCAGGGAGAAAATGCAGTTTGATGGGTAAAAAATAAATAAAATCTAAAGTCAAAAAAATGTCCCAGAACACCAAAGATATGCAAACAAGTCAATTCCTACCAAAGACTTAACAGCCAAAGCCAGTTTTTGACTTCCGAAGGGCAAGACTATAATACAAGGCAATGATATCACCATTGAATAAACAATAATAATAATAATAATAATAACAAAAAAAGGAAAATAACAAGACATAAAGCTGCATGATCGTAAGTTTTCAAACATCCCCAATTACAAGTCTAAAAGACAAGTCTCATTATTAAGCTCACATTCAATGCACGTTATTTCATGACTTCTGTAAATAAATGATTAACAAATCAATAGTTTTTCTCTTATTCCAGGACTACAAAGAAGAGGAAGACAACGAAGAATATAATTTCATTCTCCAAAACAGTATTCCACACACAGTGGCTTAGAAACCCATGCACATACACACTCATGCATCGAAATCTCCCTCTGGTCAACCTAGTCGCTCTCAACAATTCCTCTTTCACTCTCCTTTCAAACCCCTCCGAAAGCTCTGACTCACTCTTTCTTATCACCCACAAGAAATTCACTTTGGGTTCTTCCAACCCAGTTGCTATTTCTTTGAGTCGTGCAGGCACAATCTCCAACTAAGAACCAAAGGCTACGTACAGAACTGAGTTCCCCTGCTCACGCTTTTTGTCAAGCCACTGTACCCATGTGGGCTTACTGTGGGGTTCTGGTGGAACCTTTGGTGACTCAACCAGGCAAAGAGGCCCCACAGACCAAAACTTGCGTAAACAGTTACAGTTCCAATAATCAACAAACTAAGGCTCAAGCTCATAGAAAATGTTGAATATAATACCATAGCTATTCATTTCAGATATTACAACATTCATAATGAACTCAAAATCCAGACCATTTGGCTCCGGATCTCTAATTTGCGGTTCGAAGTCATTTCTAGTGACTTTGATCCATGGAAAAGGAGCCACTGTTATCAGCTCATCGTTTTACCCAAAGTAGGAAATATAAAAGTAGAGACTTTTGGCAGTAGATATGTCAAGCCTCAAATATCTGGAATTTCACTCATGACTTATTGTCTATCCGTAAAAAAATTCACAATACACAGGCAATCAGCTTTATTCAACCATATATGCTTTCCCTCATAATCAAGTCAAAATTAATCTCAACATCCAATGCACACTACAATCCCATTATCATCAAAATTCAACGAAAAATGATAATTACAAGAGATGGTAGTAATACCTCTTTTCAAAATTCTCACTTACAGCTACACCCCACTCACAGGTTGCCTTCACTTGGATTACCTCCAAAGCTCACTCCAGGCCTAAGAAGAAGATAATTTCATACTATAATCATGCCCATTATAACAACTAGTTAATGTGTGTGTGTGCGAAAAAATAAATTATATCAGAAAAATTCTCTAACCTTCTTACAAGTGCCATTAGCATATCGATCTTTTCCTGCAAATCAAGCTGTAAGATTTGTGTCTCTTGCAGTGAGATTTGTGTCTCTTGCAGTGAGATTTGTGTCTCTCGCAGTGAGATTTGTGTCTCTTCCAATTCCCTGTATATCTTCTGTTGTTTTCTCCTGCAGTCTTCATGGCCGTTGAAGTCGGTGGTGTAATGCAACCGAGATGAACAAGATGAACATGACGAGGTAGGTATGACACCACTCCCCATTCCTATAACCATATTGCATGTAAATGGTTTGGACAAGTATGACACTCATCAAGCTACTAAGTCAATATAAAACATGTTAATACATCAAGGCTGTCAATTCGGACAAGCTCCAAAAACCAATGTCTCGATTGTGGTTGCTTAGAATATAGGCAAAAACATGAGCAACCCATTAAGTAAACGCTAACCAATCACGCCACACAACAAACAGAACAGTTACATATCAGACCCATCTTGTAAACTCATTGTCAACCCAGCAATGATCCAAATAGGCATTAGTGGAAATTTAGGAAAACATCAAAGAGCAAATGCGCCTCTATCTTCTTAACAATATGCTTTAAGTGTACAGCGTTTCCAGTATCAAGGAAGTGAAGAACATCTTGGGGCAGGTTGCCGAGCCTATCATTAATGTCAAAAACAAAATGGGTGGCAATTAAAATCCTGGGTCTCTTGGAATTGGGCTGCATCGCTGAAATATATCACTCTTTTTACCTAATAAAAGTCTAAAAGCAATCAACTACTCTTTCAGTCAATTTGTCAAACAGCTAGACGAAGTGGTAATTATTTGAATTCTTAATCTCAAATCAATCACAACAAGGTCAATTGATGATTCAACAACATGCATTTGACAGGGAGAGTGTGGCGTGTGTGTGCGTATCTAATGCAGGGGAAGAGAAGAGGATGACTGCTGGGTTTATCAAAGTGGCTCTACTATCTCCTACCTAATTTTATATATTAAAATAATGTTCATTGATCCGTATCAAACCAACTTCACTCAACAAAATGGATCTCAAAAAAGCAAATTTACATAATAATGTAACACGAGCAGCCAAATTTAGTACCAAACATTCTTATTAAAAAAAAGAAAAATTACAAAATAAAAAGACAGAAACATGAATTAAACTAGCTAAGGCATGGAGCCATACCTTCAAACTGAACAAAATTGCAGTCTACAACTTTTAACGTTCCCCGATACCCTTCAAACTGAAGATTCGTCTCTGTTTGTGACAAAAGATCATACAATACCAACTGCCCCTCCCTATTCTGCATGAACAACTCCCCGTTCTTCCAAAACCCCAATGGCCTTTCCAAATGCGATGGGAGGTCAATGCTAAGAAGTCTAGTCCACGACTCACTAACACCAAATTCAAGCATAACCCATATATCCAAATACATATACTCCCCCTCCTCTTCAGGAAAAAGTACCATAGCAACAGATCCCTTCAACTTAGTGAGAGTCCGCGTGTCTTCCTCGTAATTACAAAAAAAGCTAGTATCCGGGAACGTCATCGTTACGAACTCTTCCTCGCTGAAGTCAAAAGCAACTATTCTGTCGTCCATATATTTCCCGTCTTCGTTGTCATACCATAGAAAAATCTCATCCAATGCTGCGCTCTGCGAAACTAGATGTAACTCAAAGTTCACGCTCATATCAAGTGGTCTCCAACAACCAGATTTTAGGCTGTACATTTCTGCTTCCAACAATCCGTCCTCATCTTCGTCTACAAGCGTGACCACCTTGAAGTCGTTGGATACCGAGTCGAAACCGAACCCCACCTGCTGGAACCAAAAATCAACTCTAGCGGCACTAGATTCGGCACGACAGCGAGAAGGCGAAGCCGGGATAGCCTTAAGGTCTGATGACGTGGCGGGATTCCAGAGATAGAGGTTGCTTCCCCTTACGTCCCAGAGACAGAGCAAGCCATTACAGGAAGCGACGATGTCAAAGCGTGACGGCTCTGGTGGAAGATTCGCAGGGGTTTGAGACGCGCAGCAGAGGGAGTCGTAAGAGCGGAAAGAATGTATTCGCTTGTCGAAGTCGGATATGTCTCTGGCGAAGAAGAGGGTAAGACGGCGAGGATCACAGGGGTTTTGGGTGAGAATGGAGTGATTGAGGAGGTTTTTGGAGAGGAAATCAGGGTTTCCTATGAGAGCATGCCATCTTTTGGAGACACACTTGAATTGGATCAGAGATTTTGGAGGCAGCCACGACAATATCTTCACCACCATTTCCTCAGGCAGATAGGTCGCCATTCTTCCAGGGAACCGCTGCTCTGCACAAAATGAGAAAAACACCCTTCTGAAAATAATCTGAATCTTACAGCTATATAAATAACTAAAATAAGTCACTTACCTTTGGTAAAAGACCATTGTGACCTAAGACCTTGTTGACTTGTAAAAATTTAAAAGGGTTATTTTACTTTAATGCATTTCCGATGGAAGAATCAAATTTTTATATAAAATAACTCATTAAAACTCTTTTTTTTTTACTATAATTAATAAATTTTTATATGTCTCATACATCCAATTAGTTATATTTTTATTTATATCATTTAAATATTATTATTTTTTTTTTTTTATAAAGATTGTATTTTTCTTCAATATCCTATTTTTTAACTTTTGGGAACATAGATATGTGGAGAGAGAAATAATAGAAGAAAATTTTGGGAAAAGAGAAAATATGTGAGAGAAACAATAAAAAAATGAACTAGCTCTTTGAATAGTGCTGTCACATGTAACTTTTTTTTAGCTGATTCAATAAAATATATATTTTACCTTTTTTTGTTTTTCCAATGCAGGTGGTATTTTACAAATTTAAGGAGTCATTTTAGATAAAAGTGTCATTTGGCTCCTCCATTAGAAATGCTCTTAAACCCTTAAATTATCACACAATTTGACAAGCTCCTCAAACTTCAAAATCCCTCAATTTGAACCCATGAACTTTCAATTGCCCTGGCTCGGCTTGTGCTCGACTCAATTATTAAATGAGGCATTTCATGAACACAAATACTGACTCAAATATTAAATGAAGCAAGCTTAACTCAACTCAATTAGGCTTGTGAACAGCTCGTATAATGCTCGAATTGGTAGTTGTTCACATAGTTGCTCATATTAATATTAAAAATTGAGACTTTTTTTTTTTTTTTCTAATAGCATCATTTTATTATAAAAGGATGCATATCTCATCTTTTCGAAACCAAGTGTCTTGCTGTATTGACTTATGCTCCATATTCGGCTAGCCAAACTAAGCAAACGATCATATGGCTTCTTGAGTCGTTTAAGAGTATTTGAAGTTTAAATTTATAATAAAAAAATTGAATTAAATATAAAAGCTAGCTCGCGAGCTGTCTTGGCTCGGCTCGGCTCGACTTATTATAAGCTCGAGCTCAAACTCGATTTTTTTGTTCGTCCTTGAACTCGGCTCGAGCTCAAGTAAAATTTAAATAAGTCGAGCGTAAATGAGGGAAACTCGCTCAAATTTGGCTCGTTTACACTCCTAATTTGAACCTCTCCATCAGATTTTAAACGTTAAAAATGAGATAATGACGTTTATATCCCTGACTTTTATAAAATTCTAAATTTACCCTTAATTTCAAATTAAAATTAAAAAAAAAAAAAAAAAAAAAAATCACAAGGTGACCCACAATTGGGCTACCTTGTGACCATGTGTTCAATTTTTTTTTAATAAAAAGAAAATTAAAGTGTAATTTTGTCTTCTTATGAGTTAAATCGCGTGGTAACTTAGAAATTTAAAGTAAAATTATCCCAATTTAAAAAGTTGTCCTGCTTGGTGTCCTACCTCTAGTAATGTGCAGATGAATGGATGATTCAACTACTCACTTTAATTTTTACATATTTTTTTAAAGTTTAATATAAGATAAAATAAAATATAGGCATTTGTAAAAAAATCCATTCAATTTCTTAAAGAATAGTTATTATTTGGGTAAGGTATTAATAATTTCCACGAGAATAACTATTTTTAAGAATAAACCCTTATCAGTACCAAACAAATAGGAATAATCATTCCATTCCGGAAATCTATTCCGCAAACTAAACGAGCCCTAAAAAAAAAAATCATTATTCTTTATTTTTAGGCTTAATTATCTTTTTAGAATTTAAGTTTACACTTTTTTTTTTTCAACCTAAGTTCAAATCTTATCACAAATGATCTGACTTAAATAAAAAAATAATAATAATAATGTACAAACCTAAGTACTAAAAAAGTAATTAACCCTTATTTTTAATTGTTTAACTATTTTTTTTTTCTAATTAATTGTTTAACTATTTGAAAGCATTCACAAGAGGCTAAGCATTTTTTTTAGTTATCCATTTTTTACTATTTTGTTTAGAAATTATTTATTAAAGATTTATCTATTCTTTTTCCATCGAGCACAATATTTCCCATTTCAATTTCGGCTACCACATAAAATTGCCCAACATTTTCTCAAGCAAAACTCAACCAAACCTTCCCACACATCGATGTCACTATGCCAGAAGCCATTGCGGTTTGGGTGAACTGAGAAAAGCCAATGATTTCTCCAAGTGATCGAGCTGGATATTCAACCAACAATGGAGAAGGGTGGGACTTGCAGAGAGAGAGAGAGAGAGAGAGAGAAAGAAAGAAAAGAGGGAAGAAGATAAACAAAATAGACGAGTTTTAGCCTGTTTGCTGCAGTCTGCTTTACAAAAAAAGTGTGTTTTAGACCAATAGAGGCAACACCAATATATTTGCTTTAATGCATAATTAGAGGAACAGATATTAACTGCAACTAACTAACCGCTACCCACAACTAGAAAGATAGATATTCATAGCTAAAATGTTTCAGACATTGCCATTTACTAAATCAAAATCTTAATATAAACTGCTTCTAAGATGGGTGGACTAGCCAGCCCTTCCACGTAGCCCGCAGTCAATCCGACATGAACAGTCAAAGACTTCAATTAGATGAAAGCTTCCGTCTTTACCGTGCAGATGGGAGAGGTGCTGTAAAAGAAATAATAAATAAATAAAGCATCGTGAGTCAACAACATCACCTCCTTAAAAATAAATACACTAGTTGTAAATTTCAAATGGTCCAGAGAACCCAAAGAAAAGAAAAAGAGAAAAAAAGCAACTTTATTCCTTCATGCCATCCATTCATAGAGAGATCTATTTCGAGTTTTCAACTTAAATCCTAAAAGATTTGGTGCAATCCACTGAAATATATCACTATTTTTACCAACTAAAAGTCTAAAAGCAATCAACTACTCTTTCAGTCAATTTGTCAAACAGCTAGCATGGGAGGAGAAGAGAATGATTCCTGATATCTCCTACCTAATTTTATATATGAAAATGATGATGATTGGTCAGTATCAAACCAACTTCACTCAACAAAATGGCTCTCAAAAGAAGCAAATTTACATAATCATGTAACACATGCAGCAAAATTTAGGATGAATCAAACAAGTTAAGGTCATGGAGCCATACCTCAGGGATTATCCAAGCGTGTAGTCCACAACTTCTAACGTTCCCCGATACCCTTCAAAATGAAGATTCGTCTCTGTTTGTGACAAAAGATCATACAATACCACCTGCCCTTCCCTATTCTGCATGAACAACTCCCCGTTCTTCCAAAACCCCAATGGCCTTTCCAAATGCGATGGGAGGTCAATGCTAAGAAGTCTAGTCCACGACTCACTAACACCAAATTCCAGCATAACCCATATATCCAAATACATATATTCCTCCGCATCTTCAGGAAAAACTACCATAGCAACAGATCCCTTCAACTCCACGAGAGTCCGCGTGTATCCATCGCTATAAGTAACCTCTGGAGTCGGCATCGTTACGAACTCCTCCTTGCGGAAGTCAAAAGCAACTATTCTGTCGTCCATATAACTCCCGTCTTCGTCGTCGACATGCCATAGAAAAACCCCATCCAATGCTGCGCTCTGCGAAACGAGATGTAACTCTAAGTTCACGCACATATCAAGCAGTCTCCAACAACCGGATCTTATGCTGTACATTTTTGCTTCCAAAAATCCGTCCTCATCTTCGTCTACAAGCGTGACCACCTTGAAGTCGTTGGATACCGAGTCGAAACCGAACCCCACCAGATGGAACCCCAAATCATCTCTAGCGGCACTAGGTTCGGCGTGACAGCAAGAAGGCGAAGCCGGGATAGCCTTAAGGTCTGATGACGTGGCGGGATTCCAGAGATAGAGGTTGTTTCCCATTACGTCCCAGAGACAGAGCAAGCCATTACAGGAAGCGACGACGTCAAAGAGTGGCGGCTCTGGTGGGAAATTTAGAGGGGCTTGAGAAGCGCAGCAGAGGGAGTCGTAAGAGCGGAAAGAGTGAATTCGCTTGCAGGAGTCGGATTTGTCTCTGGCGATGAAAAGGGTAAGACGGCGAGGATCACAGGGGTTTTGGGTGAGAATGGAGTGATTGAGGAGGTTTTTGGAGAGGAAATCAGGATTTCCTATGAGAGCATGCCATCTTTTGGAGACACACTTGAATCGGATCAGAGATTTTGGAGGCAGCCACGAGAATATCTTCACCACCATTTCCTCCGGCAGATAGGTCGCCATTCTACCAGGGAACCGATGCGCTGCAAAAAAATGCGAAAAACACTGCTGTAAATAATCGGAATCTTAAAGCTAATGATTTCTCCAAGTGAGCTGGATATTCAATCAACAATGGAGAACGATGGGAGACTTGCAGAGAGAGAGAGAGAGGGAAGAAGATATACAAAAGAGGCATGATATATAACTTTTTTGCCGTCCGACTTTTGCCTTTTTTATAATTTTATTAAAAATAATAATAATAATAAAAAATGAAAAAGATGCAGTAATATATGTTTTTTATAATGAAGAAATAATACTATTTTACATTTTTTAAAAAATATCAAAAAATAAATAGACCAAAAATATATATTATTGCTTCAGATTTTTTTTTCTTTTTTAATTACAAAAGAAGGTAAAAATTGGATATTTGTTAGGTAAAAAAGTTAGGTTTTTAACATTTCCTAGAGGAGTTTTGGCCTGTTTGCTGCAATTTGCTTTACAATATAAAAGTGTGGCTAGTTTGGCAACTGATTTTGGTACTGTTTGATACCTCAAACTACCGGCCGTTTGCAGCTCTTAATGTTCAAAAAATAATAAAGCAGCCCTCAAACTATCAAAATGTATTAAAAAAGCCACTTATATTTTTATATTCCTATAATTAAAAAATATATTAAAAATAATATTTAAATAAAGTAAATTGTAAAATAGATCATTTGCTGGAGTTTATTATGAAAAAGTAATAATTAAACTAAAAAAGTTGATTTTGAGTGGTTAAAATAGACATCAACTACTAAAGATGCTCTAAAATGCATCCGCTCATAAGTTTATAAATGGAAATGTATCATATTAGATTAAAGGATTCATAAACATGAGCAACCCATCCGATACAAGTGCACAATAGCATTACACAACTTCACAAACCTACACAAATGAAGTGCACATAACGGCTGTGTTTGTGAAGGAAATGGAATGGAATGGAACGGTATGTTCATGGGACCTATCTCATTCTCAAAAAATTCTTCTTAAAATTAACATCAACATTCTTACTTTTTGCATCAAATCAATCACTTTTTATCACTTTTCAAATAAAAAAAATACTACAAAACAAAATTTTTCACTTTTTTGTATAAAATATTTTTTACTTTTTTCTCTCATATCAATCAAATTTGCTGCAGTACCGTTCCACTTCCAAATCCCATTCCATTCACAAACACAGCCAACATTACTCATCCATGCCCATCATAGTAAATTTAGTCCTATCCTCCACTAATGAAACAAAATCTAACTAAGCAGCCAAATACCACAGGAGGTTCATCTGAGGTAGTCAAGTCAGAACTTTATTTTAATATATTTCATCAAAAAAGATAATTGTATCAGCAGTGATTTCCATTTCAGCATGAAGCAATAATAAAGTGAACGAAGAATCAAGTTACAAGACCATTCCAAGATGCAACTAATCATATAAAAAACTGGCCCTATTTCTTTTCTTTCGGTCTTTGTCTTAACTTTCTCTTGTAAATGGACATTCTATAGATAAAACAAAGGCAACTCTCGACATTGTAACTGTGTGCATGAGACAAACGATGTATCAAACACCTTATGTTCATTTTAGGGAAATTACGTCAAAACATATTGGGTCGGCCGCCGGATTTTTTTAAATCCTCAAGTTTTTTTTTTCGACAATTTACTCCTTAAGTAAATCGAATTTACAAATAAATTCAAGCCGTCAAATTTTGTTAACTACCGTTAGTCTGGGTCAAAACACACTGTTTTGACCCATTAAAATATTAAATTTTTTTTACCCTTAGGCCATGGCTCCCCACGCCGAGTTCCAAACTTGAGCTTGGCAGCGGAGGACCGATTGACGCAGCCAAAGATGAAATCGAATGGCCCAGAAACTTGCCCGTGAGCGCACAAACACGGTCCATGGCAAAATGTATAAGATTATTGCGCACAAACAATCAAAGAGTTATATAATTTGCTCTGCAAGTTCATTAAACAATCTTAGAGATTTTGACAAGAACGCACAAATGCAGAGACCCCAAATGGAAAACCCAAATGAGAAGATGGAAAATTTTGAATTCCTAATTAGCGCTTACGCAGCAGCCATTGATGATGATTGTGGTTGTGTCGTCCAGAGAGTCCATTCTTAATTTTGTTCGTGCTTTCTACTGATGTGATGCGCAATGGTGTCTAGGTCCACCCTTTATCAAGTACTCTTCAATTATTTGTTCCTTGCTCTGCAACTTCAACAGAGGAAGACAATTTATTTTCCAGCAGGCACTCATACGAAATACAAAATTTTGTCTTCCTCCCTCTCGTCGCAGAGGATGCACGGAAAATGATAATACGTACACTCCAAAAAAATTAGCAACCCAATAGACAATAAACCTTCAATTCAGCAAATAAACCACATCAAACACCAGCGCGCAACTCAATAAAATTAATGCCACGAACTCTTCCAGAACAAATAATCAAGGTAAGCATAAACCTAAAACATCCTAAGACTACTTGATATACGGAATGACTATTCCATTAAGAAAAAAAATAACTTTAATGAAAATTGAAGAAGGTGGAATAAAATAACCATTATTATTACACATTAGGGAATGCCAATTCTTTTAAATTGAGGAAATGAATAGGCAATTCGTTAATTACAGGAATAGATATTTTTCATGGGCATTGAGAATGGTTATTCCAAATGTTAGAGCCTTATCATATACTCTAACATCAAAGCTATTTTATTCAACCTTTCTTCTGTTCCTAATAAAGCTATTCCGTTTTTCTTTCCTAATAAAAGCTATTCCCTTTTTCTAAAAGAAAAGAGATTCTTCGCAACTCTAAGTAATTGCAAANTCTTCCGGAACAAATAATCAAGGTAAGCATAAACCTAAAACATCCTAAGACTACTTGATATACGGAATGACTATTTCATTAAGAAAAAAAATAACTTTAATGAAAATTGAAGAAGGTGGAATAAAATAGCCATTATTATTACACATTAGGGAATGCCAATTCTTTTAAATTGAGGAAATGAATAGGCAATTCGTTAATTACAGGAATAGATATTTTTCATGGGCATTGAGAATGGTTATTCCAAATGTTAGAGCCTTATCATATACTCTAACATCAAAGCTATTTTATTCAACCTTTCTTCTGTTCCTAATAAAGCTATTCCGTTTTTCTTTCCTAATAAAAGCTATTCCCTTTTTCTAAAAGAAAAGAGATTCTTCGCAACTCTAAGTAATTGCAAACCTATAAAAACTTTGTTAGCTATGACTTATGTCAACCACCAGCAAGGATAATGATCTTCAGCTAAAATCAAAGGATAATGACCTTGTTACCTTGTTTATGCAAGGAACAAACAATTGAAGACTATTTGATAAAGGGTGGACCTAGACACCATTGCGCATCAGATCAGTAGAAAGCACGAACAAAATTTGCACATAATTTTAATTTGCACCAAAACGGCGTAGTTTTTTTTATACTAATTAAGTCTGATCTGGCGCAGGAGATAAGAGTGTAAACAGAAGTGCAGTGGTAAAAGATAACATCGATCATGAAGAATCAGAATGCAGATAGAATTCTTTCAAAAAAAAAAAAAATGCAGATAGAATTAGTATTTCCCATCGACTTGGGAATTAATAGGAGTTCTACTCGGACAAGCTTCTTCATACATATGGCTTATAAAAACAACACCCACCCACCCGTCCACCTTCATTAAACAAATCACAACGATTGATTCACCTTTCTCAACTTCTGCAAATTCAGAAGATTCAGATATCGATAATGTCTCTTCTTCAC
>CM017324.1:30047557-30091921 GCA_006937295.1 Carpinus fangiana
GCTTGTTGAATAAGAATTCTTCTTTTCTTCTTTTCTTTTCACTCTTTTACGTTCTTTCTTCTAGTTTTAAACTCATTAATAATGCATTCATCATCAGCACTGTTACAAGTGGTATCAAAGCCCATTGATCCATTGAGTTTTTCTTCTTTTCTTCCTTTATTCATGAGAACGAGGTCTGCAATGGCAGAAGAATCTCAGATGATGGAGATGATGAGAGAAATGCAGATTAATATTGCATCTTTGGCTGCTGGTTTGAGTGGTTTCAGGAAGGAAATGGATGAAATGAGCCAGAGGGTAGACGTCTTCTCTAAACAGAAGGGTGCAATGCATCAGGATGAAGAGAATGTTGGTGAGCCTAGTGGTCAGCCAACTCAATGGGGAAGGCAGTCAAGAAGAGGGTTATCAAACTTTGGTGAGGGACTTTACACTAAAGGCTTGAGGTTGGAGTTTCCTTGCTTCAATGGGGAAGATCCCGATTCTTGGTGCCATAGAGCAGTCCAATTCTTTGAGTTGTATGATATTCCTGAAGATCAGAGGCTAAGCATTACTGGTTTTGACATGGAAGGTAAGGCCTTGTCATGGTTTCAAGCTTTACGTAGCTCTAATAATCTTTCTACTTGGAGTGAGTTTTTGATTGCTATTCAAGTGAGGTTTGGTAGAGTGTCTTATGATGATCCTATGGAGACATTGTCAAAGTTAAAACAAACTGGTTCCTTGGATGACTATAAGACTCAATTTGAAATCTTAGCAAATCGAGTCCATAGGTTGGTTGATCCCCATAAACTAAGTTGTTTCTTGGGAGGATTAAGGGATGATATAAGATTACCTGTTAGGATGTTTAACCCTAAAACCTTGAATGATGCTTACTCTTTAGCAAAGATTCAAGAGGAGTGCATTGCAATTAACCTCAAATCTGGAAAATCAGTATGGTATTCTAGTAAGAATCAGGGAGTTGGGAGTGGAAACAATGCTGCTTTTGTGAGGTGTGGGAATGCTTAGAATGCAATATTCTCAACCTAAATAGTATTAAGGAGGGTTTGGAGGCAATAATCAACAAAAAGGCTCCTCTCATGAGAATCCGAAGGCTTTTGTGCCTATTCAGAAAATTTCTCCTGCTCAGATGGATGAGAGGAGGAAGAAGGGGCTGTGTTACTCTTGTGATGCTAAGTAGAGTAAAGGTCATGTTTGTGATACTCCTAAGCTGTTTCTGATTGAAGAGGTTGAGGAGGATTCCATCACAGTGGAAGAAATTGTGGAAAAATAGGAGGAAGATCCTGGAAAATTTTTTATGGACCAGGAACCAGAAATATCACTAAATGCCATCACAGGGACTCCTAATCCAAAGACTATGAGGATGATAGGAATTATCAAAGGTCAGCAGGTTACAATTCTCATTGATTCAGGGCACTCATAACTTTGTGGATGAACAGGTGGCCAAGTTGATTGGGTTAAAAAGCACAAGTAAGAATGTGATTAAGGTGAGAATTGCTAATGGTCAACAAATTAGTAGCCCTGGAAAATGTGAAGCTCTTTCTGTTAAGGTGCAAGGGAATGTGTTTCAGGTGGATTTGTATATTTTACCATTGGCTGGTTGTGATGTAGTTTTGGGAATCCAATGGTTGAGGTTGTTGGGTCCAATTCTGTGGAACTTTGATGACCTTACAATGGTTTTTCAGTGGGGTACACGGAGATGTAGTTTAAAGGGTTTATAGCAGGGTCCTAAATTGAGTTGGGAAAATGAAAGCTCATTTAGGTGGTTAAAGAAAGGGAATAAAGGAGTGGTGTTACAGCTAATTGAGGCAGGAGATAGCTCAGAAGAAGAACACAGTATAGCTGCAGTAGAGATGGTTCAGAATTCTGGTTTTTTGGATGATCTTCTTGAAGGGTTTAAGGATATTTTTCAGGTACCTACTGAATTACCACCCAAAAGAGCACATGATCATGCAATTAATTTGCAGGCAGGGGTGCAGCCTGTTTCTGTCAGGCCTTACAGGTACCCATTTTACCAGAAAACAGAAATTGAGAAGATTGTCAAGGACTTGTTGAAGTCAGGAGTGATTCGGCACAGCAACAGCCCTTTTTCTTCTCCAGTAATCCTAGTTAGAAAGGCTGATGCTACATGGAGGATGTGCATGGATTATAGAGCACTTAACAAGGTAACAATTAAAGATTGTTTTCCAATTCCTGTTGTAGATGAATTACTAGATGAATTGTGGGGAGCTACTGTTTTTTCTAAGTTGGATTTGATTTCTGGTTATCACCAGATTAGAGTGGTTGAAGAAGATGTTCCTAAGACTGCCTTTAGAACACATGAAGGTCATTATGAATTCTTGGTTATGCCTTTTGGTTTAACAAATGCACCTTCTACTTTCCAAAGTCTAATGAACCATATTTTTCAGCCTTATCTTAGGAAGTTCATCTTGGTATTTTTTGATGACATTCTTATCTTTAGTAAAGATGAAAACAGCCACAGAAATCATTTACAATTGACCCTAGAAGTGTTGAGGAGTCACAAGTTATTTGCTAAGAAGTCAAAATGTAGGTTTGGCTGTAAAGAGGTGGATTATTTGGGTCATATCATTGCTGAATGTGGAGTGAGGGCAGATCCAGGAAAAATCAAAGCTATGGTGGAGTGGCCTTTGCCAACCAACATCAAGGCTTTGAGAGGATTTTTGGGGTTGACTGGATATTACAGGAAGTTTATAAAAGGCTATGGTTCAATTGCTGCTCCCTTAACAGCAATGTTGAAGAAGAATGCATTTCATTGGGATGCTGCTGCAAGGGAGGCTTTTCAAAATCTCAAGGCTGCAGTGACTGAAGCACCTGTGTTAGCTTTACCAAACTTTGCACAGCCCTTTGTAATTGAGTGTGATGCAAGTGGTTTGGGTATTGGAGCAGTCTTGATGCAGGAGGGAAAACCTATTGCTTACTTGAGTAAAGCCTTGAAAGGAAGGGCTCTTCTCATGTCTACCTATGAGAAGGAGCTGTTTGCATTGGTGACAGCTATTCAAAAGTGGAGACCATATCTACTTGGACAGAGTTTTGTGGTTAAAACTGACCAACAAAGCTTGAAGTTTTTGTTGGAGCAGAAGGTTGGTACACCTTTTCAGCAGAAATGGATCACCAAGCTACTTGGTTATGATTTTACAGTAGAGTATAAAAAGGGGGTGGAGAATCGAGTGGCTGATGCATTATCTAGAAGGGAAGGTTGGGCAGAAGAGGTGGCTCTTTCTCTTTTATCTATTCCAACTCCTGATTGGATTGATAAACTTAAAGAGCAATACAAGATAGATGAGGAGCTGAAGTCTTTGTTTACAAAATGGCAGAGCAAGACTTTGAATTCAGCCAAGTATGCTGTCAGGGATGGTCTCTTATTCTATAAGAATAGGCTGTATTTGGGTGGCTGCAAGGTCATTAAGGACCAAGTATTGGCTTTTGTTCATAGTGATCCTATGGCAGGCCATTCGGGGTATGAAAGAACTATGCAAAGGGCCAAGAGGGATTTTTTTTGGAAGGGAATGAAGAAGGAATTGAAGCAGTTTATCAGGGAGTGTGAAACCTGCCAGAAGATTAAGCATGATAATACATCTCCAGCTGGATTACTGCAACCTCTCCCAATTCCTCTTCAGATTTGGTCTGATTTATCTATGGATTTTGTAGAAGGGTTGCCCCTTTCCAATGGCCATTCAGTAATCTTAGTGGTGGTTGACAGGTTATCAAAGTATAGCCATTTCATCTCTTTGGCTCATCCTTACACTTCTTCTAAGATTGCTCAGATTTTTGTAGCTCACATCATTAAGTTACATGGCATGCCAACTTCTATTGTTTCTGATCGTGACCCTACATTTACTAGTGCTTTTTGGAGAGAACTTTTCAGATTGCAAGGAACCACACTTAAGATGAGCACTAGCTACCATCCACAAACAGATGGCCAGACTGAAGTGGTTAACAAAAGTTTAGAAAACTATTTGAGATGCTTTGCTCATGATAGGCCAAAGCAGTGGCTATCTTGGCTTCCTTGGGCTGAATACTGGTATAACACTAGCTGGCAGGGATCTATCAAAATGACCCCTTTTGAGGCTGTGTATGGCAGATTACCACCTAGGTTGTTAACCTATATACCAGGTACTACTAAAGTGGCTGCTGTGGATGAGGTTTTAAAGTCTAGAGAGGAGATTCTAGCACTCTTACAGTATAACCTACAGCATGCTCAGCAGAGGATGAAAAAATATGCTGACTTGAGGAGATCTGAGAGAACTTTGGAGGTTGGACAGCAGGTTTATCTCAGGCTACAACCTTATAGACAAGGTTCTGTGGTGATGAGGAGAGCTTTGAAATTGTCTCCACGGTTTTATGGACCCTTTACAGTGATTAAGAAGGTAGGAGAGGTAGCTTATGAGCTTGATTTACCAGCTTCAGCTAGAATTCATCATGTTTTCCATATCTCTCAACTTAAGGCCAAGATAGGAAGAAGCAATGTTGCGCTTCCAACCTTGCCGCCTGTGGATTTAAATGGAATTATTCAGCCTGAACCTGAGGCAGTGTTGGATAGGAGGTCCAGAGCTCAAGACAATCATGCAATCACTGAGTTGTTGATTAGGTGGGCTGGACAATCTGTAGAGGAGGCTACTTGGGAGGAGTTTCAAGCATTGAAGGAAGCCTACCCACACCTTGTGGGCAAGGTGTTTTAAAACAGGGGAGTAGTGCAGCAGGGCTGTAAGTGAAGAGATGAGGTGGCAGCTGGTATGAAAGACAGCTGGCAATTGATTAGAGAGGCAGGGAAGAGCTGCAGCAACTATTTGACAGTTATGTTAGTTGGGACTGTTAGGCTGTTAGTAGTTAGTTGCTTGCTGTTATGAGAGTTAATTGCTGTTAGTTTGTTAACAGTGAGTTAGTTGGTTGAGCGAGATATTGTAGAGTATAAAGCTAGTAGTTAATTCTTTGTTTAGTTAGCTTTTGATTGTTGTAAGTTCATTTTGGACTTGGAGGGGGAGCATCCTTGAAATGTTCATGGAGGTTAAGCAATCCTTGAAATTGCTTGTTGAATAAGAATTCTTCTTTTCTTCTTTCTTTTCACTCTTTTATGTTCTTTCTTCTAGTTTTAAACTCATTAACAGTGTATTCATCCATCAGCACTGTTACAGCCACCCACGACTATCTCTCTCACGGGGTCTCTCTCTCACACGCTCGTTTTCTCCCTCTGGGTCTCCCTCTCTCTCTCTCACTAGGTCTCAGTCTCTTTTTGTGTGTCTCATGTTTATCAGGAAAGGAAAGTAAAGAGGGATAGGAGAAAACAAGGATATCGAGAGATGGGTAGCTGTGCGGGTGAGAGAGATGGAGAAGAAAATGCAAAGATAAAAAATAATAAAATAACATTAAAAATGATATTTAATTAAAAGATATGGTTAAAATAGATTTCTACATGAGTGTTGTAATGAAAAAATAGTAACTAAAATGAAAAAAAAAAAAAAATGTGTATTTTAAGCGGCTAAATGATTAGAAAATGGAGAGTCTCATTAGAAAATTCTTCTCTTCAATTTCATTTGAGATCGTATTCCGTTTTGGTCTTGGCTAATTAAGGATTTATATTTAAATAAGCTAAAACTAACTAATTATTTGAATTTAAAAAAAACATAAATACTTTCGAAATACCAAAAACATATTAACATTTAACCTTATGTGACAACTAATTTGATTGTATTTAATGTTTAGTGAAAGATTTTAGAGTTTTTTTTTTTTTTTTGAGAAAAATAGTCAATCTTTATTCATCATCATAACTCAAGAAGCATAACACTCCTTACAATTCATCGTAAGATCAAAATTCCATAGTAAATCACAGTCCCACATTCCAATCTCTCCCTAATGGAATACAAACACCAATAAGAGCCGACCACAAAGGCTACCCAAGTTGGTGCCCCCCTTAAGTTTTTTTAGATCAAAAAATGGGACTACCACTCTATTGTCCCCATTATTTCTTCAAAAGCAAATCAGGGCTCAACCAGCATCAAAATTTAAAGTAGCACGTTCTGTCGCAATCAACATATGAATACTTTCTGGGGGATCGTTCCTCCAGTCCTCATCCAGGTTTCCCTTCAAAGCTTGCTGAGCTAGACAGTGAGCTATCCGGTTCACCTGTCTTGGAGCATATACCATCTTCCAGTCTTGGAAATTTGTTATAGAGAGCTGGATATCGACCACTAGTTGTCCTCTGCAACTGTCGTCTCTCTCTCTGAAATTGACTGCATCCACCAGACTTTTCGCATCGCCCTCTAGAATTACTCGTTGGACTCCCAAATCGTGGCAAAGGTTTATGGCCATCAAAGCAGCCAACGCTTCCGTCGAGGTGGGATCCAGCCAGCCAATCCACATTTTGCTCTTTGCTGCACATAAATTTCCATGCGAATCCCAAACCACAACCCTGAGACCCAATTTTCCATTTTTCCGATTGACCCCTGCGTCCCAGTTCGCCTTATACCAATCTTGGGGATGAACTTTCCACTTAGGAATAAGATTGATTCCAGGTGCTAATGTCCCATGAGGCTTTTCCGGTTAGGCAAGTAGGAAATCCTTTATTCCTTTTTTAACCTGTTGAATCAGTGTGTTTGGGTGCAAAAAGGATCCATCATGAATGAAAGTATTTCGCCTGAGCCAAAGTCTTCTGGCCACTCCTACAAAATGCTGAAACTCCAGAGTGGTACATTTTATTAACATGTCTTTAGTAACATGTAAAAAGTTAGGTTCACTATAGCAGCTCTTCTGAAAAATGACGCTCCCAGCCCCCCAGACATCTCTTGCGGATATACATTGCCACAATATGTGAAAAGGCGTTTCAGCCTCCTGCTCGCATAAGGGGCACATTGGGTCCGATAGAATTTTCTGCTTACACAAATTATCTCGGGTTGGTAGGATATTTTTGCAAGCTCGCCACAAATTTTTTTTTTCCACACTCGAGATGTTGAGCTTCCAAATAGAGCGCCGTATTTGACTATTTCTGGCCCGAGAAGAGCCCTCTGCTTTAGCTGCCAACTCCTTGTCTTTTTCAATGTGATAGGCACTTTCTTACCAAGAAAATCCCTGTAGCTATTCCCCGCCAAATTTGTTGATCTTCCTAGTTTGTATGGCTTATGGGAAGAGATAGAATAGCCGTGACCTTTTCCTGGGAGAAAATCTGGTCAAGTAATGGCTTATTCCACCATTTGAGATCCACATCAATAAGCTTATCTACTGTAGCGAAATGATCTAGCACCTTAGGAACATATTGAACCTTAAAAGTGGAGGGTATTGCAAGCCACTTGTTCCCCCAAATCTGAATAGATTTCCCATTCCCAACTCTCCATATCAAACCATCCCGGATTAGGTCACTCGAGCTTTAGATACTCCTTCAAGCAAATGAGGGTTTGCCTCCAAGTGGGGCCTCAAGAATCAAACACTCCGAGTGGTACTTGGCCTTTATAATTTTTGCTATTAAACTTCCCAATGTTTTCCACATCCTCCAAATTTGCTTGGCCAAAAGTGCTTTGTTAAAACAAGCGAACTCCCTGAATCCCAATCCTCCCAACTTTTTAGATAAGCCCAACTTCTCCCAATTCATCCAGTGGATCCCCTTATCCTTTTCCTTGCGTCCCCAAAAAAATCGCGACATCAAAGAATTTATTTTTGAGCACAAAGACTTAGGGATTTTGAACATGCCCATGCAATACATAGGAATTGCTTGGATCACCGCCTTTAACAAGATTTCCTTCCCCGCCTACAATAAAAATTTTATTTTCCAATCTTGAAGGCGTTTCCATACCCTCTCCCTGATACTCTTAAAAGCTGCGATTTTTGAGCTGCCCACAATAGTTGGTAATCCCAAATAAATATTTCACTACAAAGGGCGTATTTTTGCTAAAAAAGATAACAGTTTTGTTGGTATTCATTTTTTATCCAAAAGCCGCTTCATATTGATGCAGAATATAATATAATTGATTCCATTGAGAGAGTGTTGACCTACAAAAGAGAAGGCTATCATCTGCAAAAAATAGATGGCTTAACTTTGGACCATTCTTCGAAATGGGTACTCTAGACAACACTCCATCCTCACGTGCCTTATACAACATCGAGTTCAAAGCTTCCGCGCAAAGGAGAAAAAGATATGGGGAAATAGGATCCTCTTGTCTAATCCCCCTCGACAGAATAATAAGTCCTTGAGGAGAGCCATTCACTAAGATAGAGTACCGGACCGATCTAACACACATCATAATGAGTGAAATCCATTTTTCATTAAAACCCATTTTCCTCATGACGGCCTCCAAGAATCTCCATTCAACCCGATCATCACAGGTGTTAGCGCATCGGAGGAGTCCATAAACTTTAAGTGCAGCAAGAGTTTTCTATGTCATGAAATTTGGTTGGAAGACATTAATCTTGCCCGTGAAAAAGACAAAAGTGTCAAGGCCGCTTGTGAGAGCATTAAATTAACTAACCAGGGGAATGTCTGTCCTTCATGCTAGTTTATTAAGGATTTTATTTTTTTATCACTAAAATTCCATTTCTTTGTAAGATATATATTTATATGCTTTATAAATCTCCTTATTGTCCTCTAATTAATCTTCAAACTAAGCAATACTATGCAAAGGCACCACGCGTAAAATCAACTAATTCTAGTTATACAAATTTAGTACTTCAATCCCATATTGATTACTAATTATGTTTGTTATAAGAAGCATGTATACTTCAATCCAATATTATTTATTAGTAATTCAATTCTCTCGTACATATAGGCGGAACCAAGATAATTTGTTTGGGGGTCCAAACCCACGTAAATAAATAAATACATAAAATAATATAATAAAAGCTAAATAATTTAGTCATTCATGAGTAAAAAAGTCATCATTGACGTCAATGAGGCCATAATGTATATGGGGGTTGCCAAAGACCTCCAACTTATAAGTTAAGTCTTTCTCTAATCCTATACAAGTATTTGAGCACTAAATTATCAATTAGATGTACTTCTACCATTAGCTAATTAAAATGAGATTATAAATGTATGGCATCAATTTAACCCACAATCTCGAGGGTTCACTTGGATCAAACATTAACTTTCACGCCGTCTAGGTTAGGATGAACAATTAATTCTAAAGGATTTAGGAGAGAGTTCATAAATATGCTTTCAGAAAAATTTCTGGAAGAACTTGAAGGTAAGGTCAATCATTTGCAAAGGATTGAAGTCGTGATATATATATATATATATATAATGCACAAGAATGCTCGGTCTAATATATACAAGCGCATACAGACTTGATCATAAGATGTTCAACATGTTGCTTCTCATCTTTTGTTTTTGTTTGCGGAATAAACGTTTATAATTATTTGGGTTCCTTCGGCATGTTAAAACAGAGGAAGAAGAAAGAAGGAAAAAGCGAGAGAAAGAAAAAAGGAAATGTCTTTACAATTTAATAATGAGAGCCCCTAATAATGAAGATTCTAGTATTGCTCTATTGAACTTATTCTGGGTCAAATCCAAGAAGGTCAAGTTATGAGAATCAAGTATTAACCCTGAAAATCCTGATCAAGTGAATCCATAATTGTCATTAAAGGCAAGGTGGGTCAACAAAGGCCAGTCGGGATTTACTAAGAGGCTTGATCCAAGGTCTAAGTACCATACCTCTTGAAGATTGGTAATTTGATATGAGATTTTTCCATCATCATAAAGCGATGGTCACTAATTTGAATTTCCCTCCCCTTTTCCTTATGTGGACATGTAAAAAAAAAAAATTTTGCATTATAAGGACATGAATATATAAGACACCAAAAAAGATAAAAATAAAAATCTTGTAGCTTAATATATACATATATAACCATGAATTTTCTATAAAAAGTTGCTAATTAAATAAAATGTTTGGCTTGCCACTATAGTGACCATAATGCGATTTTATGTTTTAATTATTGAAGGTGACGACTGTATTTCGATAGTCGGTGGGTCCAAAATTGTTGAAGCCGCGGATATTACCCGTGGACCCAGCCATGGAATCAGGTAGGTCTCTAACTCTCCTTGCTTTGCATGCATGAAGGATATTATTTTACTTGTAGCATTGGAAGCTTGGTGCAAGCAGTTCATTTGATTATGTTTTGAATGTGATGCTCAATAGAGCAATACTTACAGGAACTACCAATGGATTGCAAATAAAAACTTGGCAGGTAATTGTTAGAATATATTATCAATTACAATCAATACAAATATATTCTCATAATATCAAATCTCACACAATATATTTTATTAGTAATAAACAATTAATTGGTTTTCAATTAAATTTGCATTTTTCTTTTGTTACTCCATCCTTGGGTAGTAGTTCATGACACTTAACATATTATTCATATGCTGGGAGGCTCTGGATATGCAAAAAATATCACATTTCAAAATTTTCAAATGCACAATGTCCGTAACCCCATAATCATAAATCAATATTACTATGATAAAAAAGAACCTTCATGCTCGGAACAATGTTTTGTATACTACACCTTTAGAAATTTATGTGCATAAGTGTCACATGGCAAAAAAATCTTTAAAACTCTCAACTACGCTTGCATCCCTAAACTCGTTGTCACTGACAATTACTTAATCTATGGCAAGCTTCAGCTGTGCAAGTAAGCAATATTGTTTATAAAAACATTATAAGTGTCAGCATATCAGAGGAAGCCATAAACTTCAAGTGCAGCAAGAGTATTTCCTATTGTGAAATTTGGTTTGAAGAGTTTAATCTTGCTCGCTAAGAAGACGAAAGTGTCAAGGCCTCTTGTGAGAGCGTTAAATTGCGTAGATAGCTTCAGCAATAAAGGTAATGGTGGGGATGATATTTGAAATTGTCATACAAATATTTGATTTCCTCCAATAAATCAAGTTTGTAAGTAAAACTTTTGTGTTCTAAAACTCTGTAAATGAAATTTTGCATTGTAAAACTTTCACAATACATATCTATAAAACTAGATGATATTTATACATACTTGAACCTAATATTATTTGCAAGGATATGTGTTGCAATCTTTTTATTGTGATCAAGTGCAACACATTTATTATTTTTCTACGCAAATGCATTTATTGTTTTTGTTAGATAATGTCATGCACATTTTGGATGACTATCAAATCTTGTGAATGATACATAAATTAGAAGAAGCTCATTGCCAAAGGAATTAAAAGGAAAAAAAAAAACAGAAAAAAAAGAAAGAAAGAAAAAAAGAGAGACTAATTACAAATTATATTATTTCTTTTTATTTATATGTTTGTGATGCAACATGATGTAGTGAATTGCAAAGACAAACAACAAATAATTTGCAACTCTTTTCTAAAGCCACGATTCTATTAAGAAACTGAGGAAAACAGGAGAAAAACTAAAACTTTAAGTAATTCTTATTGAAAACTAATCAAATATCACTACAAAAAAGTTGATCTTTAGTGGTGACATTTTGTGGATGCTAAAAATGTAATAGTGGATGTTGTTGATAAACAACATCGACACATCAACGCGGATAAGTTGGACACTAATGCTCCAATTGCTTATGATGACCCAACAACATCTACAAATATCGACATTAATAATATTTTTGATGAACACTAAAAATCAGTTAAAATTGAAACCAAAGTTGACATTGTTGCTGGACTAACAGTGTCCACACAAAAGTGGACGTTAATGGTCCACCATCAGCGTCAACATATAGGTGGATGTTGATGATGTATGGACCATTAGCGTTGACACAAAGGTGGACGCTGATGGTTGACTATCAATATCAACACAATGTTTGATATAGATCAGAGTGCTTAGGATTATACGAGGAAGACCCAAGGAGGTAGAAGTGTGGAAGCACCCTGAAGAGTAAAGACAAGAGTACAAACGCGCGCGAAAGTTGAAGCCCATCCAGACGAGGTGGGCATGCGCTCGAACCAGAGTAAACCCGAGAGTCCTCATTCGAAGCTCGTCTGATGCACGTTCGAACGGAGCCCAACCTCTCGTTTGAAGCTCGCTTGACGCACGTCCAAACTGCCCAAACGAAGAGGTCTTATCTGAGGCTCGTCTGACGCACGTCTGGATGCCTATGTTAATTTTATGTTTTTAAGAATAATACAATCCTTATAAAAAAAATTAATATTTAAATAATATAGATAAAAATATAACTAATTGGATGTAATAGACATATAAAAATTTATTAGTGAAAGTAGATAAAGTAAGTTTTAAGGAGTTATTTTGCATAAAAAATCGTCTCCACCATTTTTTATTTTTTTTTTCTAAGCAAAAAGGCGGGAAGAGGCAATCAGTGTAATTTTCCCCCTTGAGCGTGACCATCGGGGTTCCCACCCGCTTTGGAATGTTCGGTTTGAGCCATAGCTATTACTTTGGAAGGCGAATTCGTCAGCACAGGCCCACCAACGTGTAAGTTGGTAAAGCCTCTTTTAGTAGCATCTGGTTCACCCGTGACCACTAGGAAGAAAGGAGGGAGGGAATTGAACCTTATCCCCTACTACTTTATCAACTCAACTACCACCTTGGTGGTCTGCTCCACCATTGGGAATGCTCTAAGAGGCATTTAAAAACCCATTAGCTAAATTAGATAAAGTGAGTTTTAGGTATCCATTTTGCATAAAAATTTACGTAAACCATTGGGAGTGCTATTACTTTTAATTGTTTAACTATTTGAAAGCATTCACAAGAGTCTCAGCATTTTTTTAGTTATGCATTTTTTACTATGTTGTTTAAAATTTATTTATTCTTTTTCCATCGAGCACAATATTTCCCATTTCAATTTCGGCTACCGCATAAAATTGCCCAACATTTTCTCAAACAAACACTTCCCACACATCGATGTCACTATGCCATAGGCCCATGAGCCATTGTGGTTTGGGTGAACTGAGAAAAACCAATGATTTCTCCAAGTGATCTGGATATTCAATCAACAATGGAGAACGGTGGGACTTGCAGAGAGAGGGAGAGAGAGAAAGAAAGAGGGAAGAAGATAAACAAAATAGAGGAGTTTTTGGCCTGTTTGCTGCAGTCTGCTTTACAATAAGTGTGTTTTCGACCAATAGAGGCAAGAACAATATACTTGCTTTAATGCATAATTAGGGCAAGCAGATATTAACCGCACGTTAACCGCAATTACCGCTACCCACAACTAGCAAGATAGATATTCATAGCTAAAATGTTTCAGACATTGCCATTTACTAAATCAAAATCTTAATATAAACTGCTTCTAAGATGGGTGGACTAGCCAGCCCTTCCACGTAGCCTTCAGTCAATCCTACATGGACACTCAAAGACTTCAATTTGATGAAGGCTTCCATCTTTTACCATGCAGATGGGAGAGGTGCTGAAAAAGAAATAGTAAATAAATAAATAAATAAAGCATTGTGAGTCAACAACAGCACCTCCTTAAAAATAACTACACTAGTTGTAAATTTCAAATGGTCCAGAGAACCCAAAGAAAAGAACAAGAGAGAAAAGGCAACTTGATTCCTTCATGCCATTCATTCATAGAGAGATCTATTTCGAGTTTTCAACTTAAATACTACAAGATTTGGAGCAATCCACTGAAATATATCACTATTTTTACCTAATAAAAGTCTAAAAGCAATCAACTACTCTTTTCAGTCAATTTGTCAAACGGCTAATGCATGGGAGGAGAAGAGAATGATTCCTGATACCTCCTACCTAATTTTATATATGAAAAAGATGCTGATTGATCCGTATCAAACCAACTTCACTCAACAAAATGGCCCTCAAAAGAAGCAAATTTACATAATCATGTAACAAATGCAGTAAAATTTAGGATGAATCAAACAAGTTAAGGGCATGGAGCCATACCTCAGGGATTATCCTAGCGTGTAGTCCACAGCTTTTAACGTTCCCCCAAACCCTTCAAAATGAAGATTCGTCTCTGTTTGTGCGAAAAGATCATACAAGACCAGCTGTCCCTCACTATTCTCCATGAACAAACCACCTGTTCTTCCAAAACCTCAATGGCCTTTCCAAATGCAATGGGAGTTGAATGCTGAGAAGCCTAGTCAACGACTCCCTAACACCAAACTCAATCATAACCCATATATCCAAGTACATATTTTTCTTCCTTTCATCAAGAGGAAAAACCATCATAGCAACATATTCCTTCAACTCCGTCACAGTCCGCGTATATTCACCGTACTCACAAAAAAAGCGAGCATCCGGAAACATCATCGTTCGGAACTCCTCATTAGTGAAGTCAAAAGCTACAATTCTATCATCATCATCGGGCACATGTTCTTCTAATTTGTCGCCAGCATACCATAGAAACACCCCATCCAATGCTGCGGTCCGCGAATTGACGTAATAGGGCATGCATAGATCAAGCAGTCTCCAAGAACCACATCTTAAGCTGTATATTTGTGCTTCAGCCCATTCAGTACCATCTTCTTCGAGAACCTGAAAAAGCCTGAACACCTTGTAGTCGTTGGATCCCGAGTCGAAACCGAACCCCACTTGACCCGGAAACACTCAAAGTCCGGTGTGGCGGTGAGAAGACGCGGCCGGGAGAGCCTTAAGTTCTGATGAGGTGGCGGGATTCCAGAGATAGACGTCGCTTCGCACGGTGTCATCCCAGAGACAGAGCAAGCCATTACAGGAAGCGCCGATGTAATAGTGTGGTGCTGCTGATGGGAGATTCAGAGGGGTTTGAGACGCGCAGTGGAGGGAGTCGTAATAGCGGAAAGAGTGTATAAGATTTCCGGTGTCGGAGTCTTGGGCGAAGAAGAGGATAAGACGGAGAGGATCATCTTCATTGGGGTTCTGGGCGATAATGGAGTGGTTGAGGAGGTTTTTTGAGAGAAAATCTGCGTTTCCTATGAGAGCATGCCATCTTTTGGAGACACTTGAATCTGATCAGATATTTTGGAGGCAGCGTCGACAGTATCTTCACCACCACTTACTCCGGTAGATAGCTTGCCATTCTTCCTCTATCTCTGCACAAAATGGTGTATATAAAAAGTCCTGTGCTTTTTGTTTGATCATTAAAAGACCATTTTGACCTTGCTTAAATGTTAAGGATTAAAAAAGTTTTCCGGTCTCTAAATTGTTTAAATTGTTTAAATTGTCGTCTAGGTAATTCAATTGGTTATGCACCACGCGAAGCAGAAGTCATTAATTCAAATTATTATTCTCCTTATTTTGTACGGACATTAAAAAAAAAAAAAAAAAAAAATCACGTTTTTTTTTACATGTTGTGGTCCACACATGAAGGGAATGAGACGAGGATTCGATCTAATTACCTCCAACTTATGAGGTGTAATTTTCAATCAATTGATCTACCCTTTTAAAACTGCATTATAAAGAGTTGAAAAGTTGTTTACTTTTTTGTTTTTTTTGTGTACCTTGTAATTACTGTTATACCCTTTCTTTATTATAAAGGGATGAAATATTCCAAAGGTGCTTTTTGTATTTTACTCCAAAATTGGTGTAGTTAGGCTAAGCAATGCTTGATGAACCTTTATTTTTTTTTTTCCTGGTGATGAGAAATGTTATGCATATCAAACTTTTTATTAAAAAAATAAATATCAAAATAACGTAGATTTTATTTATTGGAGATGATAAAAATAAATAAGCAAAAGAAATAATACTTATTCTTTTGTAATTGGGTTTCCAAAGAAGAGGCAGAGAGGCATTTGGTAGAGAGCATGCACAAAAAATTTAAGGGTTAAGTAAATTTTTTAGTACCTCAGTTTGCACTTTAGTAACTTACCTAAGTGAAAAATACAAAATCACTACCTCATTACTTTTCATTGGTCTCAATTAACAAAATTCTACATTATCGTCACGTAAATGACCTGTAAGATCGACATATATCCCTAATTTCACATTAACACATGTAATTGGCTACATCATCTAAAAAAGTACTTAACCCTAAATTTAATCCTTATTTTATGAGACAATTTGGTGATTTGCATTAGTAGCTACTTAATTTTAATTATTATGACATGTTCCTACAAAATGGTGACACGATGATTATGTGTTTTTGTTATTTATTTTTTATTTTTTATTATAAATAATTCTGTAGCTAAACTGGAAGAAAACAATGCCATATTCTTGACCGATTTTTTTTTTTTTTTTTTTAAAAAGGTAAACAATTATAGTATAATTGTTTATGTTTCAAAAATAAAGAAAAAAAGTCCTTAATAGAAAAAAAAAAATTATATTTATATCATAAGGGTATTTTAAAAAATTTGATTACATTATAATTCCACTCACCATCATATATATTGGACCGTAACAAACAAAGGTATACATTATAAGGGCTCTATTCCCGCGTTACAACAAAACTAAAAGAGAGAAATAACTATTCCATTCCACACTATTCTATTTCCAATAATAGCTATTTTATTTTTTTCCTGATAAAATAATATTCCGCGATCCAAACAAGCCTTAGGTATGTTTTAGAAATTGTTGAGTGGCTGAAAATATGCCTATGATTGGAGCATGCAATTCCCGACCCAAAAAAACATATTGGATTTTTTTTTTTTTCTAAGCAATATAGGAGAAGAGGAAAGCGATATTTGATAATTAACTGCAGACCAATAGAGGCAAGTCCAATATATTTGCTTCGATGCATAATTAAGGTTGTACATGCGAGCATATATTACCCATTCCTAACCACTAACCACTATCCGCAGCTAGAAAGATAGATATCCATAACTAAAATGTTTTCAGACATTGTCTTTACTAATTCAAAATCAATACAAACTGCTTCTAAGATGGGTGAGTAGTTGAGCAACTGGACAAGCCCTTCCACAAACTTCAACTTAATGAAAGCTTCCTTCTTTACCATGCAGTTGGGAGAGGTGCTGAAAAAAGAATTATAAATAAATAAATAGATAAAGCATTGTGAGTCAATAACATAACCTCCCTAAAAAACACATTCATCTCAATGAATTATTCTAAGCTGGTGAGTAGCATAACCTACTTAAATAACAGATACAACTTTCCAAGAAGAAGTCATTTTACCTTCAAACTTTCTCCTAAACAAACAAGAGAAACCCCTAAAAAGGGGAGGGAAAAGGAAAATGGGTGGAAGGTCAAGGGGGCATGGGGGAAGGGGAAGGGTTGGAAAATAAAAACCCAAAGAGAGAACAAGAGAAAAAGGCAACTGGATGCCTTCATAGTTCATCCATTTATAGAGAGATATAAGAAATAGATCTTTCGAGCTTTCAACTTAAGCACCGAAAATTCAAGGTCATTAGCCTGGGCAATTCTTAAATCCTTAAAGATTTGGTGCAATCCACTGACCAAAGCCAATACTTGTTGGCCGGCCACTTTTTTACGAACTATACCGGTGAAGAGAGTGAAAACATTTAGTAATGATGATAAATTCTGCCAAGAGAGACCAATTTAGGCCAACGATCAAACACACACACATATACACACAAAGGTGGTGTCCTTGTCAGTGTTCACAAATGTCAGATTCTTAAGATTAGAAGCTTCTATATCAAGAACTACAAGTTCATGCAGAAAACAGTGCTCCAATTTCAAGTTTTCAAGGCAGCTTTTTGGAGCAAAAGTAATATATGGTAAAAGGTCTAAGCATGCCAAAATTAAATGAATGTCTACTTCAACCTTAAAACTCTTAAGGACTCACAATAAGCAAGAAAAGGCAGCAACTCAAATGCATCAAGCCAACGAATTTTAGGATCAAGCTCTTCGACGCAATGGTTTGTAATTTTTTAAAACTCATTGTCAACTAAGCAAGGATCCAAATGGGGCGTTGGTGGAAATTTAGGAAAACACCGAAGTACAAATGCACCTCTATCTTCTTAACAATATGTTTAAGTGTATAACGTTTCTGGTTTCAAGGAAGGAGAGGGGGTCATGAAGAACATGTTGGGGCAAGTTGTTGAGCCTATCATTGATGTCAAAAACAAAATGGGTGGCAATTAAAATCCTGGGCCTCTTGGAATTGTGCTGCATTGCTGTAATATATCACTCTCTTTTTGGAATTGGGCTGCATCGCTGTAATATATCACTCTCTTTACCTAATAAAGTCTAGAAGCAGTCAACTATTCTCAGTCAATTTGTCAAACACATGCGCTCAATTAGCGAGACGAATTGAAGCAATCTCCAAATCAACTAGACGAAGTGGTAATTGTTTAAATTCTTATATTAATCTCAAATCAATCCCAACTAGGAGTGTGTGGCGTGTGTGGCCACATGAAAAGAGTAGGAGGGTGTGTGCGTCTAATGCAGAGGAAGAGAAGTGCCTCTAGTATCTCCTACCTAATTTTATATATGAAAACGATGCTGATTGATCCGTATCAAACCAGCTTCACTCAACAAAATGGATCTCAAAAAAGCAAATTTACAAAATAATGTTAACACAAGCAGCAAAATTTAGGACCAAACATACTTATTACAAAAAAAAGAAAAGAAAAGAAAAGATAAAAAAAAGAAGACAGAAACATGAATTAAACTAGGTAAGATAAGGGCATGGTGCCATACCTCACGGATTATCCCTCCCTCCAAGCTCAACCCCTGCATTGATCACAACCGAACTCAGCCTGAGTTCTACAACTTCTAACGTTTCCCAAGACCCTTTAAACTTAAGTTTCGTCTCTTTTTGTGACAAAAGATCATACAAGACCAGCTGCCTCTTTCTATTCTCCATGAACAACTCCCCGTTCTTCCAAAACCCCAATGGCCTTTCCAAATTCAATGGGAGTTTAATGCTAAGAAGTTTAGTCCACGACTCCCTAACACCAAATTCAAGCATAACCCATATATCCAAATACATCCTTTTCTTCCGGTCTTCACTAGGAAAAACCAACATAGCAAGAGATCCTTTCAACTCCTTGACAGTCCGCGTGCATTCACCGTAATCACAGAACCGAGCTTCTGGAAACAGCATCGTTCGGAACTCCTCATTGCTGAAGTCAAAAGAAACTATTATCTCATCATCATCGTTCACATGTTCCTTGTATTCGTTGTTACCATACCATAGGAAAACCCCATCCAATGCCGCGCTCCGCGAATCTGCATATATCCCCAAGGGCACGCCCAGATCAAGCTGCCTCCAAGAACCGCATTTCAGGCTGTATATTTCTACTTCATCCCATGTTTCATCTTCGTCTCCAACCATAAGAATTCTGATCACCTTGTAATCGTTAGATACCGAGTCGAAACCGAACCCCACATGAAACATAGAGACTCTAAGTCGACCGTAAGAAGACGAGGCTGGGAGAGCCTTAAGTTGTGATGACGTTGCTGGATTCCAGAGATAGACGTCGTTTCGCGCATAGTCCCAGAGGCAGAGCAGGCCATTACAGGAAGCGACTATGTCAAATCTTGGTTCTGTCGGGAGATTCACAGGGGTTTGAGACACGCAGTGGAGGGAGTCGTAAGATCGGAAAGAGTGTAATAGCTTTCCGTGGGTGTGGGGGTCCAGGGCGAAGAAGATGATAAGACGTAGAGGATCATTGGAGTTCTGGGTGATAATGGAGTGGTTGAGGAGGTTTTTTGAGAGGAAATCTGGGTTTCCTATGAGAGCATGCCAGCTTTTTGAGACACACTTGAATCGTATCAGAGATTTTGGAGGCAGCCTCGACAGTATCTTCACCATAACTTCCTCCGGCAGATAGGTTGCCATTCTTCCGATCTCTGCTCTGCACAAAATGGGTCTAAACACTTCGATATGTATATATAGAGAAAAATCCTATACATGCTTCTCAAAAAAGTTTTAATTTTTTCAAAAAAGCAATGCCTTCTCATTGCCAAAAAAAAAAAAAGTTGGCTACCATATCTCTTAGATTTAGTTTGTCCGTAGTAAATTTGTTTCATAACTACCTCATACATTCAATTAGCAATATTTTTATCCATGTTATTCAATATTTTCACTCTTTATTGACTTTAATTTTATTTCTCTTCTAAAATTTGTATTTCACTTTTTTTTTTCAATGGTAATTGCTTAGCACAATCATTTTTTAATGATGATTATTATTTTTCTAATCATTTTTGTAATTATAATATTTTTGAAATGGTTGTATTTGATAATAATTATATTTTTCAAACGTTATATTTGCCAATATTAAGTATGAAAATCATATTTTTATAATAATGTTAATCATATTTATGAAATATATTTTTATTAAAAATTGTGAAAAAATATTCTCATAATAAAATTTTTTTTTCAAAAAAGTGAAAGAAACAATCGTTTATTAAAAAGTGTTGTTATATGTTTTTTTTTTTTCTTCTTTTAATTCAATTAAATATTCATTTTGCATTTCTCATAGTCGGAGTTTTTATAAATTTGATTAGCTATTTTAGATGAAAATACCATTTTTCATGAATATTCTCCCTAATCACTTAAAAAAGGTCGCACATTCTCAAAAAATTAATTTTTTTTTTATAATTTAATTTAAAATTATATTTTTTATCTATAAAATTACAATATCAAAAATACAAACAGTGATAATCATATAATTAACATGCATGAATAATAATACGTCAGTTGTACGAATAAATATTAATTAATAAAAAATAATATTAAAAAATATAATAAACATTAATTTTTTTAAAAAAAATATTTATCTGTATAACCGATGTGCACACGCTAGTTATATGTTTATAATTACTCCAAAAACACTATCACAATTATTATTTTAAAAGATAATACATCATTTTTAAGATGTAATTTTGAAAATAAAATTTATTCATCATCAATGCTACTCGAGATTGTTTCCATTTCAATGATGATTTGACTACAAAAGACAACAGCTGGTGGTAAGTGCCAGTGATTTGACTATTCATTGGCTACTGCCTTTACTAGCATTTTGAATGAACTAGTCAAAATTTGACTAGAATTTAACCAAAAATATTTACTTTTTATCCACTTTTTTGTTTTATTTAAATTTATTATTATTTTATTCTCAAAAAAAAATTATTATTTTATTCATTTTAGTTGTTTAAGGTAGGGTTAATTGTTAAAGGAATGAGAGAAGGCATACAAGAGGAATTAGGATTTAAAATTTCTCCATTCTTTTATTTAGTGTATTTTAAAGAGTAGTATTGTCTAAAATTTTTAATAAAAATAGTGTATTAATGTATTACCTTTTAAAATACATTAAATAAAAAAAAAAAAAGAGAGAAATTTTAAAATGAATATGATCTTTTTCCATGCAGGAGAGAGTAACCGTTATGTTTTTGAATGGTCGTTTTTTGTTATTTCAAACAATCACACTAAAATGCATTAGGTTTATAAATGAAAAATTTTATCAAACACAAATCCAACTTTTCTTCTATAGAGAAATTGATGCAGCATAACTTAGTAACTTGCAACGAAGAACAACAAATACACAACGGAAAACTAATTCTAGATTTTGATTCTATCAAATAACTGAGAACTATTCTTGAAAATCTAGATATTCTCTAGTATTTTGAAGGAAAATAGAGGAATAAACTCAACTTTGAGTATTCTTATTAATCAATATCAATAATAAACAACAACTGCATTCTCAAAGCTCTAAGCATTTATTTATAACCCCAAGACTCCTAGTCCTTTTTTTTTTTACATGTCCGCACAAGAGGGAGAGGGGGGTTTCGAACTAGTGACCTCCGCTTAATTAGACGTGGTCCCAACTGATTGAACTACCTCTAGGAGTAGCTAAAAGACTCTTAGTCCTAAGATAACAATGAAATAAAGTTAGTTTAGAAGTCTACAAAAGAAAACTAAACCAAATAAAAGACTAACAAAAAAATCGAATTCAAATAAAAAAGTTAAAGACAAGATAGAATAAAGACTAACAAAGAAACATAATTCAAATAAAAAGATAAAAGATAAGATAGACTGTCCTAATGTACATCATCCTCCCCAGGTTGGAGAGAATTCGCCCCGAATTCTAACTGTCTTTCCTACACTCCTTCGGGTGTCCAGTCAACTCATTCAAATCTCCTTTCTCAAAATCAAAATAAGGCCACATCCCTTAATAAATGTGATGGCCTTATTCATCAACACACTGCCACATTTATATTGAAGACCCTGCACCTCCCCTTGCCGTGTAGGCTTGCCATACTCGTGTCTTGCCTTGCCCTTCCCACATGCTATGAGAATTTCCAAAGTCGTCTCCGCCCCATAGATCTCATCACAACTTTGGTTAAAAGTTGTTGATAAAATTGCATCTACTTCAAGAAAATCAACTTCCAAATCAAAGACTTCTCTTTTAGGACTTTCATCGAGCACTTGATGTATAAAACTCACAACTTCATCAAGATAGATGTCATAGATCGGTGGAGAGGGCCCAATCTACCGAGCAATCTTCATCAATAAATTCATCATCCTCCTCCACAACCGATTGACTTCTAATCTCCATCACCTCTCTAGGCACCATCTCCATCATCTTCCTAGATACTTCTTTTTGTGGAATTTTTTATTTTTTGTGTCACCAATAACTCTTTGGGTTGCAAGCAACCTTTGAATTTCGGTATATCGAGTTTCAACCTACTCACTTGTTGATTGGCATGTGCTTGCACAAGGTGCTGACGTCCATGCGTTCGGCGCTCTGCAAACGAGTTTCTAGATCCATTCTCATTATGACCACACAAGTTGGATATTTGAGTAGTGAGGTCTTCGATTTGATCCCTCATAACCCTGAATTGATCCTCCTTGTATTGCCTCCATTCAACATTAGATTTGTCTTCCGCCTCCGCGAATCGCAATCTTGGTTGGTGACCACAACTGTTCGGCCCACCACTCATGTGCCGCAAGCGAATTGCCGGTTGCTCCTTACTTTTTGTTTTCGTTTGCACATGCACCTCGTTTATGTCTGCAAAGCGGTTGCTCCTCCCCATTCATGAAAAATAATTGAGCTCCGATACCAATTGATGCATCGTGATTTAGTGGGCTGTAGTGAAGAACAACAAATATGCAACAGATAACTAATTATAGATCTTGATTCTATCAAAGTTCTAAGAACTATTCTTAAAAATCTAGATACTCTCTAGTATTTTGAAGGAAAATAGACGAATAAATTCAACTCTGAGTATTCTCATTAATCAATATCAATAATAAACAACAACTGCATTCTCAGGGCTCTAAGCATTTATTTATAACCCCAATACTCCTAGTCCTAAGATAATAATGAAATAAAGTCAATTTAGAAGTTTACGAAAGAAAATTAAACCAAATAAAAGACTAACAAAAAAATCTAATTCAAATAAAAGACTAAAAGATAAGATAGACCGTCCTGATTTACATCAGAAATGTTATCTGAGGATCAAAACAATTAATCAAATATATATATTAAAAGTACTAATTTATCAGCTCTTCATCAATTTGATACAATTTCTTAATTAAAGATTTAATACTCGTATCATTTCTTTTCTCATAACTCTAAGAATGTAAAGATGTATTCACATTACTTCTGGTTTAGACTATGTCGTTGACTTGAATTGGAAAATGATCATAAAGTTTTTAAATTAATTTTGATTTCCACTTCGACAATCCTTGTATCATCTTCCAAGTTAGCACACTCGAAAGATAAACAAATGCAAATGCTTCATATCAGATTAAAGGATTCATAAACATGAGCAACCATCCAATACAAGTGCACAATAGCGTTACACAACTTCAAAAACGTACACAAATGAAGTGCACATAACATTACTCATCCATGCCCATCATAGTAAATTTAGTTCTATTGTCCACTAATGAAACAAAATCTAATTAAGCAGCCAAATACCACAGGAGGTTCATCTGAGGTAGTCAAGTCAGAACTTTATTTTAATATATTTCATCAAAAAAGGTAATATATTGTATCAGTAGTGATTTCCATTTCAGCATGAAGCAATAGTAAAGTGAATGAAGAATCAAGTTACAAGACCATTCCAAGATGCAACTAGGCATATAAAAAACTGGCCCTACTTGGTTTTCTTTCGGTCATCGTATAGGAAGTCGCAATAAGTGTTAAGAACATTCAACATAATCACTGAAAATAAGTGACATAGACTCATTCACCCATCTGAAGATAAGTCAGCAGCTCAAATATTTCAAGATGCTCGATCAACAAATAAAGAGAAACGTGATATTTGTTTAAATAGGATATATAGACANATTTATTTATAACCCCAAGACTCCTAGTCCTAAGATAATAATGAAATAAAGTCAATTTAGAAGTTTACGAAAGAAAATTAAACCAAATAAAAGACTAACAAAAAAATCTAATTCAAATAAAAAACTAAAAGATAAGATAGACCGTCCTGATTTACATCAGAAATGTTATCTGAGAGGATCAAAACAATTAATCAAATATATATATATATTAAAAGTACTAATTTATCAGCTCTTCATCAATTTGATACAATTTCTTAATTAAAGATTTAATACTCGTATCATTTCTTTTCTCATAACTCTAACAATGTAAAGATGTATTCACATTACTTCTGGTTTAGACTATGTCGTTGACTTGAATTGGAAAATGATCATAAAGTTTTTAAATTAATTTTGATTTCCACTTCCACAATCCTTGTATCATCTTCCAAGTTAGCAGACTCGAAAGATAAACAAATGCAAATGCTTCATATCAGATTAAAGGATTCATAAACATGAGCAACCATCCAATACAAGTGCACAATAGCGTTACACAACTTCAAAAACCTACACAAATGAAGTGCACATAACATTACTCATCCATGCCCATCATAGTAAATTTAGTTCTATTGTCCACTAATGAAACAAAATCTAATTAAGCAGCCAAATACCACAGGAGGTTCATCTGAGGTAGTCAAGTCAGAACTTTATTTTAATATATTTCATCAAAAAAGGTAATATATTGTATCAGTAGTGATTTCCATTTCAGCATGAAGCAATAGTAAAGTGAATGAAGAATCAAGTTACAAGACCATTCCAAGATGCAACTAGGCATATAAAAAACTGGCCCTACTTGGTTTTCTTTCGGTCATCGTATAGGAAGTCGCAATAAGTGTTAAGAACATTCAACATAATCACTGAAAATAAGTGACATAGACTCATTCACCCATCTGAAGATAAGTCAGCAGCTCAAATATTTCAAGATGCTCGATCAACAAATAAAGAGAAACGTGATATTTGTTTAAATAGGATATATAGACAACTATATATAGAATTAATAAAGAGAAGATAGAAGATGTTTTTGAATTTGTAATTCTTAACTTTCTCTTGTAAATGGACATTCTATAGATAAAACAAAGGCAACTCTCGACATTGCAACTGTGTGAGACAAACGATGTATCAAACACCTGTTGTTCATTTTATTATAAATCTCAACACGACACCCATCAGCGATAATAAGCATACTGGAACAGAAAAAATCCAGTTCCAAATAACACTTGTGCCTTCTCTACGACTATATTAATATAGGTAACAATTAAAGAATTATATAATTTGCTCTGCAAGTTCATTAAACAATCTTAGAGATTTTGACAAGAACGCACAAATGAAGAGACCCCAAATGGAAAACCCAAATGAGAAGATGGAAAATTTTGAATTCCTAATTAGCGCTTACGCAGCAGCCATTGATGATGATTGTGGTTGTGTCATCCAGAGAGTTCCATTCTTAATTTTGTTCGTGCTTTCTACTGATCTGATGCGCAATGGTGTCTAGGTCCACCCTTTTATCAAATAGTCTTCAATTGTTTCTTCCTTGCTCTGCAACTTCAACTAGAGGAAGACAATTTTTTTTTCTTTGCATGCTCTGCGACGAGAGGGAGGAAGACAGAACGACACACATTTTCCGAATATTTCATCCACCGCGCCAATTTATCCCGCCTTTTAATTTGCACCAAAACGGCGTAGTTTTTTTTTTTTATATACTAATTAAGTCGGATCTGGCGCGGGAGATAAGAGTTTAAACACAAGTGCAGTGGTAAAAGATAACATCGATCATGAAGAATCAGAATGCAGATAGAATTCTTTCAAAAAAAAAAGAAAAAAAGAATGCAGATAGAACTAGTATTTCACACTGACTTGGGAAGTAATAGGAGTTCTACTCGGACATGCTTCTTCATACATATGGCTTATAAAACAACACCCACCCACCCATCCACCTTCATTAAACAAATCACAACGATTGATTCACCTTTCTCAACTTCTGCAAATTCAGAAGATTCAGATATCGATAATGTCTCTTCTTCACCCCCACGCCCGTTTTTTGATTTTCACAGTTTTCATCATTATAACGTCTTTCTCATCCGAAACATCCTGTTTCGGGCTTCATTCCCGCGCCTATAGTACGTCACGCATAGTAACCATCCCTTCAGCTTCACCTTCAACTTCACCACCGAATCCGAAGCTGGTTAATGTAGATGCCTTTGGCGCCAAAGGGGATGGAGGAGATGATACTCAGGTACGTCCTTATTCTCTATCTGTTCGATCGTTTTTTGTTTTTGTTTTTGTTTTTTTTTTTTTTCTGCAGAATTTGGTTTTGATTTTTCTTCTTTTGATTAATTGACGTTGGTTTGATCGATGTTTTGGAACAGGCATTTAAGAAAGCATGGAGGGAGGCTTGTTCTTCAAAAGATAGCGTTCTTGTGGTACCTCAAAATAAGAGCTATCATCTCAAGCCAGTTACATTCTCGGGTCCTTGCAAATCTAATTTCACATTCAAGGTGATCTGTTTACGTTCTTTATATGCATATGCATGCACATGCATGTATCTATACATCTCTATACATATACATATACGGCAGTTAACATATATATTATTAATTATATGCCTAATTTTAAAAGTTTTTGTCTTTCTTTCTTTCTTTATGTAGGTCTATGGAACAATCAAAGCTTCTCCTCGTAAATCAGATTATCAAAAACATAAACGACAATGGCTTGTGTTCCAAAATATTCAAAATTTTACTGTCGAAGGTGGGGGCACCATCAATGGCAATGGGAAGAGATGGTGGAATAACTCATGCAAAGTCAACAAATCTCTGGTATATATATATATATATATATGTGTGTAATTCGGCTCATGAATTCTTCTATCAACTTTCATTCTTTCCATCTCTTAATTAATACAAATTGAACTAATTCGTATTATTATTATTTCTTTCTTCTATTCTTTTGCAGCCTTGCACGCACGCACCAACTGTAAGCCTTTTTCTTTTTCTTTTTTCCCTTTATTAATTTCTTGATTTCATTTCAAAATATTTGTATCTTCTTTTTTATTTGTCGAGCAGCGATTTACCACCTTTTTTTATTTTTTTATTGTATATATATAGGCCGTGACTTTCCTCAACTGCAACAATTTGACCGTAGATAACTTGCGGATAAAAAACGCACCACAAATGCATCTCACGTTTCAGAAATGCATAAACATCAAAGCTTCCAGTCTCGTGGTAACTGCACCAGGGCATAGCCCCAACACCGATGGAATTCATGTCACAGAAACGCAAAACATTCATATTCAAAACTGCACTATAAGGACAGGTATATATAAGACACAAAAAAAAATCTAGAAGCTTAATATATGCATGTATAACCTTGAATTTTCTATAAAAAGTTTGCTAATTAAATATAAAGTTTGGCTTTCTTCTATAGTGACAATAATGCGATTTTATGTTTTATTTATTGAAGGTGACGACTGTATTTCGATAGTAGGTGGGTCCAGAAATGTTGAAGCCATGGATATTACATGTGGACCAGGCCATGGAATCAGGTAGGTCTCTAACTCTTCCTGCTTTCTATGCATGCATATTATTACGTTGTTTTTTTTTTTTTCCTTTTATTTTCTTTACATGCAATTTAATTATTACTTATTTAGATATTATTTTACTTGCAGCATCGGAAGCTTGGGTGCAGGCGGTTCATTTGATTATGTTTCGAATGTGATGGTCAATAGAGCCATACTTACAGAAACTACCAATGGATTGCGAATAAAAACATGGCAGGTAATTAACAATTAATTGGTCTTCAATTATATTTACATTTTTTTTTTTTCGTTAATCCATCCTTGGGGTAGTAGTTCATGACACTTAACATATTATTCACATGCAGGGAGGCTCTGGATATGCAAAGAATATCACATTTCAAAATGTTGAAATGCACAATGTCCGAAACCCTATAATCATAAATCAATTTTATTGTGATAAGAAAGAACCTTCATGCTCAGAGCAGGTAATACTCTTAAGAAAATGTTTGATATACTACAACTTCTTAATTTAGAAATTTATGTGCATGAGTGTCACATGGCACAATGGCAAAACAAATATATTGCACTTTGAACAACACTTGCATCCCTAAACTCATCATTATCACTAACAATTACTTAATCTAATAGCAGGCTTCAGCTGTGGAAATAAGCAACATCGTTTACAAAAACATCACTGGTGTTAGCGCATCAAAGGAGGCCATTAACTTCAAGTGCAGCAAGACTTTTCCATGTCATGAAATTTTGTTGGAAGACGTTAATCTTGCCCGACAAGAAGATGAAAATGTCAAGGCCGCTTGTGACAGTGTTAAATGGACTAACCAAGGGAACGTCTCTCCTTCATGCTAGTTGATAAAGATGTGATTTGCTTTTACCATTTGTTGATTAACATTCATATTGAATAAAAAGGATTTTTTTTTTTTAATTCATTTTCCTTGTAAGATATGTATCGGTATGCTTTATAAATCTCCTTATTTTCCTCTAATATAATTAATCTTCAAACTAAGCAATACTATGCAAAGGCACCACACGTAAAATCAACTGATTCTAGTTGTACATATTTATTACTTCAATCCCATATTGATTACTAATTATGTTTGTTAGAAGAAGCAATATATACTTTAAATCTAATATTGATTAGTCATTCAATTCTCTCGCGCATTGGCTGACATAAATAAATACATAAAATAATTGAATGAAAGCTAAATCATTTACCCATCTGCAGAAAAAAAGTCATCATTGACGTCAACGAGGTCATAATAAGGGGATGCCAAAAACCTCCAACTTATTATAAGGTAAATCTTTCTCTGACCCTATATATACAAGTGTCTAAGCACTAAATTATCAATTAGATGCACTTCTACCTTTAGCTAATTAAAATGAGATTATAAATGTATGGCATCAATTTAACCCACAATCTCGAGGGTTCACTTGGATTAAACGTTAACTTTCACACCAGCTAAGTTAGGATGAACAATTAATTCTAAATGATTTGGGAGAGAGTTCTTAAATATGCTTTCAGAAAAAAAAATAAAATAAAATAAAAAATTAGGAAGAACATGAAGGTAATAAAGTCAATCATTTGCAAAAGGAATGAAATCGTGATTATATATGCTCTGTATCCGTTCAAGAGGTGTGATACAGCTACAACTTAAATTTAATAAACTCAACTTTTAGATCAAATTTCTAGTTTAAGGTTCTCTCTCATCTACCGACAATTTTTTTTTTTTTTTATATATATAAAAAAAATTAACACTTCAAAAAAAAATTGAGTCTTAATTAAGTTTAAGTTGTGACTTTATCATTTTTCTTCGTTCAACTAGCATGGGCCCGCATATAATTCTTACTAATATCGTTAAAAAGGCTGGATATGATTAATGATTAATTATCTCTTTCCCCTTTTAAAAAGCTGAGGGACGACTAATCATCTAATAAATATCACATTTTGCCACATGTCAGAAGGGCAACGTCTCTGACTGAAGATGCCTTTCACCAGTGATTAGGGCTAGACACGGGTCGGTTCGGGCGGGTTTTGGCCCGTTCGGCCACCCGACCCGTGCCCTCGGGTTTGGAATTTTCCAACCCGTAAGAGTAAGGAAAATGTGAAAAACCAGCGGGTATTTGGGCGGCTCGGATCGGGTTTTTTTGGTCGGGTTAGTCGGGTTGGTCGGGCGGGTACAACATATTTAGGTGATTTTCAAAAGAGAGAAAGAGAGAGAAATTTGAAGACCTGCATCCAAATTCCAGAAAGAGGGGAAAAGGGCAAAAATACCATGAATTTGAATTCAAGAATACCAAACAACCAGATTCCAGAATTTGCGCGACTTCAGGGTCAAATTCGGCTTCTTCTCGCCTATTTCTTCGATGAAGTTAGGGTTTTTGAGGTTGGGATCTTCGTCGTCAAAGACGTCGACGGCGAGGCGGCCGGTGGCGTTGTCTGCGTTGCTCCAGATCTTGCGGGAGATTTTGAAGGTGGCCTGGTCGTGGGGGCTCTTGAAGGAGAAGTCCTTGCCGGCGGTGATCTTGCCGACGACATTACGGTACTTCTTCTTCAAATGGCGAAGCTTCTCGACGAGTTGGTTTGAGAGGCAACGGATTCAAGAGTGAGGCTAGAGGCTATGCGGCTACGGGAGGTAGGTAAGGTTCTGGGGCTCGAAAATGAGGGAGTTAAGTTAGGTTAAGTGACTTAAGTGGTAAGAGCGGGTAGATACGGGTCGGTTAGGGTACCTATATAAAAAATTTGATAAACCTGAGACCCGAACCGACCCAACCGGGTTTTGGAATTTTCAATCAGAACCCGCGGAAAAAGGCCCAAAATCCGCCCAAATCGGGGCGGCTCGGGCTCGGGTTGGTCAGATCGGGCGGGTTCTGCCCACCCCTACCTGTGATGTGGACTTGCAACTCCTTGAAGAAACCGTGACGTGGACTCTAAACTCTAAGAAGAGAAGAGAAACGCTTCCTCTGTCCGTTTTCGAAACCGTAAGAACAACCCAACCACCATTTCGCCTCTTCCCACGCCTCTCTTCCCCAAATTCCACTATTCTTGGACTCTGTTCAGCCTTCGATCTCACTCTCTCTGTCTCCCACACTATGGCGGTGGCCTCGGAGAATGCGGCGGGGATTGACGTGTCAGTGACAACGGACCCATCGCCTTCCGGACTGGCCACTAACGTGGCGTCTTAGTCCTCGTCGATCGCTCGACCTATGTTCTCCGCCGAAACACCTGATCGGAACGATTCCGCCAATTCCTCTCCTAATCTTAACAAAGATGCCGAAGCTCAGGTATTCCCCAATTCAATTCCACAAATATCTGTATGTATGTATGTATGTATGGAATTTAGTTGAGTTATTTCTTTGTTTGGTTTCCAAGAAACGGTCGGGAAATGAAGGAAAGTAAAATTCAACTTTTTTACTGTAATTACTTTAATATGAAAAATTGGTAGCGAGAGTTGAAGAATTTAGCTCAAGTAAGGAAAACAGCTCTATGGTTGTAGTTGAGCAGGGTTTCGCTTTAAGGGTTATTTCGTGATAACGATTTTATTGAAATTCCTCGAATTGTTACACGAAAAATTTCTTATATGTATGTAATTCGGCTCATGAATTCTTCCATCAACTTTCATTCTTTCCATCTCTTAGTAAATACAATTTGAACTAATTCGTATTATTATTATTTCTTTCTTCTATTCTTTTGCAGCCTTGCACGCATGCACCAACTGTAAGCCTTTTTTTTTTTTTTTTCCTTTTTCTTTATTTCTTGATTTCATTTCAAAATATTTTTATCTTTTATTTTTTATCGAGCAGTGATTTACCACTTCTTTTTATATTGTTTATAGGCTGTGACTTTCGTCAACTGCAACAATTTGACAGTAGATAACTTGCGGATAAAAAATGCACCACCATATGCATCTCACGTTTCAAAAATGCATAAATGTCAAAGCTTCCAGTCTCGTGATAACTGCACCAGGGCATAGCCCCAACACCGATGGAATTCATGTCACTGAAACGCAGAACATTCATATTCAAAACTGCATTATAAGGACAGGTATATATAAGACACACAAAAAACAAAACAAAACAAAACAAAAACAAAGACAAAAAAGAGCTTATAATATATATAATTTGAATTTTTTATAAAAAGTTGCTAATTAAATATCAAGTTTGGCTTGCCACTAGCTATAGTGACAATAATGAGATTTTATGTTTTATTTATTGAAGGCCAATGATGATTGTATTTCTATAGTAAGTGGTTCTGAAAATGTTGAAGCCACAGATATTACCTATGGACCCGGCCATGGAATCAGGTAGGTCTCTAACTCCTCTTGCTTTGCATGCATGAATATTATTGCGTTGTGTTTTTTTTTCTCTCTCTTTTCTTTACATGTAATTTAATTATTACTTATTGGACATTAATTTACTTGTAGCATTGGAAGCCTGGGTGCAAGCGGTTCAACTGACTATGTTTCGAATGTGATGGTCGATAGAGCGATACTAACAGGAACCACTAATGGATTGAGAATAAAAACTTGGCAGGTTTTTTTTTTTTTTTTTGGTTACTTCATCATTGGTTAGTAATTCACATTTCACATATTATTCATTTATTCATATGCAAGGCGGCTTTGGATATGCCAAAAATATCACATTTCAAAATGTTGAAATGCACAATGTCCGAAACCACATAATCATAAATCAATATTATTGCGATAAAAAAGAACCTTCATGCTCAGAACAGGTAATATTCTTAACAAAAATGTTTGGTGTAATGACATGTGCATTTATAAATTTATGTGAATGATAGTCAACATAAGTACGGTCACATGGCACAATGGCAAAACAAAGCTATAACACTCTAAACAACGTTTGCATCCCTAAACTCATCATTGTCACTGACAATTACTTAATCTAATGGCAGGCTTCAGCTGTAGAAGTAAGCAATATTGTTTACAGAAACATAACAGGCATTAGCGCATCAGAGGAGGCTATAAACTTCAAGTGCAGCAAGAGTTTTCCATGTTGGAAAATTTGGTTGGAAGACATTAATTTTGCCCGCCAAGAAAACGAAAGTGTCAAGGCTTCATGTGAGAGCATTAAACTGACTAACCAGGGGAATGTCTCTCCTTCGTGCTAGTTGATTAAGTTGTGATTTGCTTTTACTATTTGTTTATTAACATTCATATTGAATAACAAGGATTTTTTTGTTTTGTTTGTAAAATTCCTTGTCCATGTAAGATATATATTTATATGCTTGAAAAATCACTTTATTTTCCCCTAATTAATCTTCAAACTAAGCAATACTATGCAAAGGCACCATGCATAAAATCAACTGATTCTAGTTGTACATAATTAGTACTTCAATCCCATATTGATTACTAATTATGTTTGTTATAAGAAGCATACATACTTCAATCCAATATTGATTAGTAATTCAATTCTCTAATACATAGATGGACATAAATAAATAAATACATAAAGTTATAGAATGAAAGCCAAATCATTTAGTCATCTATAGGAGTAAAAAAGTCATCATTGACATCAATGAGGCCATAATATGGGGGTTGCCAAAGAGAGCATCTTGGGTAGTGATGTTGCACAAAAGGTTGTTTTTGTGCCAGCCACTAAATGACTGACACATCAGCCTGGAACAAGTTTGAAAAATATTTTGGATGCACTAGATTATTTGCTTCGATTGTTAAAACCAGGTAAGACTTTGTTTTCTCGCTCAGTTTTTTCACGCCCTTCTCGCTCAGTTTTCCCAAGCCACCGTCCAGCCCAGTCTATTGCCGCCGCCCAGTTCACCGCCGGCCAGCCCACTACCCAGCTCGCCGTCGCCGCCTAGTTCGTCGCCATCGCTGCCGCCCAGTTCACGCCGCCGTCCAGCCCAGTTTTCTCACGCCTTTCGCCGCCGCCGCCGCCCAGTTCGTTTCCATCGCCGCCACCCAGTTCATGCCGCCGTCCAACCCAGTTTTCTCACGCCTTTCGCCGCCGCCCAGTTCACGCCGCCATCCAGCCCAGTTTTCTCACGCCTTTCTCTCTCAGTTTTCACCTGCATTTTTTTTTTTTTTTGGTCCAGAGCATTTGCAATTATTTTTGTCCAGAGCACTCTGGTATTTTCTTGCTGGTTGTAGAATAAATCTACCATTTTGCTTTCATTGTTGTAAGTTGGAACAAAAAATATTTCTTGTTGTAAGTTGTAAATCTTCCGTCATTGATGTAAGTTGGAACAAAAAAATATTGTTGATTTTTAATGAAGTTCTAATTAAGGCCCTTAAAAAATCCTTTGTATTTAAGGGTGTCTGCAACTAGATTCACTTGCATTTTTATTTCTTCTAGAGCACTTGCAATTTAATGGTTGCAAAAGTACTAAGGTATTTTCTTGCTGCTTGTGGAGTAAATTTGCCATTCTGCAGTGGAATAAAAGTGCTCTGAGAGTTATTGTGAAATTGTGTTCTATCTCACGCAGTGGAGAGTTCAGTGTTAATGTATGCTTACATTTGTAAAAGGAATGTTACACTTTTAAGATGGAATCTATAATTAACTGATAAAAGGTTTGTATACAAGATGTTTGATAAAATGATTAGCTCAGGCATCAGGTTGGTGGTTATCCCCATCTCCACACTGTTATTCTAGATATGTTTTGAGACATGGTTTTCTGCAGATATTTCTTGCAGAACTAGTTATATCCTACACTTGTTTAGAAAAGCGATGGATTTGAATGCATTAATTACCCTTTTGCTGCAGTATTTTCCTTAGTTTACTACTTTCCCACATATTTTGAGCACTGCTTCGATGGTAAAAGAGCAGTGCTCTCTGTTCGTACATTTCCCACTTTCTTTTTCATGTAATGACAAGTAGTGGCATCATGACGAGATTATATACGAATGGTTAATTATCAGCATAGTGGCATCATGACGAGATTATATATGAATGGTTAATTATCAGCAAATGGACGAAACCAATTCAGAAAAGATAATTAAGCAAGTAAACTAAATAAGAAACTAAGAAGCATTTTTAATCATTGTTGTAAGTTGGAACAAATATTGAGCAAATACTGTTGGTTATATAGCAAGCTTAAACATTGTTGGTTATACAAAAAATAAACCAACAAGTGGTCACCATAACAACATTCAGCTTACATTTGACGTTGTTAGTTATACAAAAAATAAACTAACAAGTGGTCACCATAATAGCATATAAACCAACAAGTGGTCACCATAACAACATACAACTTACATTCGACATTGTTAGCCATATACAACATAAATAAGACCACTCCACAAAAAAGATTACATTCGACATGGTCACAGAACCTCACAAAAAAGACCACTCCACACAAACCACAACTTCAAGGAATTTCATAGGAGTAGTTGTCTGCACCAATATCAATTATGGTAGATGAAAACGCAGGATCATGAGACATGACAAATGTAGTTGCAGATGGATACTCCATATTTGGCAAAGAGCACTGTATTCAAAAATAATGAAATTTAAATAATGGACAAAATATGTTAACTGTATATTGTCCGCATATTGACAAAATATGTTACCTTTACTAAACTTTGTTGATCCATCAACTCCAAATTAGTTGATTGCATATTGTCTTTCACAACATCCCTATAGAAAATAAAATTTTAATGTAAATTAAAGTACAATGCATTTTAATGTAAATTATTATAAATCACACCACAAAATTTATTAGAATACCTTGCTTGCTTCTGTGAAGGACAATTGGTTCTCACATGCCCAGTTTTCCTGCAAATGGAACATGCCCTTTTCTTAATTTCTTGATTTTCTTTTGGATTTTTTTGCCTCAAAGATTTGGGTTTTCCTTTACAACGAACATTTAAAGGATCTTGCAAGGTGAATGCAAGGTTTGATAGCACTTGGTTGTTCAACACGGGACCCTCGGCGCTTCCTACATCACAATCATCATCCATTGCCAAAAGCTCATGATGAAGATTTTCTAAACCAATGCCAAGGTGTTCATATTTTCGTTTTGATTGGCACCCCGCATCTATAACTTCATAAAATTGCAACATTAAGCTATTTCTCATCAAAGTGAAAGAATTTGGTGTCTCTACTTGATTATCATCACTAGATATGCCATGTATAATGCGACTTTTGGCATTGATTGTCCATCTCTCTAAAACATAATGTTGAGGAATAGTGTCCACCAAAGATTTTCTCAAAAAAATTTGAAGAATGTGCCTACATAGAATTCCAACAAATTCAAACTTATGGCATGTACAAGTAGCTTTCTTTTCAAGAACTTCAAATGCAACTTCATAAAATGGAGTTTCTCTCCCATGAAGGGTCACCCTATATATCTTTGTCCCACTTTCTTCCCGATATTTAGATGACTTGTAATTTTGAGAGTTAAATAACTCTTCTTGAAACATCAAAAAAGACTCTCTTGTGTAAACCTTTGCAGCCTCTGCTTCCATCTTGTAACATGTTTTTAAAATGGGTCTAGAATTTAATGTCTTCACATCTCTTTCTTTCTCTTTAAAATAACGTGCATCCAAGGCTTTTTCATATTGATATACAAAGTCACACACCATTGTGCTTGAACGAACATAATCTTTAAAAAACTTATTCATACTCTCACTCCTTTGAGTAGTAGACATGCCAGCACAAAATGTGGTTCACAAGTAAGCTGGTATCCACTTTTCACGTCGCTTATAAATATTTTTCAACAAATCATTCTCTCCCAATTGATACTTGCTTACAATTTCACTCCATTCAGTCTCAAACTCTTCAATTGTGATTGTATTCTGAATACAATGTCGAAAATCTCCTTGGAAAGATGGATATTTATTATATATATGAGCCAAATGTTCTGGAACTTTTTGTAAAATATGCCACAAGCACAATCTATGAGTAGTATTTGGTAATACCTCTGCAATTGCCTTACCCATAGCCTTGTCATCATCTGTGATAATTGTAGAAGGAGCACGTCCAAGCATTGCCTCAAGCCATGTTTTCAACAACCATGTATATGATTCAGCGGTTTCATTTATGAGCAAAGCACATCCAAACATTGTAGATTGGTGATGGTGGTTAACTCCAGTAAAAGGAACAAAAGGCATCTTATAACAATTTGTCAAATAGGTGGCATCAAAAGTAATATCATCTTCAAAATATTGGTATGCAGCTCGTGATCTAGCATCTACCCAAAAACAATTGCCCATTCTTCCATTTTCATCCACTTGGATTGCGTAAACAAAACTCGGACTTTTGCTTTGTCTCTCAAGAAAATAGTTATACATTTTTTGTGCATCTCCCTCTCCAAACATAAGGCTTCTTTTATTCCCCAAATAATTTTGAACATCTTTAGCAATACAACCAACATTATGGTCACCACCGGATTCTTTGCTCAACACCGACATTATCTTCCTTGGAGGTACACCGGCTTCATTGAGTGTATCTATAAGACTCTTTTGGGCATGTGTTACCACTCTATGTCCACGAAGTAAACTTGTACTTCTAGGAGAAAGAAGCACATGATTATGTTCAATTACAAACTTACATACAATCCATCCTAATCCCACTTTCTTCAAACCCATCATTGCTTTGCATCCGATCCTTGTTTCTGGCTTTGAATTTGTAGAGATTGTGTTTTGAGAATTTTGATAACGAAATCCTTCCCTTGAACACACATATTCCATCGCAACTAATGTGCTATCATTCAATTGTCGAGAATGACTTTTCCGAATGCTAAAGCCTATTCGCCTTGAATATGCATTATAACATGCATAAGCATCTTCTAATTCATCAAATTCCATATTAAGACATGGTTCTGTGGGACCATTACTCCAAGAAAAGTGGACAGTAGATTGCTTCAAATCACATTGATCTTCTACCATTACATTGTCAACATGTCCATCTTCAATAATCTCATCACCACATGCTATTATCTCAAGTTCTTTACTATTAGTATTCATTTCAGGAATCCTGCAAGATGATTATCTTCAACCATTAAGACAAAAAAATTTCATGATAAGTTTTTACAACTAGGTAAAGACTAATTTGTTAAGAATATCATATATTGATCCAAATGAATAAAAAGATTTGGTCTAAGCTATTGATTCAGATAAATAAAAATATTTGGTATAATTTATTGATTCAGAAGAGAAGATGAAACCCATTGCTCTATGATATTGATTCAAATAAATAAATAAATAAACTACCAAATAGATAAATGGAAAGAACCAAAAAAGAAAAAAAAAGCATAGAAAGACGGGGCAACAAAGACCTATTGCTCTATGATATTGATTCAAATAATTAAAAAGAACTACCCTACCAGATAAATGGAAAGAACCCAAAAAAAAAAAAAAAAAAAAAATGCATAGAAAGACAGGGGAACAAAGACCCGTTGCTCTATGATATTGATTCAAATAAATAAAAAGAACTACCCTACCAGATAAATGGAAAGAACCCCAAAAAAAAAAAGCATAGAAAGACTGGGCAACAAAGACCCATTGCTCTATGATATTGATTCAAATAAATAAAAAGAACTACCAGACAAATGGAAAGAACCCAAAAAAAAAAAAAGCATAGAAAGATAGGGGAACAAAGACGGAGAGTTAGAGAAAATATCACTTACCGGTGGTGGAAATCTGCCTGGGTGTGGCGGCAGTGGGCAGTGTGGCAGCAGCGGGCAGTGTGGCGGGAGAGTGAAAACTAATAACATGGGAAAATAAGGCAGCTAGCAGTGTGGCGGGAGAGTGAAAACTAATAACAGGGAGAAAATAAGTCTTTGGGTTTAACAATAGTGGTTATAATCTAGTGCATTCACCTTTTTTATCTATTTTGAAATAAGCTTAGTTGTCAATCTTTGAATGGTTGGCACAAAAGGTTACTTTTGTGCAACCTCCACATATAAGTTATTCTCGTTGCGAAAAACCTCCAACTTATAAGGTAAGCATTTCTCTGATCGTATACAAACTATACGAGTGTCTAAGCACTAAATTATCAATTAGATGTATTTCTTCCATTAGCTAATTAAAATGAGATTATGAATGTATGGCAGTAATTTAACCCACAATCTTGAGGGTTCACTTGGATCAAACATTAAGGATAAGNTGAAATCGAGCTCACGAGCCCTTGTCGAGTTTAGTCGGGCGAGCCGAGCTCGGCTCATTTGCTAATCGAGCGAGCTTATACAGTAACGAGCTGAGCTAAACAGTATCGAGCTCGATTTCGATTCGAGCTTAATCGAGCCGAGCTCGAGTCGAGCTATCGAGTGTGTCGGCTCATTTACAGGCCCAATAGCCCCAACACTGATGGAATTCATGTCACAGAAACGCAGAACATTCATATTCAAAACTGCATTATAAGGGCACGTATATATAAGACACACAAAAAAAAAAACAAAAAAGAGCTTATAATATATATAATTTGAATTTTCGATAAAAAGTTGCTAATTAAATATCAAGTTTGGCTTGCCACTCTAGTGACAATAATGAGATTTTATGTTTTATTTATTGAAGGTGATGATTGTATTTCTATAGTAAGTGGTTCTGAAAATGTTGAAGCCACAGATATTACCTGTGGACCCGGCCATGGAATCAGGTAGATCTCTAACTCTTCTTGCTTTGCATGCATGAATATTATTGCGTTGTTTTTTTTTTTCTCTCTCTCTTTTCTTTACATGTAATTTAATTATTACTTATTTGGACATTAATTTACTTGTAGCATTGGAAGCCTAGGTGCAAGCGGTTCAACTGACTATGTTTCGAATGTGATGGTCAATAGAGTGATACTAACAGGAACCACTAATGAATTGAGAATAAAAACTTGGTAGTTAATTAACAATTAATTGGTTTTCAATTAAATGTGCATTTTTTTTTTTTGTTACTTCATCATTGGTTAGTAATTCGCACTTCACATATTATTCATTTATTCATATGCAGGGCGGCTCTAGATATGCCAAAAATATCACATTTCAAAATGTTGAAATGCACAATGTCCGAAACCCCATAATCATAAATCAATATTATTGCGATAAAAAAGAACATTCATGCTCATAACAGGTAATATTCTTAACAAAAATGTTTGGTGTAATGGCATGTGCATTTATAAGTTTATGTGAATGATAGTCAACATAAGTACGGTCACATGGCACAATGGCAAAACAAAGCTATAACACTCTAAACAACGTTTGCATCCCTAAACTCATCATTGTAACTGACAATTACCTAATCTAATGGCAGGGTTCAGCCGTAGAAGTAAGCAATATTGTTTACAGAAACATAACAGGCATTAGCGCATTAGAGGAGGCCATAAACTTCAAGTGCAGCAAGAGTTTTCCATGTCGAAAAATTTGGTTGGAAGACATTAATCTTGCCCGCCAAGAAAACGAAAGTGTCAAGGTTTCATGTGAGAGCGTTAAACTGACTAACCAGGAGAATGTCTCTCCTTTGTGCTAGTTGATTAAGTTATGATTTGCTTTTACTATTTGTTTATTAACATTCATATTGAATAATAAGGATTTTCTTTTTTGTTTGTAAAATTCCTTGTCCGTGTAAGATATATATTTAGATGCTTGAAAAATCACTTTATTTTCCCCTAATTAATCTTCAAACTATGCAATACTATGCAAAGGCACCATGCATAAAATCAACTGATTCTAGTTGTACATATTTAGTACTTCAATCCCATATTGATTACTAATTATGTTTGTTATAAGAAGCATACATACTTCAATCCAATATTGATTAGTAATTCAATTCTCTCATACATAGATGGATATAAATAAATAAATACATAAAGTTATAGAATGAAAGCCAAATCATTTAGTCATCTATAGGAGTAAAAAAGTCATCATTGACATCAATGAAGCCATAATATGGGGGTTGCCAAAAACCTCCAACTTATAAGGTAAGCATTTCTCTGATCGTATACAACTATACGAGTGTCTAAGCACTAAATTATCAATTAGATGTATTTCTTCCATTATCTAATTAAAATGAGATTATGAATGTATGGCAGTAATTTAACCCACAATCTTGAGGGTTCACTTGGATCAAACATTAAGGGTAAGATGAACAATTATTTCTAAAGGATTTAGGAGTTCATATAATAATGTGCATATATATATATATATGCTCTGTATTCGATCATTTAGCATCAGCCCCTGCATGCATATAATTCTCAGTAAAATCGTTTAACTATTTCAAATTTCTGGCCAGAAATCAAAACCAAACAAAATGAAAACCATAGCATCTAATTAAAGAATAGTGAGCTTAAGATTTACTTGAGTATATGGAAAGAAATATAGTAATTATTGATTGCTGCCTCTCTAATGCAGAAGAATGCTCGGTCTACTAGAGTTCACACAAGCTAATACAAGCGCATACAGACTTGATCATAAGATGTTCAACAGGTTGCTTCTCATCTTTTATTGTTGTTTGAGGAATAAACGTTCATAATAGTTTGGGTTCCTTAGCCATGTTAACATGTATGATTCAAATATAAAACAGAGGAAGAAGAAAGAAGGAAAAAGCCAGAGAAAGAAAAAAGGAAATGTCTTTCCAATTTAATAATTTATAAAACATATTAAATAATAGGGGAAACTTCATAAAGGACCCTGAACTACCACACATTTTGAAAAGATCCCCAAATTTAAAAACTTATAATTTCACCCATCGAACTTTCAATTTGATTCAATTTATCCTATTCTGTCAATTTTTTCCATTAAACTCAAACGGAAACCCCTGAAAGACTAAATTACCCTTCGATTTTTTTTTTCAACCATGGGTCACCTTGTGATTTTTCTTTTTAATAACTTTTTTTTTCATTATTAATTTAAAATTTAGGGTAAATTTGAAATTTTAAAAAAAGTCAGGGGTATAATGGTCATTTATCACTTTTAACGTTTAAAAACTAGGGGTGGGCAGATTAACCGATTACCGACCTATTAACGAAGTTAACCGAACCGATATTAACCGTAACCGATAGTTATCGGTTAAAAATTTTATACCGATAAGCTTATCGGTCGGTTAAAAAATTGTTATCGAAAATCCGATATGACTGATAAGGATTTTTAATTTTTTTGTAATTTTATACTTTTTAGTCCTTTGATTTTTATTTTATAATATAAAAAAGATATATTGAAACAATATAAAAAAAGCTTCAATAAGCTATTTTAGCCAAATATATATTGGGCCTCCAAAAAGGGCAAAACAACTAATTTTTAATAAGCTATTTTAGACTTTAGCCGAACAAAGAGTATTTAAGCCCCCAAAACAACTAATTTTTTGCCCAATTAGCAACCTGTAAAAAACCCAATAAAAAGCTCACAAAAATCGGTTTAAACCTATTACCGATAGACTGATTAAACCTATAGCTTATCGGTCGATAATCAATAACCATATTAACCGAACTGATATGACCGATACCTAACCCTATTAAAAACTGACGGAGGAGGTACATTGCATCAAATTAAAAGTTTAAAGGATGAAATTGAAAGTTTTTAAAATTTAGGGGGTCTTATCAAAACGTCCAATAGTTTATAGGTTTAAAGTGAATTAATTTATCCTAAAAAATATAAATGCCCATTGATACTTGTGAAAGTGTTATAAAGATAAATATATGTTTTTTGTACAATAGTATTGGGATCAGAGCCTTACAAATTTACAATGACATGAAAACTAGGATTCAGCTTAGGTGTGGCAATGAAAACTACGACACATACGCTGTTAAAACAACGAATGGCCTAGATTTAACCAAAAATATCGTTTTAGTGGTGACCTTCTTCTGGGGCAAATCCAAGAAGGTTAAATTATGAGAATCAAGTATAAACCCTAAAGTGAATCCTTAATAATTGTCATTAAAGGCAAGGTGAATCAACAAAGGCCGGTCAGGATTTACTAATAAATTAATCTAATAAAGTGACATGTGTTCTATAGTTATTAAAAAAGCATGTGAGAAGCACATGTTATTAAAAAAAAAAAAAACATGTGTTTCTCATATGTTAAAGAACACATATCACTTTCTTAAATTAATTTGTATGAATTAACTATAAACCAGTTTGTGTAGTGATATTAATCAGGCCAGCATGAGTAAACAGTACTCACGCTATCCTTATTTTACTATTTTAAAAAATGAATAGTAATTTTAAATATTTTAATATTAAAATAAGGCCAACGTGAGTACTATTCACTCACGCTGGCTTGATTTTCTTTTCTTTTTTTTCTAAGCAAATAAGGGAAAGTGGGTTACAGGACTAATGCTACCACAAAAAGGGTGAGCACCCCAACAACAAGGCCCAGAAAGTAAATGCAACATAAAATAAGGAGCAAATTCTGGATCTGGTCCAAAATGACCAAACAGCAGGCAATGGCATAAGAGCCGGGCCTATTCCAGGGCCGTACAAGGCGGTTATAAATGCAAACGAACTCGGAGAAGAGTCCGTTGCAGTAAAAGCAACAAGCATGTTGTTGTCGGGCAAGCACTGCAAATAATCCAGTCGGATCCGTTGGAGGGTGATCACCTGCAAAAGAACCCACAAAAAATGTGCACGCTCCCTCACATCTCAGGCTGGGCAATGGCTCTGATACCATTTGTAACATCCCACCCCAATGACACAATATTGTCCGCTTTTGACTCCCCTGAACCAGACTTCCCAGGAGGTCACCCATCCTGGTACTACTCCAGCAGAAGCACGCTTAACTGCGGAGTTCTGATGGGATCATGACCATCACGGCTTTAAAACGCGTTGTTGTCATTGAAGGTGAAAGTATACATATAAGCACATCTCCTTACCCAGGCAATGTGGGACGTCACAGATCACCTGCAAAAGAACCCACAAAAAACCAACATAAAACACAAGCAAAGAAACAGAAAAACATCTTAAAAACAACAAAAATACAACTAGACACCAAGTAACAACTGCTGTAGCAGGGAAGGGTGGTTAATATCACTACTCAACTAGTTTATAACAAATTTCTCTACACTTGTGACCACTCTTATTCTGTTAATGGGCTTAATTATTTATTTGACTCATTCTTGTCGGTTCTTTGTTCCTTGTTTTTTGGATTGATTTTTAGTTGTTTAAGTACTGTTTGTTTGGGTTGTTAACCATTTTTGCGTTTTCTTCTGTTATAATTTTTCTTTGGTGTAATTTTATTTTAGACCCATGAATTACCACACGATTTGGCAAGCTCATAAACTTCAAAACCTCTCAATTTGAACTTCTGAACTTTCAATTGCAGTCAATTTAAACCCCTTTCGTCAAATTCTAAAAGTTAAAAGTGAAACAATGACGTTTATACCATCACTTTTTATAAAATTTCAAATTTACTCATAATTTCAAATTAATTTTTTAAAAAAAAAAAAATCACAAGGTGACCCATAGTTGGGCCACCTTGTGACCTTTTTTTTCAATTTTATTTTTAATAAAAAAAATTGAAGGGTAATTTTATCTTTTTAGGGGTTTTAATAGCAAAAATTGACAGATGAAATAAATTGACTGCAATTAAAAGTTCAATGTGAGAGGTTAGGTTTTGAAGTTTAGGAGCTTGTCAAATCGCGTGGTAATTCAAGGATCTAAAGTGAAATTACCCTTTTTCTTTTTTCTATTTTCATATTAATTAATTAATTTTGTTAATTTTTAAATTGGTTATTTTTTAGTCCAAAAACTTATTGTAGTTTGTAGATTGGTGTCAACGTGTTCGACAATTTTCATGTATATGTGATGATATTGCTCATTTTAC
>CM017324.1:30092065-30338925 GCA_006937295.1 Carpinus fangiana
AAACCTTCTAGAAACAGATCTAAAAGTAAAACCTCTCCGGGGTAGCCAAACCCAGGAAATCACTATCAAAAGATTATCCAGAGATTACAGACACTAGGAACACTTACAACCCTTTGCAAGACCTTGGCTCTGTAAGATCGACAAGCCTCCAACTCGTCTCCTTGCTCACAATCTTCTTCAACGTGATTCTCCTTTATCGGACTCTTCCGATAGACTTCTCAATTACGCTCACCAACAAACTAACAAAGATCCTCTAAGAGGAACAACAAGGCTCACAATAATTCTCTCTTTAAGCACAGCCTCTCACGAACTCTCTGGGGGTGAAAATCCGTACCTCTAACATTCTATAGAGGTGTATTTATAATAGCCCCACAAAACCTAGACCTAGGAAACAGTTACAATCCAAATAAAACTGTTACAGGTAGGTGGCGTCCGGACGGGAACTTGGGCCGTCCGGACGGGATCTTAATAACACATGGAAATGGGCTTTATTAAGGCAGGCCGTCCTGACGGTCATGATGGGCGTCCGGACGGTGCTAGGGTTTTATCGCATTCTCCAATCTTGGCGCGGCGCGTTCGGAGGCGTCCGGACGGGATGCGAACGGGACTGCGAACGGAGCTCTCGGGTTTTAGTACTGGAGTCCTTGACTGCATCAAGTCCGGACGGCTATGAATCCCGTCCGAACGCTTGTACTAGCTTGGCTCTTTTCTTTCCATTTGGCTCACGAACATTAGCCAATACTTCAAACTAACAAACCAAAAATATCATTTTAGTGGTGACCATACTCTGGGACAAATCCAAGAAGGACAAATTATGATAATCAAGTATAAACCCTGAAGTGAATCCACAATAATTGTCATTAAAGGCAAGGTGGATCAACAAAGGCCGGTCAGGATTTACTAATAAAGTGACATGTGTTCTATAGTTATTAAAAAGCATGTGAGAAGCACATGTTATTTAAAAAAAAAAAATGTGTTTCTCATATGTTAAGGAACACATGTCACTTTATTAGATTAATATGTATAAATTAACTATAAACCAATTTGAGTAGTGATATTAATCAGGCCAGTGTGAGTGAACAGTACTCATGCTAGCCTTATTTTACTATTTTAAAAAATGAACAGTAATTTTAAATATTTTAATATTAAAATAAGGCCAGCGTGAGTACTGTTCACTCACGCTGACCTAATTAATATCACTACTCAACCAGTTTATAACAAATTTCTCTACACTTGTGACCACTCTTATTCTTTTAATGGGCTTAATTATTTATTTGACTCATTCTTGTTGGTTCTTTGTTCCTTGTTTTTTGTATTGATTTTTAGTTGTTTATATACTGTTTGTTTGGGTTGTTAACCATTTTTGTGTTTTCTTCTGTTATAATTTTTCTTTGGGGTAATTTTATTTTAGATCCATCAATTACCATGTGATTTGATGAGTCTCTAAACTTCAAAACCTCTCAATTTGAATTTCTGAACTTTCAATTGCAGTCAATTTGAACCCCCTCAGTCAAATTCTAAACGTTAAAAGTGAGACAATGACGTTTATACCATCACTTTTTATAAAATTTCAAATTTACCCCTAATTTCAAATTAATTTTTTTAAAAAAAAATAAAAAAATCACAGGGTGACCCACAGTTGGGCCACCTTGTGACCTTTTTATTTTTTCAATTGTATTTTTAAAAAAAATTGAATGGTAATTTTGTCTTTTTAGGGGTTTTAACAGCAAAAATTGACGTAGGGGATAAATTGACCGTAATTAAAAATTCAATGTGAGAGGTTAGGTTTTGAAGTTTGAGAGCTTGTCAAATCATGTGGTAATTCAAGAATCTAAAGTGAAATTACCCTTTTTCTTTTCTCTATTTGCATATTAATTAATCAATTTTGTTAATTTTTAAATTGGTTATTTTTTAGGCCAAAAACTTATTGTAGTTTGTAGATTGGTGTCAACGTGTTCGACAATTTTCATGTACATGTGATGATATTGCTCATTTTACACACCAAGTTGACGCTTCTCTCACTCTTTTCTGTTACGCAACGGGCAAATTTTCATTCTTTTAGCAAACGATCAACAACAATTGTGGTAGAAAAGGAAGTAGATCTTCAAAATTTCACTTGACATTAAGAGAATTTGAATTTAATATTATTGTGGATCCCCGTAATATGTTTTGAAAAATGCTTAATTGGTTAATTAAATTTTTAGATTAATTATTTTACCATTTATGAACTACTGATATCTCAATTGGTAAGAAAACTTGTAGTACCCTTAGCAACACATTGACTAAGTGCTTTTATACATATAAAAACACCCTAGTTAGATCTATTAATGAAGAGTGTAATTAGTAACACTATTAACAACGCTTGCATCCCTAAACATATCATTGTCACTGACAATTACTTAATCTATGGCAGACTTTAGCTGTGTAAGTAAGCAATATAGTTTACAAAAACATCACAGGTGTTAGCGCATCAGAGGAAACCATACACTTCAAGTACAGCAAGAGTTTATCCTGTTGTAAAATTTTGTTGGAAGACGTTAATGTTAGAATAATTTAATAATATATCTGTTCTTTCTTCATAGCATATATAGAATAATGATGATAATCACATACCTCTATTAATCATGAGACAAACTTGTAATATTTGCCTCTCAAATCTCCTGTAGATGCACAAGCATATAGAAGAAAACTGTGTTTTGTGTGTGTAGAGAGACTATTACTCTCAACCCTAATTTCACATAATGACCTAATGAAGTTTAATGGGCCAACTTCATTTATATATAGGGTGAGAGTAAAGGGCTTTTTCATGTGTCTACAAAATTTGGCACATCCCATTATGGGCCTACAACTAAACAAATGATTATGCTAGTCCACACAAAAGGAATACATACAACAATCTCCCACTTGGATAGCATAAGTCATTTAACCACAAGATAAACACAAATAAGCATTTTAAACACATAACCTGATCAAAATGTGTTTGCAAATAACAAATTAGAATACACCGATAGGATGTATGACATATAACAAGTACTTACAATCACGTGACTAACGAAAATATAATGCAAGTGTAAGACACAAATAATACAAATAGTGATCACTATATTTTCAAATGAAGCCCACTAAGACTAATACACAATGTCTCATCGAGACTCAAACAATGTCTCACCGAGACTCACACACAATGTCTCGTATCACAACATCAATGCTATAGTTAACACAAATGCACGCAAATGGCAACACAAAAATACACACAATATATAAAAGGCACATAACTCCCACTAACTTAATAGAACAAAAGACTCTAATAACCCCATATGAGTCGCATGCTCCTGAAACACTATAGGAGCCAAAACCCTTGGTCAGTGGGTCTACCAACATATGTTCTATGGGAGCATTACACAAACATGATATTCAGTTAACTTTCTCTCTAACAAAAAAATATTTTATGTGCTTGTATCACAAGGAGCTCCTAATATTTTGAGAGAAAGAAAAAATTCTGCATAATTAACTCAAAATATCTCTAACGACATCACAATGGCATATGGAATACCCAGCTTTGAGATGAAATTCTGCAGTCATGTATCTTGACATGTAGCCTCACAATATGCTACACATTATATCTCCATAGTTGAGAAAGCTATAAGTGTTTGTATGACATTTTTCCACAAAATAGCTCTTTTCACCATCGCAAATACACAACTTGGACAACCAAAATAATTGGCATCACAATATCCAACTACATCAAGAATGTAGATTACTGTTACTTTGGCGCAAAAGTCCCTAATACCCCTACAAGTACCTTAGTACTTCTTTGCAGCTTTCCAATGACTCAAGTGTTTTCCAAGTACACCAACAATATAATCATATGATTTTATATACATACTTAAGTGCACATCAAGCTACACACAGTTAACGCAAATATGATTACTTGAGGCTCTTGAGACTTGGAAGATATCACATTTTCAAAATATGTGTCTTTCCAAGAGAGATATGTCAAGATTGTTAGGATCGAGGATATCACAAAAAATTTATGATGCATATAAAACCAGAAATATGCACTCATAAATATCCTCATTCACCAAATAGTAAGACTTTTATCTTACACATGCTAGAGTTCAAAATACACATTGTACTCTTACACATTAATTTTACCTCAAATTCATGCTAGAGTCTCTAACACATAATGAAATCTTACGCACTATTTTTATCTCACATTCATGCTAGAGTCAGCAGTACACAATTAACTCTTACACATTATTTTTATCTCAATTTCATGCTAGAGTCTATAGTATACAAAAGACTCCTACGCACTATATATATATATATTATAAATTATATGCCTTGTCCACAATACAAAATGAACTTTTATGCATGATAAAGCAAAATAATTAAATACAAAGACTTAAAATAACCCGCTATCGAGAGGATAAGACTGGGTAACCAAATACAAAGTATCTAACTATTTTCTTCATCATCCCAAGCATCCTACCATATAATAATTTACCGACAAGGCAAAGTTATTATTCGTATGGACCTTGGTATAGTTGTTACAATTCACAAAAATAATAACCCCAAATTTATTTATTTAATTAATTCGAATAATATCCGATAAAAATCTAATAATTCATCATAGTTAGTTTCATGATAGGTGAGTATGTAACCACACAAAATCATTTATTCTGATGTACAATAACATTATCCACATTAAACCAGTTAATCCCAATAATTTATCATGATTAGTCTCACGATAGGCAAGTACATAATCATTCAAAATCATCGATTACACACCACAATTATTCATACTGCACAAAATTCCTTAATCTCAATAGAAATATATATAAATTCACATATAAATCTCGAAAATGAGTGCATACAAATTCACAAGCAATAATATGTGCACCATTTATTTATTCCTTAATATATATATGTTCATAAGCAAATATTTCAAAATCACAAATATGATGAACAATGTATACAAAACAATACGTGTATACAAAATAAGCTGATATTAATATTTGTTTTCTTCAATATAACATTTACCCCTTTATTTCATTTCTCAATATATGACATACCACTCACACGTACATTTACAACAAATCCTCCCCTCACGTGTGAGTTTCTTATACATTGACTCAACTTTCTCTCTTATATGTGAGTCATTTTACAAATCATAGAGTGGCACGTATGCAAGAGTTACACCAATAGCATTTTATCAACTAATGGGCTGAAACCAAAGTTTTATGAAAAAATATATATAACTTACTACTGCCATAAAATGACATATCTCCAAGAAATAATACTGAAAATCTCTTGGATAAAAAATGATTGTCGTTCAAGACGAAGGAAATTGTATGCTCTAAATTTTGGATTCTATGCTCTAAATTTAACACACTTGAAGGAAATTGTCAATCCTTGTATCATAAAGCTTAAATCTTGATGTTGAACATAAATGTACAAATAACACATTAATAATTTATGTTTGACAAAAAATATTTCAATCAAAATAACAATCATATATGACTGAAATAAATCTCAATGCAGTTGTCAAAACCCCAATTTTACGGATAAAATATAATATGTATACTCAAAACTATATGTATACATAAAAACAAAACAATGTGTATATTCACAAAAATAAAACACATTGTTGAAATAAATATTCCACAAAAAAAAAAAAAAAAAAAAAAAATTATCAATCTCAAAATAAATACCGCAATTGAGACCAATCTCCTTTTCGCCAAAATCCGCATATCCAATAAAACCAAGTTTATAAAAAATATAAACGACTCATAGTTGGATATAAAAAAAAAATAAAAAATAAAAAATAAAAACATAAATTTAGGATAAGTTCACACAGATCTAATCTTTAAATGCTTTGTTTGATAAATGTGTAAATTAATGTCAAAGCAAAAGTCTCATCACTCCATCACATATGCACACACTGTTGAAGTTCACACATAGCTCTATCACATGTCCATCTTTACCCCTTTTTTATTTTATTATTTTATTATTTAATAAAAATGAAGTCCTTATGCTTTGACTTCCACTTTAGCAACCATAAATTGAAGCACAAAGATAGCTACTTTGAATAAGTCGGTACAAAACCCAAATCCACAATTCAAGAAAAGCCATAGCTAAAATTGTCAAATAACCCATAAATGCATGGCAGATGCCAATATATACAGAAGCATGGAGCAATCTACTACATGACACTAAATTTGGTCAGTCTTTATGAATTATATAGGACCCCAAAAGATAGTTTGGGTAAAAGAAAAAACGCTTAGATTACCCATATTAGTGGTGGCGACAAGAAATTCAAATCCATTACCGCCTCCACTCGAAACCAAATCTCGTTTGTTCACAATAATTTTTCAGATAAAAAGAAAATATTCTAAAACGAGATTTATTACAGCCATGAAGAAAAGAAACAGAGGCTCTGATACCAATTGTTAGAATAAATCAATAATAGATCTGTTCTTTCTTCATAACATGTATAAAATAATGATGATAATCACATACCTCTATTAATCATAAGACAAACTTGTAATATTTGCCTCTCAAATCTCCTGTAGATGCACAAGCATATAGAAGAAAATTGTGTTTCATTTGTGTAGAGAGACTATTACTCTCAACCCTAATTTCACATAATGACCTAATGAAGTTTAATGGGCCAACTTCATTTATATATAGGGTGAGAGTAAAGGGCTTTCTCATGTGTCTACAAAATTTGGCTCATCTCATTATAGGCCTACAACTAAACAAATGATTATGCTAGTCCACACAAAATGAATAAATACAACAGTTAATCTTGCACGCCAAAAAGACGGAAGTGTCAAGGCCTCTTGTGAGAGCGTTAAATGCGTAGATAACTTAGGTAGTAAAGGTGATGGAGGGGATGATGTACAAATATTTGAAATTGTCATACAAATATTTGATTTCCTCCAATAAATCAAGTTTGTAAGTAAAACTTTTGTGTTCTAAAACTCTGTAAGTGAAATTTTGCATTGTAAAACTTTCACAATACATATCTATAAAACTTGAAGATATTTATACATACTTGAACCTAATATTATTTGCAAGGATTTGTGTTGGAATTTTTTTGTTGTGATCAAGTAGAACGCATATATTATTTTTCTACGCAAATGCATTTATTATTTTTGTTAGATCATGTCATATGCATTTTGGATGACCGTCAAATCATGTGAATGATACATAAATTACAAGAACCTTATAGCAAGAAGAAAAAAAATGATGAAGACCAATCACAAATTATATATTTTTATTTTTGTAACACAACACGATGTAGCGTGTTGCAAAGACATATAACAATTATTTACAACTCTTTTGAAAAGCCAAGATTTTATCAAGGAACCGAGGAAAATAGGAGAAAAACTAAAACTTTGAGTAAATCTTATTGAAAACTAATCAAAAATCACTACAAAAAAGTTGATCTTTAGCGTCGACATTTTGTAGATGCTAAAAATGCAATAGTGGATGTTGTTGATAAACAACGTTGACACATCAACGCAGATAAGTTGGATGCTAATGCTCCGATGCTTATGACAACCCAACAACATCCACAAATATCAATGCTAATAATATTTTACAATGACATGAAAATTAATAGACCCGTTATTAAATTTGTAGACTCAATATTGGATTGGCTATGTTTGCCAAAAAACCGGACTGGACTTTGTAAAGTCCCAAAAAAAATTTCTCAAAATCAATCCTAACATTCTTACTTTTTTTTATCACATCAATCACTTTTCAAATAAAAAAATTATTACAAAACAAAAAATTTCACTTTTCTATACAAAACATTCTTACTTTTTTTCTCACATCAATCAAATCTGTTACAGTACTAGTCCACTTCCTCCAGTCCAGTCCATTTCCAAACACACCCATTATAATATCAACTCTTTTCTTTTCTCGGTATTCACAATTTTGAAAAAAATAAAAAATAGAAAATAGTACAAAAAAAACACACTTCAAAACATCCCCGAGTTTCTCATTTGGCAAACATTTCCACTAAACTCAAAACACGTGGTAAATAAATGATACTACTCAGAAAACAAGCCTGGAAAAACACCAAGGACTTTTCTTCTGAAAATAGTAAGCAATACTTGGATTGATTACTCAACCAATCATCATGAACACGAGAACCATATCCGAGCAGTGCTGAAAATGCTGCGAGAAAAGATGTTCCAACCAAATACAAATATTAATCATAACATTTACAACAGAAGTTATAAATGTTTACAATGACATGAAAATTAATAGATCCGTCACTATACACAATTTTTAGTTCAAAACTCAAAATTCCTTGCAACAAAAGATGCATTCCATTCTGTACAAGTCCTCTGCCTTTTCATCCATCAATCTTTCAACTGAATCATCAACCTGGAACAACAACAACCAATGATAAAAATAAGGAACAAGAAACGTAATTCAATTAAACAAAGGTAAATCTGTTGTGAATTGTTAATTATGCTTTAATAACAAGGATATATATTGGTTACTGGAAAATAAATAATTGGCACCCTGGGGTCAATCCAACAAGATCAAGGAACAAGCTGGTGTAAACCAGAGTATTTTCAAAGAGAGACAACAGAACTGACAACTTAAGCAGCAACAACAAAAAAAAAGAGACTAATCAAGTTGGAGGAAATATAGAAAAGTAAGTAACCAGCCCATTACTTGGTAAAGATAAGAAAAATGACAACCGCATCAGCAGCAAAGCAGAGACTTGTAGACCTTGTTTCATATCCTTTATATGAATTACAAAATAGTTGTATTAGTTTTATGGGCAAATGTCGATTAACAAATATGATATTCTTTCATCATGATTTTATTGTCCAAATATGACATATCCAGTTCTGGACAGCAAGGGAGCTGCCGGACAAGCCAAGAAGGGAGAAAATGCAGTTTGATGGGTAAAAAATAAAATAAACGCTAAAGTAAAAAAAATGTCCCAGAACACCAAAGATATGCAAACAAGTCAATTCCTACCAAAGACTTAACAGCCAAAGCCAGTCTTTGACTTCCAAAAGGCAAGACTATAATACAAGGCAATGATATCACCATTGACTAAACAACAACAACAATAATAATAATAACAAAAAAAGGAAAATAACAAGCTGCATGATCATAAGTTTTCATACATCCCCAATTACAAGTCTAAAAGAAAAGTCTCATTATTAAGCTCCCATTCAATGCACGTTATTTCATGACTTCTGTAAATAAATGATTAACAAATCAATAGTTTTTCTCTTATTCCAGGACGACAAAGAAGAGGAAGACAATGAAGAATATAATTTCATTCTCCAAAACAGTATTCCACACACAGTGGCTTAGAAACCCATGCACATACACACTCATGCATCGAAATCTCCCTCTGGTCAACCTAGTCTCTGTCAACAATTCCTCTTTCACTCTCCTTTCAAACCCCTCCGAAAGCTCTGACTCACTCTTTCTTATCACCCACAGGAAATTCACTTTGGATTTTTCCAACCCAGTTGCTATTTCTTTGAGTTGTGCAGGCGAAATCTCCACCTGAGAACCAAAGGCTACATACAGAACTGAGTTCCCCTGCTCACGCTTCTTGTCAAGCCACTGCACCCATGTGGGCTTACTGTGGGGTTCTGGTGGAACATTTGGTGACTCAACCAGGCAAAGAGGCCCCACGGACCAAAACTTGGGTAAACAGTTACAGTTCCAAGAATCAACAAACAAAGGCTCAAGCTCATAGAAAATGTTGAATATAATACCATAGCTATTAAGTATTCAGATATTACAACATTCATAATGAACTCAAAATCCAGACCATTTGGCTCCGGATCTATAATTTGTGGTTCGGAGTCATTTTTAGTGACTTTGATCCATGGAAAAGGAGCCACAGTTATTAACTCATTGTCCTCAAGAGGTAGCTCAATCGACTAGGACCACGCCTAATGAAGTAGAGGTCACTAGTTCGAATCCCCCTCCCACCTCTTGTGTGCACATGTCAAAAAAAGAAAAGAAAAGTAGAAACTTTTGGCAGTAGATATTTCAAGCCTCAAATATCTGGAATTTCACTCATGACTTATTGTCTATCCGTAAAAAAATTCACAATACACAGGCAATCAGCTTAATTCAACCATATATGCTTTCCCTCATAATAAAGTCAAAATTAATCTCAACATCCAATGCACACTACAATCCCATTATCATCAAAATTCAACGAAAAATGATAATTACAAGAGATGGTGGTAATACCTCTTTTTAAAATTCTCACTTACAGCTACACCCCACTCACAGGTTGCCTTCACTTGGATTACCTCCAAAGCTCACTCCAGGCCTAAGAAGAAGATAATTTCATACTATAATCATGCCCATTATAACAACTAGTTAATGTGTGTGTGTGAAAAAATAAATTATATCAGAAAAATTCTCTAACCTTCTTACAAGTGCCATTAGCATATCGATCTTTTCCTGCATATCCTGCAGTAAGATTTGTGTCTCTCGCAGTGAGATTTGTGTCTCTCACAGTGAGATTTGTGTCTCTTTCAATTCCCTGTATATCTTCTGTTGTTTTCTCCTGCAGTCTTCATGGCCATTGAAGTCGGTGGTGTAATGCAACCGAGATGAACAAGATGAACATGACGAGGTAGGTATGACACCTCTCCCCATTCCTACAACCATATTGCATGTAAATGGTTTGGACAAGTCTCATCAAGCTACTAAGTCAATATAAAACATGTTAATACATCAAGGCTGTCAATTCGGACAAGCTCCAAAACCATTGTCTCGATTGTGGTTGCTTAGAATATAGGCAAAAACATGAGCAACCCACTAAGTAAATTTGTCAAACAGCTAGCATGGGAGGAGAAGAGAATGATTCCTGATATCTCCAAGCTAATTTTATATATGAAAATGATGCTGATTGATCCGTATCAAACAAACTTCACTCAACAAAATGGCTCTCAAAAGAAGCAAATTTACATAATCATGTAATTTAGGATGAATCAAACAAGTTAAGGTCATGGAGCCATACCTCAGGGATTATCTAAGCGTGTAGTCCACAACTTCTAACGTTCCCCGATACCCTTCAAAATGAAGATTCGTCTCTGTTTGTGACAAAAGATCATACAATACCACCTGCCCCTCCCTATTCTGCATGAACAACTCCCCGTTCTTCCAAAACCCCAATGGCCTTTCCAAATGCAATGGGAGGTCAATGCTAAGAAGTCTAGTCCACGACTCACTAACACCAAATTCCAGCATAACCCATATATCCAAATACATATATTCCTCCGCATCTTCAGGAAAAACTACCATAGCAACAGATCCCTTCAACTCCGCGAGAGTCCGCGTGTATCCATCGCTATAAGTAGCATCTGGAGACGTCATCGTTACGAACTCCTCCTCACGGAAGTCAAAAGCAACTATTCTGTCATCCATATAATTCTCATCTTCGTCGTCGACATACCATAGAAAAACCCCATCCAATGCTGCGCTCTGCGAAACGAGATGTAACTCAAAGTTCACGCTCATATCAAGCAGTCTCCAACAACCGGATCTTAGGCTGTACATTTTTGCTTCCAAAAATCCGTCCTCATCTTCGTCTACAAGCGTGACCACCTTGAAGTCGTTGGATACCGAGTCGAAACCGAACCCCACCTGATGGAACCCCAAATCATCTCTAACGGCACTAGGTTCGGCGCGACAGCGAGAAGGCGCAGCCGGGATAGCCTTAAGGTCTGATGGCGTGGCAGGATTCCAGAGATAGAGGTTGTTTCTCATTACGTCCCAGAGACAGAGCAAGCCATTACAGGAAGCGACGACGTCAAAGAGTGGCGGCTCTGGTGGGAAATTCAGAGGGGTTTTAGACGCGCAGCAGAGGGAGTCGTAAGAGCGGAAAGAGTGAATTCGCTTGCAGAAGTCGGATTTGTCTCTGGCGATGAAAAGGGTAAGACGGCGAGGATCACAGGGGTTTTGGATGAGAATGGAGTGATTGAGGAGGTTTTTGGAGAGGAAATCAGGATTTCCTATGAGAGCATGCCATCTTTTCGAGACACACTTGAATCGGATCAGAGATTTTGGAGGCAGCCACGAGAATATCTTCACCACCATTTCCTCCGGCAGATAGGTCGCCATTCTTCCAGGGAACCGATGCGCTGCAAAAAAATGCGAAAAACACTGCTGAAAATAATCGGAATCTTAAAGCTAATGATTTCTCCAAGTAAGCTGGATATTCAATCAACAATGGAGAACGGTGGGAGACTTGCAGAGAGAGAGAGAAAGAGAGAGAGGGAAGAACATAAACAAAAGAAGCGTCCTTAGCTCAATCGGTTAGGTAAGATCACTACGTGGCCATGTTAAAAAAAATAAATAAATAAAACATAAAACGAAAGAGGCATGATTCAACCTTTTTGCCGTCCGACTTTTGCCTTTTTTATAATTAAAAAAAATGAAAAAGATGCCTGAAATAATAATTTTTTTTTTATAATGAAAAAAAAAAACTATTTCTCATTTTTTTAAAAATACCAAAAAAAAAAAAATCAAAAATATATATTATTGCTTCAGACATTTTGTTTTATTTTATTTATTTTTAATTACAAAAGAAGGCAAAAGTTTGATATTTGTTGGACAAAAAAGTTGGGCCTTTAGCATTTCTAAAAGGAGTTTGGGCTTGTTTGCTGCAGCTTGCTTTACAATATAGAAGTGTGGCTAGTTTGGCAACCGGTTTTGGTACTGTTTGGTACCTCATACTACCGGCCGCTTGTAATATATCCCCTAATATTCAAAAAATATAAAGTAGCTCCCAAACTATTAAAATGTATCAAAAAGATTACTTATATTTTTATATTCCTATAATTAAAAAAAATAGATTAAAAAATAATATTTAAATAAAGTAAATTGTAAAATAGATCATTTGCTAGAGTTCATTATGAAAAAGTAATAATTAAACTAAAAAAGTTGATTTTAAGCGGCTAAAATAGCCATCAACGGCTAAAGATGCTCTAAAATGCGTCCACTTCATAGGTTTACAAATGGAAATGCATCATATTAGATTAAAGGATTCATAAACATGAGCAACCCATCGAATACAAGTGCACAATAGCATTACACAACTTCACAAACCTACACAAATGAAGTGCACATAACATTACTCATCCATGCCCATCATACTAAATTTAGTCCTATTGTCCACTAATGAAACAAAATCTTATTAAGCAGCCAAACACCACAGGAGGTTCATCTGAGGTAGTCAAGTCAGAACTTTATTTCAATATATTTCATCAAAAAAGGTAATTGTATCAGCAGTGATTTCCATTTCAGCATGAAGCAATAATAAAGTGAATGAAGAATCAAGTTACAAGACCATTCCAAGATGCAACTAATCGTATAAAAAATGGCCCTATTTCTTTTCTTTCGGTCTTTGTCTTTCCAACAATTTGCCCAAAAATTGACCCTAATCGTATAGGAAGCCACAATATGTGTTAGAACATTCAACATAATCACTGACAATGAGTGACATAGACTCATTCACCCATCTGAAGATTAGTCAGCAGCTCAAATTCAAGATTCTCAACAAACTCAAGATAGAATAAATAAAGAGAAGATAGAAGATGTTTTTGAATTTGTAATTCTTAACTCTGTTGTAAATGGACATTCTATAGATAAAACAAAGGCAACTCTCGACATTGCAACTGTTTGCATGAGACAAACGATGTATCAAACACCTGTTGTTCATTTTATTATAAATCTCATCCGAAACATCCAGTTTCCGGCTTCATTCCCGCGCCTATAGTACGTCACGCATAGTAACCATCCCTTCAGCTTCACCTTCAACTTCGAAGCTGGTTAATGTAGATGCCTCTGGCGCTAAAGGGGACGGAGGAGATGATACTCAGGTGTGTCGATCGTTTTTTTTTTTCTGCAGAATTTGGTTTTGATTTTTCTTTTTCTTTCTTTGTGCATGTGGGTCAACTGATTAATTGATATATGTTGGTTTGATCGACGTTTTGGCACAGGCATTTAAGAAAGCATGGAGGGAGGCTTGTTCTTCAAAAGATAGCGTTCTTGTGGTACCAGAAAATAAGAGCTATCATCTCATGCCAGTTACATTCTCGGGTCCTTGCAAATCTAATTTCACATTCAAGGTGATCTGTTTACGTAATTTCTCTTTGCATGCATGCATGTGTAATTATATATATACATATATTATTAATTATATGCCTAACTTTTCTTTCTCTATAGGTCTATGGAACAATCAAAACTTCTCCTCGTAAATCAGATTATCAAAAACATAAACGACAATGGCTTGTGTTCCAAAATATTCAAAATTTTACCGTCCAAGGTGGGGGCACCATCAATGGCAATGGGAAGAGATGGTGGAATAACTCGTGCAAAGTCAACAAAACTCTGGTATATACGTAATTCGGCTTATGAATTCTTCCATCAACTTTCATTCTTTCCATCTCTTAATAATTAATACAATTTGAACTAACTCGTATTATTATTATTTCTTTCTTCTATTCTTTTGCAGCCTAACAACGCATGCACCAACTGTAAGCCTTTTTCTTTTCTTTTTTTCTTTTTTTTCCTTTTTCTTTATTTCTTGATTTCATTTCAAAATATTTTTGTCTTCTATTTTTTATCGAGCAGTGATTTACCACTTCTTTTTATATTGTTTATAGGTCGTGACTTTCGTCAATTGTAACAATTTGACAGTAGATAACTTGCAAATAAAAAATGCACCACAAATGCATCTCAAGTTTCAAAAATGCATAAACGTCAAAGCTTCCAATCTCGTGATAACTGCACCAAGGCATAGCCCACACTGATGGAATTCATGTCACAGAAACGCAGAACATTCATATTCAAAACTGCATTATAAGGGCACGTATATATAAGACACACAAAAAAACAAAACCAAAAAAAAAAACAAAAAAGAGCTTATAATATATATATAATTTGAATTTTCGATAAAAAGTTGCTAATTAAATATCAAGTTTGGCTTGCCACTATAGTGACAATAATGAGATTTTATGTTTTATTTATTGAAGGTGATGATTGTATTTCTATAGTAAGTGGTTCTAAAAATGTTGAAGCCACAGATATTACCTGTGGACCCGGCCATGGAATCAGGTAGGTCTCTAACTCTTCTTGCTTTGCATGCATGAATATTATTGCATTGTTTTTTTTTTTTCTCTCTCTTTTCTTTACATGTAATTTAATTATTACTTATTTGGACATTAATTTACTTGTAGCATTGGAAGCCTAGGTGCAAGCGGTTCAACTGACTATGTTTCGAATGTGATGGTCAATAGAGCGATACTAACAGGAACCACTAATGAATTGAGAATAAAAACTTGGTAGTTAATTAACAATTAGGCCCTGTTTGACAACGGGGTTGGGTTTGCATTGTGCGGGTTTGGGGGTTTGTACTGTACACTTTGCCAGCAAGTACGTTTTGACCAGCAGGAAAAACACAAAATTTCAAACTTCTGTCCATGCGAAAAATACGAATTTACCCTCACTTTTGTTTCTTTCCTCCACACTGTTCCAGACTTGAAACTCGAACTCTCGTTTGCGCCCCTGTTCTTCTTCCTCAGCGGTGAAAAGTGATGGAAAAGGGGTTCAGTCTGGGCGTGAGTATGAAAGGGTTCAGTCTGGGTGTGGGTGGGGAATGAGTTTGGGTGCCGATTGTATTAGATACTGGAATTTCCGTTCAAAGTATAAACGTGTTAGTCAACATGATCTTCACATTTATTGTTGCTCAAGCCTTCTTAGCAATGTTGTGCCACATGAAGTTCGGGTTGTTTCTCTTCTTCGCCTTCTTTGTGTTGTTGATGTCCGTTTTTATCTTCTTCTTCTTGCCTGAGACAAAGAATATCCCAATTGAAGAGATGAACAAAGTATGGAAGACCCACTGGTACTGGTCTAGATTCGTGAATGATGATGATGATTACCCTAACGTGGAGATGTCCACGGGAGGCCAAACTATGAAAGAAGTTTCAATTTACAAATGTTCTATCTTTCATTTGAACTGAAATTCCAGTATATAGATGACAATTGATCTGCTATGGGTACTTCGTGGGCGTCTCTCGACGAAGAACAAGTGGGAGAAGCCTATGGGTATTTCGGTTGGGTGTCTCTAGCTGGCAAAGAACAAATGGAGAAATGGGTTGTGAGCATGCCAACCGGTCCGTCTGTAATGGGTATAACGCGTGGGTGAGAAGACAACATATCCATGGGCATTTTGGTAATTTCAAAATCTGAGGTGTTTGACTATGCTGGAACCATTTAAACTACACGACAAGAATGAACAGGGAAAAAATCGTAAACAGTGCAAACCCAAAACCCAAACCCAGTTATCAAAGACCCCCTTAATTGGTTTTCAATTAAATGTGCATTTTTTTTTTTTGTTACTTCATCAATATTGGTTAGTAATTCACACTTCACATATTATTCATTTATTCATATGCGGGGCGGCTCTGGATATGCCAAAAATATCACATTTCAAAATGTTGAAATGTACAATGTCCGAAACCTCATAATCATAAATCAATATTATTGCGATAAAAAAGAACATTCATGCTCAGAACAGGTAATATTCTTAACAAAAATGTTTGGTGTAATGGCATGTGCATTTATAAATTTATGTGAATGATAGTCAACATAAGTACGGTCACACGGCACAATGGCAAAACAAAGCTATAACACTCTAAACAACGTTTGCATCCCTAAACTCATCATTGTCATTGACAATTACTTAATCTAATGGCAGGCTTCAGCTGTAGAAGTAAGCAATATTGTTTACAAAAACATAACAGGCATTAGCGCATCAGAGGAGGCCATAAACTTCAAGTGCAGCAAGAGTTTTCCATGTCGAAAAATTTGGTTCGAAGACATTAATCTTGCCCAACAAGAAAACAAAAGTGTCAAGGCTTCATGTGAGAGCGTTAAACTGACTAACCAGGGGAATGTCTCTCCTTCGTACTAGTTGATTGAGTTGTGATTTGCTTTTACTATTTGTTTATTAACATTCATATTGAATAATAAGGATTTTCTTTTTTGTTTGTAAAATTCCTTGTCCGTGTAAGATATATATTTATATGCTTGAAAAATCACTTTATTTTCCTCTAATTAATCTTCAAACTAAGCAATACTATGCAAAGGAACCATGCATAAAATCACTGATTCTAGTTGTACATATTTAGTACTTCAATCCCATATTGATTACTAATTATGTTTGTTATAAGAAGCATACATACTTCAATCCCATATTGATTACTAATTATGTTTGTTATAAGAAGCATACATACTTCAATCCAATATTGATTATTAATTCAATTCTCTCATACATAGACGGACATAAATAAATAAATACATAAAGTTATAGAATGAAAGCCAAATCATTTAGTCATCTATAGGAGTAAAAAAGTCATCATTGACATCAATGAGGCCATAATATGGGGGTTGCCAAAAACCTCCAACTTATAAGGTAAGCATTTCTCTGATCGTATACAACTATACGAGTGTCTAAGCACTAAATTATCAATTAGATGTATTTCTTCCATTAGCTAATTAAAATGAGATTATGAATGTATGGCAGTAATTTAACCCACAATCTTGAGGGTTCACTTGGATCAAACATTAAGGATAAGATGAACAATTATTTCTAAAGGATTTAGGAGTTCATATAATAATGAGCATATATATATATATGCTCTGTATTCGATCATTTAGCATCAGCCCCTGCATGCATATAATTCTCAGTAAAATTGTTTAACTATTTCAAATTTCTGGCCAGAAATCAAAACCAAATAAAATGAAAACCATAGCATCTAATTAAAGAATATTGAGCTTAAGATTTACTTGAGTATATGGAAAGAAATATAGTAATTATTGATTGCTGCCTCTCTAATGCATAAGAATGCTCGGTCTACTAGAGTTCACACAAGCTAATACAAGCGCGTACAGACTTGATCATAAGATGTTCAACTTGTTGCTTCTCATCTTTTATTGTTGTTTGAGGAATAAACGTTCATAATAGTTTGGGTTCCTTAGCCATGTTAACATGTATGATTCATATATAAAACAGAGGAAGAAGAAAGAAGGAAAAAGCCAGAGAAAGAAAAAAGGAAATGTCTTTCCAATTTAATAATTTATAAAACATATTAAATAATAGGGGAAACTTTATAAAGGATCCTGAACTACCACACATTTTGAAAAGATCCCCAAATTTTAAAAACTTATAATTTCACCCATCGAACTTTCAATTTGATTCAATTTATCCTATTCTGTCAATTTTTTCCATTAAACTCAAACGGAAACCCCTAAAAGACTAAATTACCCTTCGATTTTTTTTTTTCAACTGTGGGTCACCTTGTGATTTTTCTTTTTAGTAACTTTTTTTTTCATTATTAATTTAAAATTAAGGGTACATTTGAAATTTTAAAAAAAGTCAGGGGTATAATGGTCATTTATCACTTTTAACGTTTAAAAACTAGGGGTGGACAGATTAACCGATTACCGACCGATTAACGAAGTTAACCGAACCGATATTAACCGTAACCGATAGTTATCGGTTAAAAATTTTATACCGATAAGCTTATCGGTCGGTTAAAAAATTGTTATCGAAAATCCGATATGACTGATAAGGATTTTTAATTCTTTTGTAATTTTATACTTTTTAGTCCTTTGATTTTTATTTTATAATATAAAAAAGATATAGTGAAACAATATAAAAAAAAGCTTCAATAAGCTATTTTAGCCAAATATCTATTGGGGCCCCAAAAGGGGCAAAACAACTAATTTTTAATAAGCTATTTTAGACTTTAGCCGAACAAAGAGTATTTAAGCCCCCAAAACAACTAATTTTTTGCCTAATTAGCAACCTATAAAAAGCCCAATAAAAAGCTCACGAAAATCGGTTTAACCGATTACCGATAGACCGATACCCGATTAACCTATAGCTTATCGGTCGATAATCGATAACCCTATTAACCGAACCGATATGACCGATACCTAACCCTATTAAAAACTGACGGAGGAGGTACATTGCATCAAATTAAAAGTTTAAAGGGTGAAATTGAAAGTTTTTAAAATTTAGGGGGTCTTATCAAAACGTCCGATAGTTTAGAGGTTTAAAGTGAATTAATTTCTCCTAAAAAATATAAGTGCCCATTGATACTTGTGAAAGTGTTATAAAGAGAAATATATGTTTTTTGTACAATAGTATTGGGGTCAGAGCCTTACAAATTTACAATGACATGAAAACTAGGATTCAGCTTAGGTGCGGTAATGAAAACTACGACACATACGTTGTTAAAACAACGAATGGCCTAGATTTAACCAAAAATATCATTTTAGTGGTGACCTTCTTCTAGGACAAATCCAAGAAGGTTAAATTATGAGAATCAAGTATAAACCCTGAAGTGAATCCTTAATAATTGTCATTAAAGGCAAGGTGGATCAACAAAGGCCGGTCAGGATTTACTAATAAATTAATCTAATAAAGTGACATGTGTTCTATAGTTATTAAAAAAGCATGTGAGAAGCACATGTTATTAAAAAAAAAAAAACATGTGTTTCTCATATGTTAAAGAACACATATCACTTTCTTAAATCAGGCCAGCATGAGTAAACAGTACTCACGCTATCCTTATTTTACTATTTTTAAAAATGAATAGTAATTTTAAATATTTTAATATTAAAATAAGGCCAGCGTGAGTACTATTCACTCACGCTGGCCTGATTTTCTTTTTTTTTTTCTAAGCAAATAAGGGAAAGTGGGTTACAGGACTAATGTTACCACAAAAGGGGTGGGCACCCCAACAACAAGGCCCAAAAAGTAATTGCAACATAAAATAAGGAGCAAATTCTGGATCTGGTCCAAAGGACCAAACAGCAGGCAATGACATAAGAGTCGGGCCTATTCCAGGGCCGTACAAGGCGGTTATAAATGCAAACGAACTCAGAGAAGAGTCTGTTGCAGTAAAAGCAACAAGCATGTTGTTGCCGGGCAAGCACTGCAAATAACCCAGTCAGATCCGTTGAAGGGTGATCACCGGCAAAAGAACCCACAAAAAACCAACATAAAACACAAGCAAAGAAACGGAAAAACATCTTAAAAACAACAAAAATACAACTAGACACCAAGTAACAGCTGTTGTAGCGGGGAAGGGTGGTTAATATCACTACTCAACTAGTTTATAACAAATTTCTCTACACTTGTGACCACTCTTATTCTGTTAATGGGCTTAATTATTTATTTGACTCATTCTTGTTGGTTCTTTGTTCCTTGTTTTTTGGATTGATTTTTAGTTGTTTAAGTACTGTTTGTTTGGGTTGTTAACCATTTTTGCGTTTTCTTCTGTTATAATTTTTCTTTGGTGTAATTTTATTTTAGACCCATGAATTACCACACGATTTGGCAAGCTCATAAACTTCAAAACCTCTCAATTTGAACTTCTAAACTTTCAATTGCAGTCAATTTAAACCCCCTCCGTCAAATTCTAAACGTTAAAAGTGAAACAATGATGTTTATACCATCACTTTTTATAAAATTTCAAATTTACTCCTAATTTCAAATTAATTTTTTAAAAAAAATAAAAAAATCACAAGGTGACCCACAGTTGGGCCACCTTGTGACCTTTTTTTTCAATTTTATTTTTAATAAAAAAAATTGAAGGATAATTTTATCTTTTTAGGGGTTTTAACAGCAAAAATTGACAGAGGAAATAAATTGACTGCAATTGAAAGTTCAATGTGAGAGGTTAGGTTTTGAAGTTCAGGAGCTTGTCAAATCGCGTGGTAATTCAAGGATCTAAAGTGAAATTACCCTTTTTCTTTTTTCTATTTTCATATTAATTAATTAATTTTGTTAATTTTTAAATTGGTTATTTTTTAGGCCAAAAACTTATTGTAGTTTGTAGATTGGTGTCAACGTGTTCGACAATTTTCATGTATATGTGATGATATTGCTCATTTTACGCACCAAGTTGACGCTTCTCTCACTCTTTTCCGTTACGCAACGGGAAAATTTTCATTATTTTAGCAAATGATCGACAACAATTGCGGTAGAAAAGGAAGCAGATCTTCAAAATTTCAATTGAGATTAAGAGAATTTGAATTTAATATTCTTGTCGACAACAATTGCAGTAGAAAAGGAAGTAGATCTTCAAACTTTCACTTGAGATTAAGAGAATTTGAATTTAATATTATTGTCAATCCCTGTAATATGTTTTGAAAAATGCTTAATTGGTTAATTAAATTTTTAGATTAATTATTTTACCATTTATGGACTACTGATATCTCAATTGGTAAGAAAACTTGTAGTACCCTTAGGCTTTAGCAACACATAGACTAAGTGCTTTTATACATATAAAAACACCCTAGTTGGATCTATTAATGAAGAGTGTAATTAGTAACACTCTTAACAATGCTTGCATCCCTAAACTCATCATTGTCACCGACAATTACTTAATCTGTGGCAGACTTCAGCTGTGCAAGTAAGCAATATAGTTTACAAAAACATCACAGGTGTTAGCGTATCAAAAGAAACCGTAAACTCTAAGTGCAACAAGAGTTTTTCCTGTCGTAAAATTTGGTTGGAAGGCGTTAATCTTGCCCGCCAAGAAGACGAAAGTGCCAAGGCCTCTTGTGAGAGCGTTAAATTGTGTGGAAAACTTAGGCAGTAAAGGTGATGGAGAGAGGATGATGTACAAATATTTGAAATTGTCATACCAATATTGTATTTCCTCCAATAAATCAAGTTTGTAAGTAAACCTTTTGTGTTCTAAAACTCTGTATGAACATATCTATAAAACTTGAAGATATTTATACATACTTGAACCTAATATTATTTGCAAGGATTTGTGTTGGAATCTTTTTGTTGTGATAAAAGAGAACTCGTATATTTTTTTTCTACGCAAACGCATTTATTATTTTTGTTAGATCATGTCATATGCATTTTGGATGACCGTCAAATCTTGTGAATGGTACATAAATTAATAGAACCTCATAGCCAAAGGAATTAGAAAAGAAAAAGAAAAAAAGAAAAAGACCAATCACAAATTATATTATTTATTTATATTTATATTTTTGTGATTCAACAAGATGTAGTGGGTTGCAAAGACAAACAACAAATAATATTATATTATCTATTTATATTTATATTTTTGTGATTCGACATGATGTAGTGGGTTGCAAAGACAAACAACAAATAATTTACAACTCTTTTCAAAAGCCAAGATTCTATCAAAGAACCGAGGAAAACAGGAGAAAAACTAAAACTTTGAGTAATTTTTATTGAAAACTAATCAATATCACTACAAAAAAAGTTGATCTTTAGCGTCGACATTTTGTGGATGTTAAAAATGCAATAGTGGACATTATTGATAAACAACGTCGACACATCAAAGCAATAAGTTGGATGCTAATGCCTCGATGCTTATGACGACCTAACAACATTCACAAATATCGACACTAATAATATTTTCGATGAACGCTAAAAATCAATTAAAATTGAAACCAAAGTCAACTCTATCACTAGACCAACAGTGTTCACAAAAAAGTGAACGCTAATGGTCCACCATCAATGTCAACATAAAGGTTGATGCTGATGATAGACCATCCAAGTTAACGTTTTTGATTGACAGAATAGGTATTTGGCTGATGGAAAATGAGTTTTCAACACAAAATGATAGTTTATGGGATCGGACAATAAGGATAGTAGTTTATGGAGTCACAGTAAAAATGCGTTGTAATTCACGAGGAAAAATGTAATTACCCAAAAGGAAAAGGAAAAGGAAAAAAAAAAAAAAGGAAATGCCTTTACAATTTAATAATATATAGCACATAAGAAAGAATATAAATGCCCACAGATACTTGGGAAAGTGTTATAAGAAAAATATAAGTTTTATGTACAATAGTATTGGGATCGGGGCATTACAAATTTACAATGACATGAAAATTAATAGATCCGTCATTAAATTTGTAGACTCAATAATATCAATTCTTTTCTTTTCTAGGTATTCACAATTTTGAAAAAAAAAATAATAATAAAAATAGAAAAGAGTACCAAAAAAAAAAAAGCACACTTCTAAACATCCCCGAGTTTCTCATTTGGCAAACATTTTCCACTAAACTCAAAACACTTCGTAAATAAATGATACCACTCAGAAACCAAGCCTGGAAAAAAACCAAGGACTTTTCTTCTGAAAATAGTAAGAAATAATTGGGTTGATTACTCAACCAATCATGAAGAACACAAGAACCATATCCGAGCAGTGCTGAAAATGCTGCGAGAAAAGGTGTTCCAACCAAACACAAATATTAATCATTACATTTACAACAGAAGTATTTATACACAATTTTTAGTTCAAAACTCAAAATTCATTGCAACAAAAGATGCATTCCATTCTGTACAAGTCCTCTGCCTTTTCATCCATCAATCTTTCAACTCAATCATCAAACTGGTACAACAACAACCAATGATAGAAATAAGGAACTAGAAACGTAATTCAATTGAACAAAGGTAAACCTGTAGTGAATTGTTAATTCTGCTTTAATAGCAAGGATATATATTGGTTACTGGAAAATAAATAAATGGCACCCTGGGGTCAATCCAACAAGATCAAGGAACAAGCTGGTGTAAACCAGAGTAGTTTCAAAGAGAGACAACAGCACTGACAACTTAAGCAACAACAACAAAAAAAAGAGACAAATCAAGTTGGAGGAAATATAGAAAAGCAAGTAACCAGCCCAGTACTTGGTAAAAATAAGAAAAATGACAACCATATCAGCAGCAAAGCAGAGACTTGTAGACCCATCTACCACCTCAGTAACCCCCTAAAATCAAGCCCATTATAACAATTAGTTAATGTGTGTGTGTGAAAAAATTAATTATTTTGGAAAAATTCTTTAACCTTCTAACAAGTGCCATTAGCATATCGATCTTTTCCTGCATCTTCGGCATGCCTTCTTCCATCTTCGCTGTGCGTTCTTGCATATCCTGCGGTAAGATTTGTGTCTCTTGCAGTGAGATTTGTGTCTCTCGCAGTGAGATTTGTGTCTCTTCCAATTTCCTGTCTATCTCCTGTTGTTTTCTCCTGCAGTCTTTATGGTCATTGAAGTCAGTGGTCTAACACAACCGAGATGAACAAGATGAACTTGACGGGATAGGTATGACACCACTCCCCATTCCTATAACCATATTGCATGTAAATGGTTTGGACAAATATAACACTCATCAAGCTACTAAGTCAATATAAAACATGTTAATGAATCACGGCCGTCCATTCGGACAAGCTCCAAAAACCATTGTCACAATTGTGGTTGCTTAGAATATAGTCAAAAACATGAGCAACCCATTAAGTAAACAATAACCAATCACACCACACAACAAACAGAATAGTTACATATCAGACCCATCTTGTAAACTCATTGTCAACTAAGAATGATCCAAATAGGCATTAGAGGAAATTTAGGAAAACATCAAAGAGCAAATGTGCCTCTATCTTCTTAACAATATGCTTTAAGTGACAGCGTTTCCAGTACCAAGGAAGTGAAGAACATCTTGGGGCAAGTTGCCGAGCCTATCATTAATTTCAAAAACGAAATGGGTGGCAATTAAAATCCTGGGTCTCTTGGAATTGGGCTGCATCGCTGAAATATATCACTCTTTTTACCTAATAAAAGTCTAAAAGCAATCAACTACTCTTTCAGTCAATTTGTCAAACAGCTAGATGAAGTAGTAATTATTTGAATTCTTAATCTCAAATCAATCACAACAAGGTCAATTGATGATTCAACCACATACATTTTATTTTTCCAGCATGATTTTCCGTTTTCCAATAATGCTGGTGCCTTGGGGTTTGACAGGGAGAGTATGGCGTGTGTGTGCGTATCTAATGCAGGGGAGGAGAAGAGGATTACTGCTGGGTTTGTCAAAATGGCTAACTATCTCCTACCTAATTTTATATACTAAAATAATGTTAATTGATCCGTATCAAACCAACTTCACTCAACAAAATCGATCTCAAAAAAGTAAATTTACATAATAGTGTAACACGAGCAGCCATATTTAGTACCAAACATCCTTATTAAAAAAAAGGATATATTACTCATAAAAAAAATTAAAAAATAAAAAGACAGAAACATGAATTAAACTAGCTAAGGCATGGAGCCATACCTTCAAACTGAACAAAATTGCAGTCTACAACGTCTAACTTTCTCCGATACCCTTCAAACTGAAGATTCGTCTCTGTTTGTGACAAAAGATCATACAATACCAACTGCCCCTCCCTATTCTGCATAAACAACTCCCGGTTCTTCCAAAACCCCAATGGACTTTCCAAATGCAATGGAAGGTCTAGTCCACGACTCACTAACACCAAATTCTAGTAAAACCCATATATCCAAATACATATATTCCTTCACCTCTGCAGTAAAAAGTACCATAGCAACAGATCCCTTCAACTCCGTAAGAATCCGCGTGTATTCATCGTAATGATTAAAAAAGCTAGCATCCGGATACGTCATCATTACGAACTCTTCCTCGCTGAAGTCAAAAGCAACTATTCTATCGTCCGAAGCTGGAGGTCTTCGTTGTTATACCATAGAAAAATCCCATCCAATGCTGCGCCCTCCCAAGAGAGCCATATCCCAAAGTTCACGCTCATATCAAGCAGTCTCCAACAACCAGATTTTAGGCTGTACATTTTTGCTTCCAGCAATTCGTCGTTATCTTCGTCTACGCTGCGTGACCACCTTGAAGTCGTTGGATACAGAGTCGAAACCGAACCCGACACCATAGAACATCAAATCTTGTCTAGATGGTCTAGGTTCGCCGCGACGGAGAAGGCGCGGCCGGGAGAGCCTTAAGTTCTGATGACGTGGCGGGATTCCAGATATAGACGTCACTTAGCGTTTCGTCCCAGAGACAGAGGTGGGAGATTCAGCGGGGTTTGAGACGCGCAGCGAAGGGAGTCGTAAGAGCGGAAAGAGTGTATTTGCTTGTCGAAGTCGGTTATGTCTCTGGCGAAGAAGAGGGTAAGACGGCGAGGATCACAGGGTTTTGGGTGAGAATGGAGTGACTGAGGAGGTTTTTGGAGAGGAAATCAGGGTTTCCTATGAGAGCATGACATCTTTTGGAGACACACTTGAATCGGATCAGAGATTTAGGAGGCAGCCGCGAGAATATCTTCACCACCATTTCCTCAGGCAGATTGGTCGGCATTCTTCCAGAAAACTGCTGTTCTGCAAAAAATGCGAAAAACACCCTGCTGAAAGGAATCGAAATCTTAAAGCTATATAAATAAGTCCTTACCTTTGGTAAAAGACCATTTTGACCTTAACGAATGGTAAAACTTAAAAAGTCGTCCGATTATTTTTGTCTTTTTGTGGTTTTAGCAAATTTAAAAGCCAAAATAACTATATAAATGAAAATATTCAAAAATCAAACCTGAAAATAACTTGTTTGGGAATGCGATATTTTGGTTTTGATCTCAATTTATTTTCGAGTTTTTTTATAGTGTGAATATCAAGGAGAAAAAAGAGTTCAGATTATGTTTGGATGGTAATTGAAAAATTATAAAAATAATATAATTAAAAAAATATATATTATTTTTTTAAAAGTTGGGGATAGTTTTGGATAAGGGTGGCCGGATCACCACCGAGGGGTGGATCAGCCACCCCTAAGTGGGCTGTAAATGAGCCGACACACTCGATAGCTCGCTTGATATCCGCTCGACTAAGCTTGACTCGAACTCGAGCTCGACACTGTACAAGCTCGCTTGTTACTGTTGAAACTCGCTCGATTAGCTAATAATACATACCCGGCTCGCTCAATTAAGCTCGACGGGGGGCTCTTGAGTTCGACTCGTTTAAGTCGAGCTCGTTCGGCTCGTTAGCCCAGCTCATTAGCTCATTCATAGATCTTATATATATTTATTTCATAAAATATTTATATAAATTTGTATATTAGTAATTAAGTAATATATGTTATATAGGTTATTTAATATTTATGTGTATGTATTAATTAACATATTAACTAGTTAGTTATCTTGTTAATATATCTTGTATATATATTACTAAATTAGTTATATTAATTTATACTATAGATAAATATTTAAAAGTTGTTTTAAAATTCAGGTTCGGACTTGAACTTTACTTGGATCATATATTAAAGAATTTAATAGCTTAGCTCGAGCTCAAGTTGGGCTCGGCTGGGCTCGAATAGCATTCTTAATGATCGAGTTTGAGCTCGAGCTTGCCCAAATTTTAAACAAGTAGAACTTGAACACACATTTTATACCTTGGCTCGAACTTGAGCTCGGCTCGAATAAGCATCTTCATAAACGACCCAAGCTTAAAATCCTAAAGCTCAACTCGATTACAGCCTCAGGTGTCTAAAGGTGGATGAGTCACCAACGGCGGTGGATTTGCCACCCTCAAAACTAATGGGGGTGGCTGAGCGACCCCCAACAACTATTTTGGGGTGGGTCAACCACCCAAAAACTACTTGGGGGTGGTTGAGCCACCCCCAAGGGCTACTTAGGGGTGGTCGATCTATCCCTAATGGGTGGATCAATTATCCCCGAAGCTAATGGGGTGGCCTAGCAACTACTTGGAGGTGTTTCGCCACCCTCAAATTAAACAAGGGTAGGGGTGGCCATTAGCTTCGGCCCTTATAGGAGGGGTGGATTAGTCACTCTCAAATTCTTGGCATCAATTTAACCCACAATCTCGAGGGTTCACTTGGATCAAACATTAACTTTCATGCGGACTAGGTGATGAACAATTAATTCTAAAGGATTTAAGAGAGAGTTCATAAACATAAAATATTCTGGAAGAACTTTAAGTCGTGGTATGTATGCTCTGTACTCGATCATTTAGCAATAATTAGCATCATCCCCGGCATATATTCCTCAATTAAATTGTTTTGCTCTTTCAAATTTCTTGTACCAAAAAGATTTATGGCCAGAAATCAAATCCAAATAAAATTAAAACCATAGCATGTAATTAAAGAAGTGATATTAATTGGAAATTGATTTAGATTTTAAGTAGTTAAGAGTTTGAAATAAGGATATAGGAACAAATAAATAATAATAATAATAATAAAGATTTAGTAAATAAAAGAAAGAAATTGAAGTTTTGGCCATTTAGAACAATAAAATGAATGCGGAATCAAGTTACAAGCCATTCCAAGATGCAAGTTTCGGGCCATAAACTACTTAGCAAGAGGCATATATATAAAAAACGGGCCCTATTTCTTTTGGATAAAGCTTGAGCCTACTGCTGTTCTCATTTAGTAGCTAGACTTTCAATTAATTAAGAAAATGTATGCCTTATTCATCATTTAAAAAATAAATAAAATTATGGCCCAGAAAGAAGACCCGATAGAAGAGAATCAGGATTCAGAACCCATTTACAAATGACTAAGAATATATTTAGGGTCCGTTTGGGAGTGCGTTTTTAAAAAAATAATCTGCGTTTTTAAATCAAATCGCAATTTTGGAGTGTTTGGGATTACGATTTTGAAAACGCAAATTTTAAAATCGTGGAAAAATCTGCGATTTCAATAAGCTGACTAGATGATGCTTATTTGAAAAAATGCGAATTTAAACCAAAATCACGATTTCACTTAAAAGGCAATATTTACCTATTTGGTCTAAAATCGCAATTATATGCTAATTTTACCCAAACACTCGATTGATAAAAAAAAAAGTACTTTTTAGCTTGTTTTACCAAACGCCTGTGCAATTTTAAAAAGTGACGATTTCAAAAACACAATTTTTAAAAACGCAATTTTTAAAATCGCACTTCTTAAAATCGCACTCCCAAACGGGCCCTTAGTGTTCCTAAGAGGTAGTTCAATCAGCTAAGACTACGCCTAATAAAGCGGAGGTCACTAGTTCGAATCCCCTCTCCTCCCTCTTGTATAGACATGTCAAAAAAAAAAATTAGATGTCAAAACTGACCCTATTTTTTTTCCTTTAGGTCTTTGTCTTTCCTACAATTTGATCAAAAATTAACCCTAACTGTATTGGACATTTTCGTAATTTAAAGTTTAATATGATGGTGTATATATATATATTCTAAGTCTATAATTAGATTTGTAAACTCATGTGGGTTCCACAAAAATTTATGATTTTTATCATTTCTCTATAAATTGGAGTTTTCCATATGTGCAGCATGTGCCAAATACTAAAAATAAAAAAATAAAATTCAACATAAAACATTTTACGTCAAAACAAACGAAGCCTAAGTGTGTGTTGTATAAATTGTTAAGAGGCTGAAAATATTAAGGATATTGAATTCGATCTCATATTGTTTATATGCCTAAATTAGAGAAAGATATAAAGTTTGATATTTGGTACCTAAATCAATTTTTTAACTTAACATAATTAGTGTATCATGTCAGACCCAAACTCAAAGGATAGAATATTAAACAAAAGAAAATGTTGGTTTAAAACATAGGAAATCAAGATATGGAGCTTCATATATGGTTAACAACTTAACAATCACATATGTACAAAACCTAGCTTCATGGTCTTGTTGAACTGTCAATGATGACTTTTTCACCCCATAAATGGCTAGATAATTTAGTTTTATATTTTACTACTCTTTGTATCTATGCATGTATTTATTTATGTAAATTCATACTCCCACACAAAAAATTTTGGTTCCGTCTCTGACACCACGAATCTTGGCCACCAAGAGGTGGTCCATGAAGTACATGCTCACTAATGCATGACGTGATAAACAGACATAAACATGAATTAAACAAGAGAAGAGCAAGCCATTATAGGAAGGGAAGATCTTATGATCATACTGTAGGATTGAGATGTTATGTTATTAGGCTTTCTTAATAACACATAAATTCACGCAGCCTATAAGAGAGGAATTGTCAATCCCACCTACTCTGAGCAGCTTAAAATATAGGATTCACCTGTTCGAGACAAGTGAGCCTCACAGTTCTTATAAAATTTGTGTTATTTAGACAATTTAATTATAGAGAATCGTCATTCAATAAAGTGTGCTTTGCCTTGAACAAAAATGAAGATTTGGTGTTGGTGGGAGATTAAGAGGAGTTTGAGAGGCATAGTTGAATAAATTTTTAGGCAAACACTCCTCTAATAATAGGTGAAATTGGAGTGCTTAAAATAACGAATAAGCCCATATTCTTATTAATATAGAGTAACCCTACATATCTCATAAACATCTCATAAATATATATATCTCTTGTAGTAAGGTATAATAGTTATTGGATAAAAAAAAAAAAAAGAAGAAGAAGAAGAAGAAAAAAGAGAGAAAGAATGTAATGCCATTCCATCTGCTTTACTTTNATTGGATAAAAAAAAAAAAAAAAAAAAAAGAAGAAGAAAAAAGAGAGAAAGAATGTAATGCCATTCCATCTGCTTTACTTTAAATTGGAATATTGTGTTTTTAAGGAGGATGTGGTTACCATTTGGACTACCACTAAATAGGTTATCCCTACTTTAGATTATCAAAATAACTTATTAGAAAGCATCCAACTTTGTGAGAGAACTAGAATATTTGAATAATACGGCTAAAATAATCAACTTGAAAACCTTGAATATTCTTCCTCATCATTAAATAAAAATAAAAATAAAATAAATCAGTACTCATCCTTCAAAAGACCAAAAAAGAAAGAAAAAAAAAACCCATTATTTTGAAATATATATATATTTGTTCAGAACTAGAATATATGAATAATAAGGCTAAAATTAGGGGTGTTCATCCGGGTCGGTTATAATCGACCCGCAACCGATAATCGACAATAACCGATAACCGATTTCGTAATCGGTTATTAAAAACCGATAACCGACTAGGTTGGTTGTGGTTAGCGGTTTTAAGGGTTTGAGAAATGCGCTTTTAGTCGTAAATGTTGCAACTAAATCAATAACAATGTCACAAATAAATAATAGAATAGGAATAAAGCAAAAGAGGAGAATTGTATGAAAAAAGGTTATACAAATAATTCAAATGGAATTCGTAACTACTAACACAATTTAGGTTCACTTTTTTATTTATATATAATATGCTAATATTTCAGTCATTTATATATAAAAATATATATATATATAATATACTAATTTTTTTTTTCAAGAGTCACTTTTCACATTTAATCATAAAAGGTTAAATGAAACAGTACATTTTTTGAACTCTTGAGTTGGGCAGTACTACATGTCTTCTCGCAATACAATTGTCAGGCATGAAAAACGTAGCATTTTATCATTAGGAAAAACGCAACACAAGGGCTTTTTAGTTGAACGAAACGTTTTTGTCAAATATAGTCAGGACTAAATGTTCGAACGGTGTCGTTTGTAACTGTATATCATCTTCTTCGTAGCTAACCTAATTTCTAAATCTTTGAATCAATATTAAATAGTGAAACTGAAAGTATGAGGGTCTGATAATTATATATTTGCTACTAGCCACCAGTGGTAATGTCGATTCCCTGAGGGTGGGCATCTAAGATATCCAAAAAAAAATTAGTGGGAGTGAGGGAAATTTTAGGGGGTTGAGATGGGTCATATGCCCCCTCTCGACCCCCCCTCCCTCCGCCCCTGCCGATAACCGTCGGTTATAAAATAACCGATAACCAACTAGTCGGTTGCAATTACGGTTATTAAAAATCAAATAACCGACAAGTCGGTTATCGGTTACGGTTATAGCAAATAATCGACGATTATAACCGATTGAACACCCCTAGCTAAAATAATCAACTTGAAAACCTTGAATATTCTTCCTCATCATTAAATAAAAATAAAAATAAAATAAATCAGTACTCATCCTTCAAAAGACCAAAAAAGAAAGACGAAGAAAAAGAAAACCATTATTTTGCAAAATATATATATTTGTTCATAAAATAGTGGTTTTTTAAAAAGGAAATTGGTTTTTTGGTGTCTGTTGAGGTTGTTAAACCGCTACTTGGAATGTGTTGGGTCATAGATCAACATTTGATAGGCCCAATAAGTTCACCAACTCAAGTAAAAGCCCAACTCAAAGCCAGGAACATCTCAGACCCTGAGCCTCTGAGACCAGGTCTTAGATCCAAGACGAAAGGATCCGAGACCTAGGACTCGAATTCGAGGCCTAGACAATCGAGACCTCAGGGTCCGAGACCTCCGAATTCGAAGCCCTTGTATCCGAGACCCTGGAATTTAGGGATCACAAATTCAAACTCATTTGAATGGCATTCGATCTAATCTTATCCATTAAATTCAAATGACGAGCTCCAGGAAACACAGATCAAATACAATATCTGCATGTATTCGAAATACAAACTCCACAACATCCAAATCCTATCTTGATCTCCTAAGATCTTGAGACGGATAACTACTCAAATCCCTCGATAACATCTGCTCAACAGAAAATCAGGGAAGAGTTAGTCATTGGTTAGAGGACTGCTACTCTATGCCTATATAATACATGTCACTAACGCAACTCTTGAACTTTAAGCTCTTGTTGCTATTTCATACTCCATCTCTTAAACATTGATTTAGGCATCTCTTTCTTTATTATGCAGGCAAGTGCACACTTCAAGCACTCGACTAGGAATTGGAAAGCGTGTCATGTCACCATTTAGAAATTGTGCATCAACATAATGGTTTAAGGGTGATCAAGTCACCTTTTTAGCCAATGAGCTAGTTCGACCACTCAAAATGATAGGTACGGCTGTCCCACATTTCAATCAATCACCTTTTAGGAAAGAGAATGGTTCGGCCATCCCAATTTAACTCTTGAAGATAGCCAAATGATATGGTTCGCCAACACTTTTTCTTTTTCTTTTATTTTGTTGTCATAATCGGCCGTTGGTGTTATTTTGCTCTCAAATGAACGGTTGAAAAAAATGGCATTGGACCCATCAAACACCCAAAGGATCTCAACCGGCATAAAATTATTGAAGATAAAAAAAATTTAAGGATTGAACTGAAAAAAACAACAAACGGTATATAGCAGTAAGCGAATATAACTGTATGGTATACATAGTAGTAAGCCAAAAAAACAAATTATGTAAGCGAATATTCTCTTGCACTTAGGCTAGGGTTTTCTTTTCAGCCATATATATAGTACCCCTTCTCTCTTTCTTTCAATCATATCGTCACCGTCTCTCCCTTATTTTCGAGACTTGTAACAGGAACATACTTCAGAGAGAACGATGGAGCAGACCTTCATCATGATCAAGCCCGATGGCGTCCAGAGGGGGTTGGTACGTGAGCTTTTCCTTTTTTATTTGAAAGTTCAATTTTTTTTTACTATCTGTATGGATTTTGTGTTTGGCTGAAGCGAAAGTGTAGGAAAGTTTTGGGGGTTTTTTTTCTTCCAGTCTTCTGAAACCAGAACTTGCAAGTTTTCGATTGAAACTGAACTGGGTTTGTGGGGTTTTGTTTGTTATGTGAGGTGGTGTTTGTAGATCCAAGTGTTTGGTTTATGAGAAACGGGAGGAAAATAACTGAAAATGTAATCAGATTAGTCCATCATACAACTAGTTCTGCTTAATTGAGCTGGGAACTTTTATCTGTTCGAAACCAAGATTGTAACTTGTTATTTGAATGTTTGTATTTCATTTTCAGTGTGCAATTGCTGGTGACGGCAATAGAGTTCAGTTTTATTAAAGCATTTAATTTATGTTTCAGGTTAGTGAGATCATGGGCAGGTTTGAGAAGAAGGGCTTCTTTATGAAAGGTAATATCTTTTTATCAGTTGATCCTATAACATGAGCTGCGATAGTTATGGGTTGGCTGCAACATGTGCTTGTCAACTTTATCTGTGATGGTTTCGAATATATGATTTGTTTAAGGATAGTTATACCCCCAATTTTAGTCTGAAATGCAAATTTTTATCTTGTATGGCCTATTCCTAGAAAGTTCAGTAATAAATACTCATGTTTCTAGATGAATTTTCATTGGAATTTCCAAATTCTCTCCTTTTAAGTAAAGGGGAAACTAAAACATTAAAAAATAAAATCTAAACTATTGTAATCTCTCCATTATGATTAGATTAAAGAATATTTAGATGGCTTATTCTTCTGAATTTCATTGAAAACATTATGGCCTACTCTGAGTACGACTTAAAACTAGCTGGTAAATAGAAACCTTTCTTGGTCTGTATTGAGTATGTGTGACTTGTGTTTAGGTTTGAAGCTCCAATCCGTGGAGCGTTCTTTTGCTGAGAAGCACTATGCTGACCTGTCTTCAAAGCCCTTTTTCAGTGGGTTGGTTGACTACATTATATCTGGTCCTGTTGTTGCTATGATTTGGGAGGGTAAGAATGTTGTGACAACTTGTCGAAAGATTATTGGAGCCACAAACCCCTCGGATGCTGCCCCTGGAACCATTCGTGGTGATTTTGCAGTTGAAATTGGCAGGTAACTTCATTTTTCCTTTTACTGATCGACTTTGTAAAATACCAGGGTTTGTGTCCTTTGCTTGTAGTATTGGGCAATCTGGTACCATAATCTCTTCATAATTTTGTTGTGAGTTATAGTCATATCATGTAGCCATAAATGGCTTTATGTTGTTTTTGTGTGCTACTCAATTGGTTTGGTTCTGGTTTTAAAAGCTTTTCGCAATGTTGGTTGTTAGCTCATATCATGTAAAATGCTTGGCTTTCATCTTTTGAAAGTCTTCTTGAGGAATTGTTTGGACTTATGAAACTGAAATGTTATGAAGAAATGGGACCTGAACAATGATTAATTTTATTGTAACTTGGATTAGTGAGTAGTGACACATGAGATTCGAAAATATCTGATGCTGAAGTTACTTTTTTGCAGGAATGTCGTTCACGGGAGTGATTCTGTTGAGAGTGCAAGGAAGGAAATTGCACTGTGGTTCCCTGAAGCTCCCATTAACTTCGAGAGCAGCATCCACTCGTGGATCTATGAATAAATGCTTGCTTGATTGAGCTGTTTGAAGCCCAGCATCCTTGTATTGTTCACACTACTATTTGATAAGCTGGTTATGAAGTTTTGGCTTAGCTTATTTCCTTGGATTTGCTTGTCATTTAATGTTATGACGCCTGTTAAAAGTTTAAGCTGTTTAAGTTATTTAAATGGTGGTTTTCACGAGTGTTTGTCTGACTCTAAACCAAGAATAATTTTTGACTTGATCTAGTGGATATCTAGGGTTTTGCTATTGCATGAAAAGCCCTTTCGAATGAATAAACTTACTTCAGTGTCAACTATCAACCCTTTGCTTGAAAGGAAAGCTTTTTATGTATGTGGGATATGAACCAATTCAATTGGATGAATTGAGAAAGTTAGGTAATGATCAAGGAAGTGGCTTCAATGTCATGTGGTGGTCGTGCTAATGCTGGTCTGGATTGTATAGGCGAAGAGTGGCGGGGGCCGACACCCAGACTAATGGGTCGGGATGTCTAATAAATAGTAATTTAGACAATGTGTACTTTTATGAAGCTATAAACATAAGTCTGAGGTGTGAGGCTGAAGATTGCACCTGCTATTCATCATACTCAAGTTTTCGTGATCTAATCAACTATATAGACTGTATTTCCTCCAACGATGGCCGAAGGGTGGCAAGCATTTGAGCTCTTGAGATGGGAAGAAGGTTATTCATGGTGGTTTGGACAGAAACAGAAGTTTGCTGTGTAAATGGACGTACATGCATTGGTATGAGAGACAGAGAGAGCACGTGCCTTGATTGATTGCACCACTTGCACTCGGAAATATCGACCATAATAGCAAAAAAAAAAAAAAAAACTGTAAAAATAGTCTATGCCATGGAAGTTGGAAGCACTAGCATAAACTCAATGGGAGAAGCGAGTCATTTGGTGAGCAACAAAAATAAACCAAAAGTCACCATAAAAGATTCTGCTATTGTTGGGGGAAGTTGCAGTTGATGATTTTTTATTTTTTATTTTTGGTAGGACAATTCATGAATTTGAAAACACAATCTCGATGAGAAAACTGTTTAGTAATTATCAAAAAGGAAACACCAAACTCTATACTTGAGAGTTGAGATATGCACTTATCCAACATTATACCTACATCTTAAAGAGTAACATGATATTTAATAATATGTTATACCACACTTTTTTTTTCTCTTTTTTTTTTCAAGTGCAAATCTAATGGCTGATTTTTACTGTCACATCATCAAGTTATATAACCGTCTATTAAATAACATTACTCCATCTTAAATAATTTACATTAATGAGTGAGAGAATGATATGGTCTTTCACCTTTGTAAAAGGTTAACTGCAGGGTTTAAACCTGCTGATTCAAATTATTCTTTGCACATAGTCTCAGCCTTACAAACTCAAGAAACCCTCTTTTTGAGAAATCAAATCGCAACACGCTGTCTTGGGAGCCAGCAGTGTCAAAATGAATGAATGAATCAGATTATCGTATTGAACATTAACATCAGCAAGCATTTGCTTAATGCGGTAACCCAGCAAATTCTATACACAACGCATGTAGAAAAGCAAGATGAGCCGGGAGAAGAACGTAAAAACAATGCAGTTGTTGTGAACTAAAAACTAGTCCTACATTACCTGTCAGAAACTTCAAAAATGTTGCTCCCACCAGTGTTCTTGGTTTCACTGTACAATTGAAGCAGAGGTTAAGAGATGAAAAGAATCAAATTCCTATTCAAATTGATTTGGAAGACAGAAGACCATTTAAGGTTGACTCTCAAATCTGGCAATTTCGTCTGCTAGCATACTGTATAGGATACAAGTATTTCATAAGTTCAGAAAACACACAACTAAGCATACCTTGGATGTGCCAGAGATCTTTCCCTCATATAAAATCCACTACTTTGTGCCAGAAATGAGAAGAAAATAAACTAAATGCAATTCANATGAAAGAAGAAAAAAGACAAAATCATTTTAATTTGACTTAATACAGTCAACAATGCACACATGCCAAAGTGAAGAATACGGGACTCAAGTATTCACTAATCAAAAAATGAGAATTTCCACAGGGCATGGTGCACTGTCCTCTGAAAATTTTGCCATTCCTTTCAAAAGAAGTAACATGTTGTTAAATAATTTGACTGAGAGCTTCAATGCTTGGATTAAAGAATCAAGGAGTAAGTCCATTCTTACCATGCTTGAAGATATTCGTCGACAAATAATGACACGCTTCCAACAGAAAAGGAATGATATCCGGTTGACGAATTATAGCATTTGCCCAAAAATTCAGAAGAAGTTTGAGAAGTCAAAGAGTGATGCTAAGAATTGCATAAGTCATTGGCAGAATGAACAGGAGTTCGAGGTAGACCACATGTATGATGCACGCCGCATAATCAAGTTAGATCAACACACATGTACTTGTAGGAGGTGACAGTTGAATGAGATCCCCTGTCCATGCATAAGAAAAAGCTAGATGACTACCTGGATGCATGTTACACAATAGATAAGTACATGGAAGGATATGCATCTAGAGTTTTTGGCATGGAAGGGCCAAATACATGGCCAGCTGATGATCCATGTGATCCCATTATGCCACATGTCATTAGAAGGGCTTCGGGTAGACCAAAGATAGCTAAGCGAAGAGAGGCAGACAAGCCAACTAACCCATACAAGCTTACTCGTAGTGGATATGTGATGAAATGTGAAAATTGTGGAGGGTTAGGACATAACTATAAAGGTTGCAAGCAACCTTTGAATCCAGACCGGAAGAAGGGGAAGCCAAAAAAATATAAGTAAAAAAAAGATGTTAGCCAAGCCGAGCCAGGCAGCGAAGTACAAGTATAAATTATTATATATGTTTTTTGTAAGTTTAAAAAAAAAAAAAAAACAAAATTATATTCATATATAACCCATACTAATTAGAGTTTTTGCCTTACTTTTTGGTTAATGCATTGTAGGGATCACAAGCTTAACCACAGGCATAAACAGAAGCGAAGTCATCACAACAAAGTGTTCGTACACGTTGGGCGACACAGTCACAGGTAAAACCATTACTTTTTATCTAAGCCGACACATGTGTAGATTAAGAAAAAAATAAGTGTTGATTAGATTCATCATAAATGAATTGTGTTTGGGTTTTATTAATTACAAAGTTGACAAATTACTAATTAAGCATAGAAAGGGACAAACTTAATTTTAAGGCCTTTTTGGAGAAAATAGTATATAGTTAAGTGATGGTTTTAAGGCTTTCTTAAGGCTATTAGTGATTTGTCTGCTAGATTATGTTTGTTTAAATTCATAAGGTAATGTGGTGATGGTTGCGTTGGTGTATTTGATAATATTGTCAAATTTAACTACTACTTAAATTTGGCAAACTATTATTTCTTTGTTATGTTTTTTGTTAACTAAGTAATATTTTTCTTTTCATGAACTGCAAGCGGAAGGAAATGCGGGATCATCACAATGTNTCATCACAACAAAGTGTTCGTACACGTTGGGCGACACAGTCACAGGTAAAACCATTACTTTTTATCTAAGCCGACACATGTATAGATTAAGAAAAAAATAAGTGTTGATTAGATTCATCATAAATGAATTGTGTTTGGGTTTTATTAATTACAAAGTTGACAAATTACTAATTAAGCATAGAAAGGGACAAACTTAATTTTAAGGCCTTTTTGGAGAAAATAGTATATAGTTAAGTGATGGTTTTAAGGCTTTCTTAAGGCTATTAGTGATTTGTCTGCTAGATTATGTTTGTTTAAATTCATAAGGTAATGTGGTGATGGTTGCGTTGGTGTATTTGATAATATTGTCAAATTTAACTACTACTTAAATTTGGCAAACTATTATTTCTTTGTTATGTTTTTTGTTAACTAAGTAATATTTTTCTTTTCATGAACTGCAAGCGGAAGGAAATGCGGGATCATCACAATGTGATAGTACACGTATGGCGTCACGTGTACGAAGGAGTCGAACATTTAGTGCGATACAATGATGTGTTTTTCATTAACCTTTTTTTTGTTATATCCACGTGGGGTTGGGCCCATAACTTGACAATATGGCTTCGTTTGGTAAACAAGTTCAGTTTGGTTTTGGTTTCGCATTGTAGCAAATGCGAAAAAAAGTATGAATGTTTTTTTAAAAAAAAAAAAAGTAAAAAAGTAAGAATGTTTAGTATAGAAAAATGAAAAAAAAATTTGTAGTTATTTTTTTATTTGAAGGGTAATAAAAAGTGAGTGATGTGATGTTAAAAGTAAGAGAATGTTGGAAAAATGAAATAATTAGATATGAGCCCCCTAAATAGTGCACAAACATGTTTTAAGGCAAAATGTTTAACAAACACAACCTATGTTATTCATACCTGATTTTTATGTTGCATGACCAGTTGGTGTTTTTATGTTGCATGACTAACGCAATGACAATGTTGGTGTTTTTGCGTAAATGGCGAATTTTTTACCATATGGCACAATGCCTTACAATGGTAGTGCTTTTGTTACAGCCTCTTTTGTTAATTTTGTGTAATGTGCCGTCATTATTTGATGATGTTGTAATAGGATTTAGAATAATATGTTATGTTCATTTATATTGAATATAATATACAATAGCATCAATGTATGTATGTATATTTTATTGGACTAAAATCAATGTAATTTTATGCAATTATTTCTTTTCATGAACTGTCACTATCTCATCACATTGAAAAAACTTATTCAATATTTTCAATGTTAGATTGTTATGTTGTTACTAAATAAAAATAGGGTTGTAGAAAAATTATACCTTTACTAACCTATTAAAAGAGAAAGTAAGTTAACAAGTTATAAATTTTCAAAAGGATAAGACAATGCCATTATTATATTGGTGGGAAATGCCGTTAATAAATGTAGGTAAAGTTTGGTACCTAATTGGGTTAGGTCAATCACCATGAAATTAGGACACCAAATCAAATAGAACGTGGTAACACTGAAATCAGAATAAAATTAACATACACACTCGTTCTACAAATTTAAAAAATCATACAGTTTTTGTTAATTCAGACCCAATGATATAAAATACACAATTGATAGTTATACATCAATGCCCCTAAGTATGTCCTTTCGATGTCTCAATGCCCCATCAACAACACACAAACAACCAACGGAAAAACCAACAAATATGTTTGGATCCTCAATTTGACTCTAAGTGATGACACTTCGCCCTTCAGATAGTGAAGTTGTTTATACAACCCAGGTAGGACCTCCCTTCCACGCACACAAGTTTCGTTGTCATACCATTGGAAAAAACGACATTGTCCAACTTTCTGTCATAACGCAAAAAAAATTAACAACTTCAAATATTTACATATAATTACGATTTAAAAACCATAAGTCAACACCAAATTAGCCAAATTAGAATACCTTTTTATGGTTATACATAGCACACCCAAAAAATCACCTCCCGAGATTTCTAATAGTCGTGGATGTTATAATTAGGGTTGTAAGGCCGCACCTACACTGCACAGGTTTCATATCTTTTTTAATCGACAATATTACAGATGCAGACAACGATAACTATTCATTCTACAATGAAACCCTAACTTATTAGCAGCAAACCAAAACAAACATCTTATGAGTTTAACTAAGGTAAAACTTACAAACCTTTTTTAGCTTCTTAGTGTAGAATTCGTCTTCATTGTTTGCTTCACTAATAATTTTCTTCATTCTGTTCATTTTATTACCGGGACCTAACAATATACAACTGATGTGGGAGATAATAATAAAATTCATAAAATAACAATTTCTCATCTCAATCAATATTCAATGAATTCCTATGCTTCCAAAACTGTGATCAACAATGAACATAATTATTCATTTATTCCTTCTTTTTTTTCTAAACTAAGAAGGTCTTGTAATTAGCTGACAAAAGTTCACAACATTCCACGGGACCACTAAAAAACAGTATTACAAACAAATTTAATCAGCATTTGGGACCACAACTATCAATTTTCAGGGCCACCACAAAACCCACTACCAATCCTTTTTAACTAGATGCATAATTGAAAATCATATTCTATCATGCAATAAAGTTTATAAATTCAAAGAAGGAGAAAACGCAACATGACATCGCAACACGGCATGTGGGGTTTTGTCACAACTTCATAATCAACCAACACCCAACCAAAACTACAATAAAAAGCTAAACAACAAAACCCCTAACGAAATTTTAGAAATACCTGCTCATATTCGATTTTTTCCAAAAAAAAAAAATTTGGAAAAATGGAGCCCTAGTCGCCGGAATGCGTGCCACCAGTGGAGTGCCTGAATCACAGTAGCAGGTGGATCGTCGGTACGGTCTGTGTTGGCGGTGGGTGCGCCGGTGGTGCAACGGAGTTTGGGTCGGTGTTGGGAGAGATGGGTTTGGGGGGATAGGGTTGGTCTGCTCGCACGAGTGGGCTAGGGGGTGCAACAAAAACCCCCATGTTTAAGCCAAAACGCAGCGTTTTGGCTAGGGCCAAAACGGTGCGTTTTGGATCCTACCTGTACAGCGGCATATGACGTGGCATCTCTCAAAACGGTGCGTTTTTATCCTAGTTAACGGCTATTAGAAAAAAAAATGACAGTAGAGATTTTATTGTAGTTGTAAACGACCCACAGAGTAAATATTCAAAAAAAAAAAAAAAAAAAAAAAAAAAAAAAAATTAAAAAATTAAAAATTTTGAAGGGTTGACCCAAAGANAAAAAAAAAAACAAAAACAAACAAACAAACAAACAAATAGTTCTTAGAGCCTATTTGGGATTACGTTTGAAAAATAGAGCTTTTAAGTCAAAAAGAACTTTTGGGTAAAAGCTTCATTTTTAAGCTTTTGTCAAAAGTGCTTTTTGACAATCTTTAGGCTTTTTGGACCCTTAAAAGTATTTTTAATTTTTTTACCAAACGACTATTTTTTTTTTCTACAAATGGGCTTTTTGAGTATTAAAAGTGTTTTAGGCCTCTCAAACGCAATTTCAAACAGGCCCTTATATTCGCACTTAGGGCTAGGGTTTTCTTTTCAGCCATATATATAGTACCCCTTCTCTCTTTCTTTCAATCATATTTTCAAGACTTTTAACAGGAATTCAGAGAGAACGATGGAGCATACATTCATCATTGTTAGAACACAGTTTTCCAAGGATGACGTGGTACGTGGACTTTTTCTTTTTTATTTGAAAGTTCAATTTTGTTTACTATCTGTATGGATTTTGTGTTTGGCTGAAGCGAAAGTGTAGGAAAGGAAAGGAAAGTTTTTGGTTTTTTTTCTTCCTATTTTTCTGAAACCAGAACTTACAAGTTTTCGATTGAAACTGAATGGTTTGTGGGGTTTTGTTTGTTATGTGAGGCGGTGTTTGTAGATCTAAGTGTTTGGTTTATGAGAAACGGGAGGAAAATAACTGAATATGTAATCAGATTAGTCCATCATTCAACGAGTTCTGCTTAGTTGAACTGGGAACTTTTATCTGTTCGAAACCAAGATTGTAACTTGTTATTTGAATGTTTGTATTTCATCTTCAGCGTGCACGTAAGGGATATAGTTAGTGGGCCTTTAAGTGTAATGGGCCATTATAATGTGGGCCTTTTAGTATAATGGATGCTAGAGTTAGTATTGTGTAGCTGAATGTAGGTTTCTCCAACAACCTGTTTATCAATACAATTTCTGTATCCATTTCATCATCATCTTTCCATTATAATCATATATCCTTCATATTCCATATACAATAACCATACATCTTATGGATTAGTAGAAAAACCCATTACAGTGCAATTGCTGGTAACGGCAATAGGGTTCAGTTTTATTAAAGCATTTAATTTATGTTTCAGATTGGTGAGATCATGGGCAGGTTTGAGGAGTTGGGCTTCTATTTGAAAGGTAATGTCTTTTTAACAGTTGATCCTATAACATGAGCTGCGATAGTTATGGTTTGTGGCTGCAACATGTGCTTGTCAACTTTATCTGTAATGGTTTCCAATATATGATTTGTTTAAGTAAATGTTATACCCCCCAATTTTAGTCTGAAATGCAAATTTTATCTTGTGCGGCCTATTCCTAGAAAGCTCAGTCATAAATACTCATGTTTCTAGATGAATTTTCATTGGAATTTCCAAATTCTCTCCTTTTAAGTAAAGGGGAAACTAAAACATTAAAAAATAATATCTAAACTAGTATAATCTCTCCATTATGATTAGATTAAAGAATATTTAGATGGCTTATTCTTCTGAATTACATTGAGAACATTATGGCCTACTCTGAGTATGACTTAAAACTAGCTGGTAAACAGAAACCTTTCTTGGTCTGTATTGAGTATGTGTGACTTGTGTTTAGGTTTGAAGTTCACATCCGTGGATCGTTCTTTAGCTGAGAAGCATTATGCTGACCTGTCTGCAAAGCCCGGTTGACTTCATTATATCTGGTCCTGTTGTTGCTATGATTTGGGAGGGTAAGAATGCTGTGGCAACTTGTCGAAAAATTATTGGAGCCACAAACCCCTCGGACGCTGACATTGGAACCATTCGTGGTGATTTTGCAATGGATATTGGCAGGTAACTTCATTTTTCCTTTTACTGATTGACTTTGTAAAATATCAGGGATTGTGTCCTTTGCTTGTAGTATTGGTCAATCTTGGTACCATAATCTCTTAGTAATTTTGTTGTGAGTTATGGTCATATCATGTAGCCATAGCTTTATGTTGTTTTGTGTGTTACTCAATTGGTTTGGTTCTGGGTTTAAAAGGTTTTCGCAACGTGGGTTGTTAGCTCATATCATGTAAAATGCTTGGCTGCTTGGCTCTCATCTTTTGATAGTCTTCTTGAGGAATTGTTTGGACTTATGAAACTGAAATGTTATGAAGAAATGTTATGAAGAAATTGTTTGGATTAATTTTATTGTTACTTGGATTAGTGAGTGGTGACACATGAGATTCGAAAATATCTGATGCTGAAGTTACGTTTTTTGCAGGAATGTCGTTCACGGAAGTGATTCAGTTGAGAGTGCAAGGAAGGAAATTGCACTGTGGTTCCCTGAAACTCCCATTAACTGGGAGAGCAGTGTCCACTCGTAGATCTATGAGTAAATGCTTGCTTGATTGAGCTGTTTTTGAAGCCCACCATCCTCGCTCTTCTATTGTTATATATCACACTATTATTTGATAAGCTAGTTATGAAGTTTTGGCTGAGCTTGTTTCCTTGGATTTGCTTATCATTTAATGTTATGACACGACTATTAAAGTTTAAGCTGTTTTAGTTATTTAAATGTTGGTTTTCACGAGTCTGACTCTAAACCAAGAATAATTTTTGACTTTGATCTAGTGGATCTATGAAAAACTAGTAATTTAAACAGAAAATGTGAATGTGAGAGGTCGAAGATTGCACCTGCTATTCATCATACTCAAGTTTTTGTGATCTAATCAACTATATATAGAGTGTATTTCCTCCAACCATGGCCAAAGGGTGGCAAGCATTTGAGCCTCTTGAGATGGGAAGAAGGTTATTCATGGTGATTTGGACAGAAACACAAGTTAGCCGTGTAAATGGACGTACATGCATTGGTATGAGAGACAGAGAGAGCACATGCCTTGATTGATTTGATTGCACCCACTTGCACTCAGAAATATCGACCATAATCGCGAAAAAACTGTAAAAATAGTATATTTCCTAACGCCATTGAAGTTGGAAGCACTCATAAACTCAAATGAGAGAGAAGCAAGTCACTTAGTGAGCAACAAAAAGAAACAAAAAGTCACCATAAAAGATTCTGCTATTGTTAATTAGGGGAAGTGGCAGTTGATGAATTTTTATTTTTTTTTATATTTGGTACGATAGTTAATGAATTTGAAAACACAATCTCAATGAGAAAACTTAAGTAATTATTAAAGGAAAAAAGTTTTCTTTCAAATTAAATTTGAGAAATTTTCTTTAACTTAATCTATAAAAGAGATGTGTGTTTATTTTTTTTGATAACATGTGAGATACACAAGTTTTTAATAAAATGTATTTGCTATTAAAAAAACATACACATATCACATGTTCAAGAGACACATGTTACTTTAATAAACTAAGTTAAAAGAAATTCATCCAACTCAGTTTAGAGGAAACTTTCGTCGTTATTAAAAAGGAAACATCAAACTCTATACTCGAGTCTTTAAGAGTAATATGATATTTAATAAACTGTTATACCACACAATATAAATCAACCCTTGGTTTTTTTTTTTTCAAGTGCAAATCTAATGGCTGATTTTTACTGCAACAACATCAAGTTATATAACCATCTATTAAATAACATTACTCCATCGTAAATAATTTACATTAATGAGTGAGAGAATGATATGGTCTTTCACCTTTGTAAAAGGTTAACTGCAGGGTTTAAACCTGCTGATTGAAATTATTCTTTGCACATCGTCTCAGCCTTACAAACTCAAGAAACCCTCTTTTTGAGAAATCAAATCGCAACACGCTGTCTTGGGAGCAAGAAGTGTCAAAATGAGGAACAACACCACATCATATACAAATACTATCTAAGCTAAAAACGAGTGTCTCCAGTGATTGCATGAATCTTGCTGTTACATAATTGCTTGTTAAAACTCTAGCAAACTGATCTACTATCGTGTAAGAAGGCTGTACGAGGGCAGGTCCTCCAACCATGTTATGTCTTCAAGCAAAAGCTCTTTTTCCAGCTGACGCCGCGTCGATTTCATCACGGTCTGTGAGGAACACAAAGATAAAGAGACAATTTATCAAGAAAATTTTCAAGCAAACTAAAATCAGCAAGTTCAATATCTCTACAATGAACTTTCTGGCAGAGAATACCATACATTGAAATCCATGTATGATGCACGCATAGAAAGCCATTCATGATCCATGAGCTTGAAGGTGATGCAATATAGAAGATCAAATGCCGATTCATTTTCTGTCAGCAAAGAGCATTGCGATGTTTTAGGATATATATTTGACAGCAAATAGAGGTTAAATAAAATGATCATATTGAACATGCGGTAACCCAGCAAGTTCTATGCACAACGCATGTAGAAAAGCATAATGAGCCGGGAGAAGAATGTAAAACAATGCAGTTGTTGTGAACTAAAAACCAGTCCTACATTACCTGTCAGAAACTTCAAAAATGTTGCTCCCACCAGTGTTCTTGGTTTCACTGTACAGTTGAAGCAGCGGTTAAGAGATGAAAAGAATCAAATTCCTATTCAAATTGATTTGAAAGACAGAAGACCATTAAAGGTTGACTCTCAAATCTGGCAATTTCGTCTACTAGCATACTGTATAGGATACAAGTATTTCATAAGTTCAGAAAACACACAACTAAGCATACCTTGGATGTGCCAGAGATCTTTCCCTCATATAAAATCCACTACTTTGTGCCAGAAATGAGAAGAAAATAAACTAAATGCAATTCAACCCCACCCCCCCCCCCCAAAAAAAAAAAAAGAAAGAAAGAAAGAAGAAAAAAGACAAAATCATTTTAATTTGACTTAATACACTCAACAATCCACACATGCCAAAGTACAATGGAAGAATACGGGACTAACAAGTATTCACCAATCAAAAAATGAGAATTTCCACAGGGCATGGTGCACTGCCCCCTGAAAATTTTGCCATTCCTTTCAGAAAAGGCAGATAGTCCTCCTAACAATCTGAACACAAATCTAAGAAGAAATGTTATTAACCTGCTTCCAGATCAAGCATTTGAATAAGCATGAATGTGATATTCACACCAGCTACAGCAAATGGGTATTCCCACACTGACCGATCGCCTTCCTGCTTTCGGAGAAGATCCTGGAAGGATTTCTGCATTAAAAGGTCTCATGAGTTTTCAGATTAGAAAAATTAGAAACAAAAGCTGGCATCTACTAAGGCCATATTTAAACTCGCTGAAAATTTTCCTTTGAAGAAATGTAAAAATAAATTTGCAGAGTGCCTCCAACTTTAATAAGAACAAGTTGGTCACACAGACAAGCAGGCATTATACATCTGGTAATATTTGCACTTACCAGATGTCATGCAACGTTACAAACAAAAGTGTCTCATATCTGTAACACATGTATGTTGAAATAATTTATATCTTACTAGTTATTGCCCAGTTCCCAACGAGCTTATCAGAATCAACAGCCCACATCCTGATGTATACATTAAAAAAATACACAAGATATGCTGGCGAGTAAAAGGTAGAAAAAACCATCATTTCAGAGTTATTCAGACAAACACCAGGTTTAGACCTGAAAAGCAACGCGGTAGAAGGCCCCCACAACAACAAAAAAAAAAAAAACCAAACAAACTTGTCCAATAACCACAATTACCCAAAGATTAGGTACTAGTCCATACTACCGGTCATTCATTGTAGTTGTAACCTATATAATAAGATATGTGAGGTAGGCTACTTGACAACAAGAGTAATGTACCTCCACCTTCACTCTAAACCTCTCATGCCAACTACAACAGTAACTTGCATTCCTTACACATAATATTTTACCCAGTATAACCTTTGTATCAGGATTCTGTGGCGGCAGGATACTCAAGGTACATCTAAGGGAAAAGCTGCTATAATTTGCTCCGGTGACTTGTATCAAGCAGAACTACGTTCAAATATATGGAACTCAAGGAGGTAACAAGAAACTTCACAGGATCATTATTAAAGGGAAGAATGATATTTGTCATCTAGGGGAAGGAAATCCACTGTGACAGTAGGGAGAGAAAGGTAAGGTTTTTTGTTATTTTTCGTTTCTTTTATCATTTGGACTGAAGAAGAAGGGAAGGTGTTGATATGGCAAAGTTTGGAGGGTGCTGAGAGAGGGAGAGAGAGATCCCACTAACATATCAAGGTTCTGTTTCGACCATACATAGACTCGAGAACCTTCCAGATTTATGATTTATGCATCAACAGCTTTCAAACTTCAACTTTGGATATGTATTTAGAGAGTGTGAGAGAATATCCCACTGAACAAGTTCTGTTCAAATGTGAAAAAGACTTCGGCAATTTCCAGACTCAAAGGTTGCAGCTTTCATCTTCAAGTGGAATCTATATACTTAGAATAGCTATTTATCTTTTTAAAAATAATAATAATAATAATACATACACATGTTGATAAGGATAAGGAAAAGAAGAAAAAGAATTTCAAGAGGTTTAAAAAATATGTCCAGATCTCAAAGGACCCACTCTATCTTGATAAGATACATAAAAAGTCGTGTCAGATGAAACATTGCTAGTACTAGTTCAAGAAAAACTAAACCCCTGCAATGCATTGAACTTCAAATTGTTATTAAAAAGAAAGGTCCAGTTGTAGAGTCAGTCAGAATGACTCCTGATAGAAATTAACTAATAAGAAAGTTCAAGTTTTAGTTCACCAATATATTCCCACCTCATAAATCACTTTCCAACAAATTAACCTTTTAAATGCATAACATTCATTCAACCAGGGAAAACATTGTTCTTACTATTAAAGGCGATTACAACCATCAAATAAAGCTGTAGGCACCAAGAAAGAAAAAAGCATCAAACCACTAGTACCTTATTTCTAGAGAAAATGTTATAAAATGATTTAAAAAACAAACAAATAGACAACCATTAGTTCTTCCATTCATTCCAATGTAAAGAAGCTAATCATTCACAAACTTCAAACTGCCTCTCCCATTTCATATAATCAGACATTTTAAGAACTTGCTAGTAACAACAGCATTCTCTTACATCCAAACATCTATTTGTCAGCATTTGAAATATGTATGGAAGGGGGAAAAGGGTGGGATAGAGAACAAGATAAGAAAACAACATGAGAAACAGGGGAAACTGAGAACAAGATAAGAAACAGGCTATACCGGAAAATTCTTGGCGAAGTACAACAAATTCTCCAATGATATGAAACCACCACCTCTGCCAGATAAAAGTCCAAATTGCACTAATTGGTGACATGAAATGTTAACAAATGAAAGCAAGAGTTAGCAACAAATGTGCTATGGAGATGATAAATGAAACACTATTTACCTGAAATCTGTTGATGGATCTTTCCCTTGCCAACCCATATCTTTCCACTGCTCAGATATTAAACCGCGTAGTTCCTCTTCAGGAAAAGAAGCACTCCATAAAGCCCTTAAAGCTTCCTAAAACAATGAGATGGAATATAACTATTAGAGCCTTAACAATTCAATACTTTGATGTACAGATAAGCCATGTGGATTTAACCAATTTGTCTGAATGTGCAGATGTAAATTTACAAACAAACAAACCATAAGGATAAGAAGAAAAAAAAGTAGGAACCCATGCAAATTGCGATCCTGTACATTCAATCAATTTAATTGAAAATCGAATCTACTTCCAGAAAGTCAATGGAATCTTCAGCAAGAGGGGTACCTGATGCTCAGGGGTTGAACTATCATAGGCAACATCTATACGGCTCTGTAGCCTCTGCAAGCATTCCTCCTGAAAGCACCAAAGTGAAAGAAATTAGTAGACTCTCATGGAATAAAGGCTAATCACTATAAACCACAAGGGCTGCTTGAGAAGACAAGTTAGCAAGCTTTAATAGTTAACATGGTCCGTTAATGATAGACATAAGATGAAACCATCATCAAATCACAAGAAATTTACCTGGGCAGGGGTTAAATCAAATGAGGGACGAGCATCATTCTCTCTTCTCTGTGCACACACACAAGAAAGTCCTCGGCCAAGCCATGCTGCTGATCCTGCCACAACTTCAGCTGTAACAAAAGAAAATCGCCAACTAATGAAAATCAAATTTCTAAATGTTCTGCTGCAAAGTTTTAGATTGCTACAATTTTAACATAATTAACCAGCGATCTAGAAATATCTTCTTCATTTTTTTCAGCTGCAATACTTTAGGCAGTCTCAAGAGTGTGGACAAAGTATTGCCTAACAATTAGCTAAGCTAAAAATAGGGAGCAGAACAACGTGCATTATGCGCTTAACCAGTCATACCAGCAAAAGCTACAAAAATTTGAAGCACCAAACATCTCTTAAGCCAAATACAGTACTTGGGCTTCGCATTGATACATAAATTGGAATACAAAAATCAATATGACTACCAAATAAATGCAAAGTAAAAGCACATCACAATGTAAAATCTAAGAACACACTACATGTGCAGAACGAACCCCCGCCCCAGAAGCAAGCTCTAGTCTCGATCAAAAAAGCATCAACAGTAATGGATCACTTAGTTTGTTATAGTTACCGTCTTCCACAGACACATTGTTGCGATTTTAGAAGCATCAATAGGACAAAATTAATGATGAGAAGAAGGACCCTAGCGTACAAATCTAGTCCGATTGCTTTCTAGAAAAATCAATCCAATATAACAGTTTTATCATCACATTCTCGCTCCCGAGGTTCGCATACACTAAATTTACACAAAAACATAATAAAAATTCACATAAAATAAGGAATTATAATAAAAACCTGTAGCCATCTCAAAAAATCACCCACCACAGCAATCAAGAATAGCGGAAGACATGAAGTCAGTTTAGAACTTCGCATATGCTCAGAGCTATGCCCTAATGACTCACTTCCAAGTCACAGATCTAAACCTCAAAAACAAAACAAAAAACGAAAAAAAAAAATAAAAAATAAAAGAAAGAAAGAAAATTCAAATATAGAGGGAGAAGAATTCTAGAGAGAGAGAAAGATGGAAACATTAAATAACAGGCCAAAGTAACTTTCTAGAGAGAGAAAGTTGGAGACAGTTAGAAAACAAAAAGGAATTGATACAGAAGAAGAAAAGTTTACCAGAAGTTGAATGGCAGGTGTTGCCTCGCTCCAGACCTTGCGAAATCCTCCGGACAGCGACAAATGACCCTCCTCTATCGTCCATATTTACCACAAAGCCACTACACCATCACTACCTTCATTGCCAACCTCCCAACCAATCTCCCTCTCTCACCAAAATCCACAACCGAACTTCAGGCCATTAAATCCTAATGAAACCCTCACGACGACTCCTGCAAGCAAAAATCACAGAAATCGGACGAAAACCGCGAGATGCTCGCTCCGTACAGCCCGAAACATAGAATGCCGGAGAGAGAACGGGCCAAGAAACGGTCCGAAACCCGCCGAAAATCGCGGAATCAGAAGAGCAAGAACGCTAAACTCTACAGCTTCGTGGAAGAGGCAGAAAAGAGAAAACCGAGTTCGAATCCGGCGAAAACTCAACCAGAACGGACGTGAAAGGGATCGGAATGGAGCTTGCAGATTCTTGGAAGAGCGAGGGAGAATCTTGAGGGAAATGGAGGAAATCTTTGGAAAAAAAAAAAAGGATATTGCTGTTGCTATATGGCTATAGTTTGCTCAAGATCTGAGAGTGGGAGTCCATAAGATTCAGTTACGTTATATTGGTTTCTCGCTCTCTCTCTCTCTCTCTCTCTCTTTCTTTCCCTTTGGGTGGCGTTTTGTTTGGACGGCTTTGTCTTTCAGAGAGAGAAGAGATGATATCGGAGATTACAAAAAAGCTTTAAGAATCTTAAAAGCGTATTGTTTAATTTAATTAGTTTTTTATGCAGTAATTAGTTCTGATTTTTTATTTTTATTTTTATTTTTTTAAATTAGTGGGGAGTAACGGATTGTGAAATGATGATGGTGGGAGTGGGTGAGAGAACATGCGATGGTGCCTTGGAACTGAAAAGTTGAAAAGCGGGAAAGGATGTTTAGTGGCGCATGGTTACCGCTTTAACCAATGGGTAAAAAGCATTCCGGGGTGTTTTAGTAAATTCTGAGCCGGCCCTATGGCATTTCATTTATATATATATATATATATATAATTAGAAGGCCTAAGAAAAATAATATGATAAAAGATTATTTGACATGATGTAACATGTTTAAAATCTTAAAATTTCTTTTTCATTTTTTCTTTTCTTTTATCAATTCTAATTATATATTTTATATGTTATGCACTTATGCTTATTTTTAGGCGTTATTGATATTAATTGGTCGTTATTACAAGTTATAATTTTGAGTAATATTATAAGTCTTCCTTAAATCATCCCAAATGTGACATAACTTTTAAAATCAATAATAGATCAAAGTTTAATATATTACAATCTCAAATTCAACAGTAATTTTAAAAGTTACATCACATTTGTAATGACTTCAAGAGGACTCTAAGATGACTTATAACATTATTGCATAATCTTTTTAAATCTTACATACAATTTTCTTTTTTTTTTTTAAGGAAAAATTATTTCAGTCTTATTAATTGATCAAACTATATCTAAAATCTCCAAGGTGATTAGAACAAAGGAAAAGGCAATGACTGGATGAGGCGACAAGTCAACAAGGTAGAGGAGGTGCCGTGTTTGCTGCTAAAATCGGTGATGGGAACCAAAAACAAAAAAAAACAAGTGCATCAAAACAAAAGAAGGGGGGAGGGAAGGAGGATGCGGAGGGGGGAGGGAGGAGGGATGGGAAACCTAAAGAAACTCGTTGGAGAGAAAAAAAAAAAAAAAAAAAAAAACTAGAGAGATTTACTTACTTACCATTGTTTATCTTACAATAAAGATCAAATATATTAGTCATATTATCTATTGAGAATAACATATTAAAATTGACACATGAAGATTTAATTATTAATTTTATATTTTAAAAATTAGAAGAATTGTTTTAAATTAATTTTTTTTAATATTTATTATATTAATATTTTAAAATTTAAAAAGAGCACCCTCTTTTTTTTGCCTTACGGCCTCAAAATATTTGGAAATTTCTTATTTTAGCCCGTCTAATTTTCAAAGGCCACTAGTGAAAAACAATAATATACATATATTTTTTACATGTCCATATAAGGGAGAAGGAGAAACGAAAATTTGAGCTAGTGATCTCCGCTTTATAAAAAATTCACAACTGATTAAACTATTCGAGGACAATTTTACAAACTTTTGGTCACTCAAAATTAACGATGGTGGGGTGGGGGGATAAAAAGCAAAAAGACAAAAACACCCTTTGAAAAAGAAAGAAAGTGTCACATGGGATGTTGTTACACAAGATGGACCATACCATGATGGATATGGTTCATTTATGTGAGAGACCCTACAATAACATTATTTTGAGCTTTGCTCCTTTATTATCAGAATCAATGCCTCCAAATCAATTAGAGCTATGGTCCACCGCATGGGTCTCCCGCAACAAAAAGGTGTTGGTCACTTTACTTTGAGCTGAATCTAGCTTGAAAGTATTCTTACTTTAATGGGTGCACTGCTTTTTTCAAATGTGGTATGCATATCAAAATTCAGATGTTCTAAAGTTTTCTAAAATAAGTATATATATATAAAAGGATTTCTTTGAACATTAATATGGTTTATTAAAATAATTAGTTGACACTATTTATTCATTCCAACAATATTGGATAAAAGACATTATTATGAGGCACACCAACTCATAATGATTTGAATTTATATTTTTTTTTCTTTAAATTGACAATCAATTGGCGATTTTTAAATTACTTGTTTCAAAAGTTCAATTTTTGTAGGAATATATGGATTTAATTAACTGTAGAGTTAGGGTTCGAACTCAAGACATTTGCTATAATATCATGTTAAATCATCAATTATCCCCAAAAGTTTGAGCTTATAAGAATGCACTAGTTTTATAGTATTTACCAAAAAGTAATGCTACTATTCAGTATTCACACTCATTTCATATCGGCTGACGTTATAGATTTTATGTAACTTTTTTTTGTTTTTTTTGGGCATGCGATTAACATAAAAACCACTTAAAACAAGTCACGAAAATCACTTTACTCATTCACCAAAATGAAAAATGTTTTTCATGCTATTAGTGGGATTGAGTTCACAAGGTTATTGAATGTGTAGACCATCCCAAGCACATGAAGGTAGTCCAACCAAATGCAATTACTTGCATTGATTTCTTACCCATAAACATCTAGTGTTAGTTGATGGATTTATCCACTACATATAGTATTGGCGTTGGGTATCACATATATATATTTCCAAGTTTAAGCATTTTCATTGAAGCTTGCACAAACATGCGCATTATGTCCCCTCCTTATGCTTAATATCGTGTATCTTTTAACATGTGAAAATCATCCTGTTTATAAGAAATTTCTATCTCTGAAAAAAAATACACAGTCGCTAAAAATAAATGACTCAACGGTTATAAATTTATGCCAATCTCAAAAAAGACATGCACTAGATGGTGAAACTTACAAGGCCATGGAGAGTAATATCGCGTATCTTTTAACAAGAAAAAAATCATCCCGTTCGTAGAAAATTTAAATATCTGAACAAGATACAGAGTCACTAAAAAAGTAAAAATGAATGCCTCAGCGGATATAAATCCATGCCAATCTCAAAAAATGCACTAGGCGAAACTTACAAGGCCATGGAGAGTCTCCACAGGGCGTTAGATTCAAGGTTCATTATCTAATTAAACTGAATTTTATAGTTGTTTTTCAATGAAACAAGGCTTGCATGCAAAAATGGCTTAAAATATGTATGCATCAAGCTTGAATGAACATCAAACATAAAAATATTATATTTGGTTTCATTGCCATGAGAAATAATCGATGAACGAATCTCTTGTATGATTAATTGGTGGTGTTAGCATAAGTAAGCAAAAAAATGTTATGGTTATAGCATTAATATACATAGCATTAACCATTTTAAAATAGAAATTAACGATAGATAAATAAATGATCCAATAATAAGTTTGAAAAAGATACTTTTTTTTTTTAAAAAAAAATAAATAAATAAAAACTGTAGACGAGGATGATCAACTGCAATTACTTTATCTATGCGTGATCATAGTAACATTTACGTAGAAATTGCTTAGGAGTGACCTAGACGACAAAAAATCACAGACACTTCCTCAGAGTCATAGCTTGACCTAGTTATACCAATAAAACCTTAACACTAATTAAGAGCAAGTAATTCACATTTTTTACTTTGAACTCGCTTTTTGACCCTAATTACATAAGAATTGTCTTGAGACCACTAAACCACGGACAGTAAAAGAGAGACAGCAGGAGTAAAAAAACATCTTGGCACCGAAGACACACACTAGAGAAGCATGATAGCATTGGGAATGATGTGCCGAGGCAGCTTTTGTTTGTTGAAAGAGAGCTAGGTGGCTAGGTAGCTAGCTGTTTTAAAGCATGCCATTGCCGGTTTCCAAATTGGAAAAAGCACAATGATTTTGCATTATGGCAAACAGATTTTGGACAATATTTGTTTGATGAAAAAGCTCCATAAGTGCATATATTTTGTATATGATAATGTGCACTCCAACTAAGCATGCCACTCCGATGTGGGATATTTATCCGGCACCCAGATCGCTTGTATACAAAAACATCGTCGTCAATATGCCTCCACGACAAACAAACCCTTGCAACCTTGCCTACCTTGTCCACTTGAAAGTTCAGAACTTGTACAGCACACGACCCAACACAATTAATTATTCATCTGCACACAAACTTGTGATATCTTTTTCAAATTTATGATTGAGAAATGTTAATATTTTGTAGACGGTTATATAACTGTTTATATATATAAAAATGATATGTCTTTTTTAGCTCGTGAGAAACGCATGATTCTTTTAATATTATATGCTTCTCACATGCTTTTTAAATAAGATTAGAAAAAAAAATTATGTTTCTCATATGTTTGAAAGATACATGTCACTTTTAGAGACTAAATTAAAAAAAATTCTCCAACCCAATTTATAGAAAATTTTGTCACACAAGTAGAGGTTTAGACGGTGAGAATTGCAAGCACCAGGCCTATTAGGGCAATATTGGGACTCAAGGCGGCTAATACTAGTAGGATTAAAGATTCTTATTTCGGGAATCGAACTCTCATCCTAGTATATGTCCAACTACTTTGAAAATTTTATTGAGACCATTGAACAACCACCAATAATGTTAAAGAATATTGCATTTGATTTGTATTCTATGCCTTTTGTTTATGGCAATTATCCGCTTCAATATTGTCATGTAAGAAATATGGAAAATGTTTGAAATAGTACACATTTTACTACAATTTCTTATAAAGACACGTGACAGATCACATCTTATAGAAATACGTGTCACGTGAGCTACTACGTGACAATTTTTATTTTAATGACTTATGCGGTAATTGTCACTTGAACTATTTCGTCAATTTGTAAGTTTTGACATAGTTAGTGTCATGTGAACCGTCAAGTCAATTGATAATATTTTTTTTAAGGAAAACTATAGCATCCCTATAGCACTTGAGAAAACATTACCACATCTGAAAAGATCATTAGGACCCCCAATTCAAAATCACAAACTTGAGCCCCATCACAAAAATGTGATGCTACATATCATACTACTATCTTACCATGGTAATGTTTTATTGCCAATTTTTTATCACCCATGTCTCATATTGCGAAGAGGAGTTGTCTACATGACTAACCATTTTGAGGTGATTGTGCATGTTTGGCTATTATTTTTCCTAAATCGTTACAAATGATATCATAGTCACCTAATAATGTCATGTGATACTGTCAGCACCAAATAATGTAGTCCTAAAGATTCTTCAAGAGTGAAGAGAACATCAACCATTGCTTATTTATTAATTTATTCATTTTTGGATAAGATTTCAAACTATTCCAACTCTAATCCTTTCTTCCCCACATGACTGAGGAGGTCTCAATTCATCCCTTACTACATGAACTTACAAGGCCGAGAGCTTATGACCATGAACAATACAAAAGTTCACTAAAGCCGAGAGCTTATGGTAAATATAAACCTCATAATATATATATATATATATATAGTGCTCCAGCCGGCAAGTTCAAGGAATCATAGCTTAAACAAACGGACTACTGNGTTCAAGGAATATATGTATATATATATATAGTGCTCCAGCCGGCAAGTTCAAGGAATCATAGCTTAAACAAACGGACTACTGGCTACTATAATTTTTGCTTAGTGCTGTTCTAAGTCTTGTAAGTTTAAAATAATAATAATAAAAATAAATTCTATATTTGTAAAAGGGTTTGCTAGGGGTTTTTTCCGTAGTGTTCTCTCGGCATTCTCACAGTTTTACGTAGAACATGATTTAAGAAAAAATAAAATTGTAGTACATTTTTTTGTCAACAGATTAATTTTTATGAGTTAATAATTAGGTTCTAATGCTTTAAAACTTTTTTTTGATTCAAAACTAAAATCTAAGGGTGGAAGGTTAACTCTTTAGGGATGGTATCACCCAAAATGGATTTAATCATCATAAATTTGGTGCTAATGCCTCAAATTTGGTGTTAATGCCTAAAAAAATCGGTGGTGGAGGTCACTATAATTTTATTTTTTATTAAATCATATTTTATGTAAGGCTGAGAGAACGTCAGGAGAACATACGGAGAGAACCCCTAGCATTTTCCATTTGTAAATGTGTTAGTTAAATTTGGATGAACAAATTGGCCTGCAAAATTAAATTATTAATAGGTTGGGACTATTTCCACCGGGGTTTTGGCTCTTTCCACACAATTTTATAAGAGGCATGATAAAGGCATAACTGTTTTGCACAATTTTAGTTCAAATTCTCTTCTTTTTTTTAAAAAATAATAATAAAAAAATTTTAAAAAGAATTAAGCAATAACATCTTATGTGTTCCTTTTTTTATTTGGTTTTTTTTAAAAGGTATTTTTTTCATAAAAATGGTCATTTAAAAAAAAAAAAATTTGTCATTATTACGAAAAAAATGACCATTTTTTGTTTTTCTTTTTAAATACCAAATAAGAAAAGGACCACATATGATGTTATTGCTTCTTTTTTTTTCTTTTTTTTTTTTTTAAATATCACATAAGAGAAAAGTTGGACTAAAGTTTTACCTTTATCATTTCTCATTTTATAATGATAATGATGGTGGTAATGATGTAATAATTTGTGAGAAGATTAATAAATGAACATAAATGAGAATTACAAAAACACTTATTTTGGTTATTGTTGCTCAAGTACTATAATTGACAAACCAAAATAATCAAGGCGAAACTACTCATGCAACCTCCGAAGCCAAGGGGTGGTCCTCAAAAATAAATAAATAAAGTACCTTAAAAAAAACTCCCCCCCTTCCCCCAAACTAAATATTCTAGTTCCGTCACTTACTATAATTCTCATACTTTATATTTTATACATTTAGATGTGAAGAGTGATTAATACAGTTTTTAGCCTATCTTATTCTTACGTTAAAGTTATAACTAATTGAGAATCACATACTTATTTATATACAAGGTAAAATTTTTATCCACAATCTAACGCTGTTTCCTTCTATTGAAGAAGACAACTTTTTTATGAAATATCCAATAAATCTTTCGCCTTTAGTAATTATCAGTATTTTAATTATTTAAAATTTTAGTTTAATAAATTTTGTTAATATATATACACGTGTAATGGGCAACCAATATTGGTGGTGGTTTTAGTAATTTAGATGAGAAATGATAGGAATAGATGATATGAATGTAGTAAGAGCAATGGCCGCGTATGTTGGGCGGTGGTGCAATTAGATGTGACAAGACACTAGACATGAATGATAGAGATAGTGGATAAAGAACAACAAATATCGATGAAATTGAAACAAATCTGAACCCCTTTTCACTTTCCCCCCTTTTTTTTATGGCTAGATTTAATTGTTTCTTGAAAATTAACTAGTAACGTTATATATCATATTCTTATTTTACTAATATTAATTTAAAGATGGATGTACACTATAATATTAATTTTTTTGTTTTTTTGCATGTCCGCATAAAAAGAAGAATGAGAGTTTGAATTAGTGACTTTCACTTCATTAGACGTGATTTTAGTCAATTAAATTACTTCTTGAAGACAATATTAACCTAATTATTATGTAATTTGAAGCATGCTGCCTATAAAAAGTCTATTATTATTATTATATATAAAAAAGTTCTCAACCTTTTTAATAGAAGTTGTTCAACAGAATATCCTAACATCAAGGTTGATCAATAAGGGTTTGGGAAAAAGAATTAACAAGTCTTGAGCAATCTTTTGCCCCATTGCTCATTGATTCTTTCATAAATATTTATTCATTATTATACTTTAATTTTCATTCTTCTGGTCTAACTGATCCAACTATCACTTTGATCAAAAAAAGGCTAACTAGAGGCCAGCTTATTACATTGGTTGGGAGCATCATTATGAGTTTACTATAAAAAAAAAAAAAAATTTAAAAAAAGGAAAGAAAAGTAATGCTCTTTATCATAATGTTATACGGTTTTCATATATGACAATAAATTAATCATATAGATTTTTGTTATCACATCATTAAATTATTGTAACCATTTGTAGGAATGGATATTGGTTCGGTTGATGTCGGTAGAGGCATTGTTGCCTACCGATTCGTAAAAGTCGATTAGTCAATTAATGAATTGACTTCATACCGACAAGAAATAGTTTCGACTATTTCAATTAACTAGTTAGTTGGTTAATAAATGGCCGGTTAAGTCGGTTACAAGTTTTTATATTAAGATTTATCAATTTCTTTGTAATTACGGAATCAATAAAGAATATGTGTTTATAAATGAAAAGAAAAAGTAAATTCATAGAACATTAACCAAAATAACTACAAATTAACTTGACAAACACAATAAAGAAATTTGCCAAATAAAATTCAAAATTCACTTGACTAAGTCGATTAATTGCCAATTGACTGATAAATTTTTTTTTATACCGCCTACCAATGTCGAAACAGTATTTTTATTCTGCCTACCGATTACCGTAAGTCGGTTGTCAATCGATGACGATTTGGTGGCGGTCAATAAACGATTAGTAAGTGATAAACGGTTAATCTGTCCATCCCTATTAAATTGTAACATAACTATTATTATTTTATCTTCTCGTCTATCAAAATAAAAATAAAAATTATCACCATGACTAATTTAATAGAATTGGATCTCGCGGAAATTTAATTAACTTATGGGGTTTCACTTTCATTATATCCGAGATGGCATGGAAATTCCATTTCTCCTTGGAACTTGGGTTTTATATTAGGTGTCGATTTCAACAGAAAGGAGCATTTCTCAACGCATTCTCGTGATTTAGTTTATAATTTATTAATTTTAGTCAAATTTAGATGCGCCTGTCATGTTGTGGCACACCAACTGGATTATTTTATTTGCCTAAAAACATTTAAAAATAAATAGAGTTTTTTTTTTAATTATTATTATTATTATTATTATTATATAGAGTATTTTATTTGTATTCCTTGAAAGCTAAAACTTGAGGACCAGGTGGAACCTTTATTCCATCAAGACCTTTGTCGGATCATATTCCATGTGTTTGATGCACCCCAAGAATCATCAGCTGCTGGGGTTTTCATGCTTCTCTAGTCTCTATAACTCTAAGATATCATGTTATTATATTAAAAACGTATGGTCTTTAAGGGGTAACTTAATTAACTGTAAATCACGCCTCATAAAGTGGATGTTACTAGTTCGAATCCTCTCTCTTTCTTCCCTTGTGTGAACATATCAAAAAAAAAAAAAATTAATTCAATCCGGCATTCAATTGACTCATGAGAGAAACCGGAGCAAAACGCTTAGCACGTGCTTCCTTAGCTAATCTACAAGTAACTTCATTTGCATCTCTTTTACAATTCAACATCTTCAATCAATTGGCCATACATACTCCAATTCTTCCCATCCTTTCGTAGTACATGCACTATTGAGAGAGCATGCATCACCTTCAATCCCCACATTTTGCACTCCCAGTTCCGTTCCCTGATGAAGACAACAGCCTTCAAAGCCGAAGTGGTCTCAGCAACAACCGAATAAGTAATACAAATTTTTGGAGCTGACAACGTTGCCAACCTACATATGATCTCTCACAATCATACCACTACCCATCCTCCTATTGCATTTGTCCACAACAACATCTCAATTGACTTTCACAAAACCATCTAAGCTTTCATAATATATAAATTTCCTGCCACGGCCATCATTAGCTCAAATTCATCATTATCCAATAAATTATTAAGAGGCTCCCAAAATAAACAAACTCCTCATTGTTTATGCAGCTCTTTTAGATCTTCCTACCACACAAACGCCACGTATCTCTTGTCGCGGGGCAATCCCACAAGACATGCCTTATAGTCTTCGTCTTAGTTCCACAAATAGGACATAAGGGATCCTCAACAAATTTCCTTTCAAACATATTTGCTTTTGTAGGCATAGATTGCATTGTTACACGCCCTCCGCACAAATTTTTTTAACTACATTAGGAACGTTCTTTTTTCAATTGACTTGAGGCTTTTCTTCATTTTTTTTTTGTTTTAAGGAAATTATTATGTATTCTTTGAGTATGAGAGAAACATGTATTTTTTTAATAGGATTAACAACGATGAAGAAAATTCTATTAAAAAAAAAGTGCTTCTTACATTACAGAAAGAGAATACATAGTTTGTAAAAGTGTTGAAATTCATGCACGAGCTAGAAGAGACAAAAATGTTTTTTTTTTTTTTTTTTAAAAAAAAAATTATATATATTTTAAAATTTTAAATTTTATATTTAAAGCCTTAGGCAATAGGCAAAGTGGGCTAGCTAATAAGCCGGCCTAACCACTAAAAAATGCAAGTGGGGGAGATAAGGTTTAATTTATGCTAAAGGAGAGGACCAAAACTTTGGTTGTGCAATGGAGTCTCCAAGACTCCAACTAAAAAGTTGTTTCCCTTTTTTAATTATCAAATATCTTTTTAGGTGTAGGAAAAGACCAGTAACTGAAATATATTCATTAATCTTTTGAGCTGTCCAATTCTAACAAATAACAATTTTGGTCTAGCCTTACCTTATTTTCTACTTTACAAATTAAATGTATTATCCACTAATTCAGGATAACTATGGATGAAACGGTACCATTGCCACTCCTAAAGTTAGGACATAAATTTCCTCCAAATTAGTTTAAAGAAAATATCATTTAATTTATTTAAATTTTTTGGGGGAGACCGATTGGCTGATCTGGGGTGACTGAAGCCACCCTCAGGCGAATAGTGGTGGTCCGGCCACCCCCTATGGGCTGGCAGGCCACCTCTTAGTTTTTTAAAATATTTTTAAATTTTTTATGTTTAAATTTTTAATTATTTTTAAAGTACAAATAATATTTTATTATTATTTATATTAAAAGGATATGTGTTGGCCATTAACAGGATATTCTCCAATCTAAAATGGACTGGAGAATATTTTATTCCTTTAAAATAGTGTCAACTGTCAAGTGTCTATAAACATTTAAAACGTACGTTAAATTATTAAAATCATTAATATATCTAACTGAATATTATTCATTTCAAATGAAATTGAGATGATCTTGTTCCAATTTACTAACTTAGACTAATGTTTTAAATGTTTATAGATACTTGTCAACATTTTAAATGAGTTTGAGAATATTTCCTTTATAATAGTTTGGAGGAAATTTATGTAGGTAAAAATACAAACCTTTATATATATATATATATTAAAAAAAAACACTTTTCTACTAATTCATCAAACTAGAAATTAGAGGTTAGGAAAAATGCATAATTGCGTAGTTTATCTGATTTGCAATTAGCTCTTTGTAATATCAAAATAAACTCAGAGGTTTTTGAGGTATCCAAAAAAAAAAAAAAAAAAAAAGGTTTCTATAGTCAAATTTTGTTCACTGACTTAGTAGATCCCGATAGCATAAAACGTTAGAGTCAATAAAATTATGATAAGTATTCTATTTTAGTACATGTTACATTAATGAAATTTGTTAAATTAGTGGGTCAAATTTGACTTTAAAAAGTAAATTGTTTTTTTGGCATATTCCAAGGATATTTGAGTTCATTTTGATACAACAAAGAGCTAGTTGAGTTCATTTTAATACTACAAAAACAGGTAAACTATGTGGACTAATTTTGCATTTTTTTTTTCCAAAAAAGAAAAAAAGAAAAAGAAATTAGAGGCACATGTAAATGACAGTTTAATATACCGAATTGGACTTAAAAATAAAAGAGTCAATGTGCTCCTTAGAATGCCCCAATCACCTAGTCAACAAAAAAAAGAAAAAAAGTAGAACCATTATATTATAAAGTTGGGGCAACAAAAGTCCCTGATCTTGCTCTTTTTTTCCCCTTCCTTTATTTAAATTCCAGGCACTATAAATCTCTTTAGAGTAGCTATGTATAAAGTTTGAGGGAGACAAAAGTATGAGTAACTCTATTCTAGATAAGAATATCAGATAAGCAATTTTTTTTTTTTTTTTTTTTTTTTTNTCTGTTCACTGACTTAGTAGATCCCGATAGCATAAAACGTTAGAGTCAATAAAATTATGATAAGTAATTAAGTATTCTATTTTAGTACATGTTACATTAACGAAATTTGTTAAATTAGTGGGTCAAATTTGACTTTAAAAAGTAAATTATTTTTTTGGCATATTCCAGGGATATTTGAGTTCATTTTGATACAACAAAGAGCTAGTTGAGTTCATTTTAATATTACAAAATCAGGTAAACTACGTGGACTAATTTTGCATTTTTTTTTTCCAAAAAGGAAAAAGAAATTAGAGGCACATGTAAGTGACAGTTTAATATACTGAATTGGACTTAAAAATAAAAGAGTCAATGTGCTCCTTAGAATGCCCCAATCACCTAGTCAACAAAAAAAAAGGAAAAAAAGTAGAACCATTATATTATAAAGTTGGGGCAACAAAAGTCCCTGATCTTGCTCTTTTTTTCCCCTTCCTTTATTTAAATTCCAGGCACTATAAATCTCTTTAGAGTAGCTATGTATAAAGTTTGAGGGAGACAAAAGTATGAGTAACTCTATAAGAATATCAGATAAGCTATTTTTTTTTTTTTTTTTTTCGTAAAGGATAGAAGAGCTGACTTCTAGTAGGATTCCAAAGGTGGGTTTTAGGTGTTACATAAAAGTGTATTACTTAGGTTAAATCCAATCAATGAAACACCTTTTATGTCATGGTTAGCTTTATTGCCTTTGAGTGTTTCCAATATTAGTGACCAAGAGCCATGTGCTTTCTAAGTTGCAAAATAGAAGTGCCACCTTTTCCTGTAAAAAAAAGGGGTGGGGGGTGGGGCAAGTGGCTCTAGTTGTCTAGCAGAATGGCAGCAATGAGGGAGTAAAGGGAGTGGGAGTCATCACACCACCTCCACACTTGCTTGAGTTTGGCAATGATGCTTGCCCATATAGTCCGTTTGGGTTTGTAATTTTATACGTTAAAAGTGTATCGTTTTAGAATGCATTTTTTTTTTTTTTTTAAATGTGGTTTAAAAAGTATAGAAAAATATGCATTTACAAATTGCAAAAATTGCAGATAATGGGTGCGGTTTTAAGGATGTACGATTTCAAAAGCTAAACTGCAAATTTACTAAACACTTGATAGAGTTTAAATCGAGTACTTCTTGTTGGTACCAAAAAAAAAAGTTGTTTGTTTGAGGCCAGGCTGAGGAAGGGCTGAGAGTCAAACAACAGGCCTGCCAAACTGATTTGAGCAGCCATTAGTTTTGGGCTACAACTTCATGATATCATGTTGGGCAATATCAGCCCAAGGAATTTGGTTAAGACTAGCTCTTGGGGCAGACCCATTTTCAATTGGGTATCAATGGATACAAAATGTGAATCGTACACGAATTTAACATAAAATTACCTAATTAAAATTAAGAAATTTAATCCGTTTAATTAAAGAAGTTAGTATATAATATTATAAGACTTGCTATTTTGTTTTCTACAATTCTCAAAGATAGGATGAGAAAGGGATAGAAAAATATAAAATGACATTACTTTAATCTTATATTTATATTCCGATACCATCTAAACTCAACACAGCCAAACATCATCCCTAATTGTGGTGAGTTTGTAAAGTATTGACACTTGAATTTGCAAAGAGCTCGTAGTAGGAAGGTATATATATATATACTTATAATATACACTTGCTTTTAAAATTTATTAGTAGTTTTTGTTGTTACCATTAATCTGTCAACGGTAAATTTGCTAGGATGTGAATTCTCTATAAACTAAACATTTGTCATTCCAAATAATAGAAATGATAAATGCACAATTTTTTAGTACAATTTTTGGTCAACTTTTTTTTTTTTATGTGGTCATTTTTTTTAAAAAAAATAAAAAATATAAAAAATTTATGAAACAATAACATCTTATGTGATATCTATTTTTTTTAAATAAAAAAATGGGTTTTTTTTTTTCATAATAATGACAATTTTTCTTTCAAAAAATGATCATTTTTATTAAGAAAAATAAGTTGTTTTATTTTTTTTTAATTTTTTTTATAAAAAAATACCAAATAAAAAAAGGACCATAGAATGTAATTGTATCAATTTTTATTTTTATTTATTTTTAAAAAAAGAAGAGAAAAATTAGGCCTGTACAAAAGTTGAGCCTTTATCGAAATAAATATTAAGGCAAGCATTTTCGTTATTTTGGCTTAAAACTTTCTTTCTCTCTCCCCCACAGAATCTCAATGCAATCACCAAGCCTCCATCTCTTCAAAACGTCCACCACCGCCGCCACCCACTGCCACCACCTAGCTTTCCACCACACCATTTCATCGGCACAAACCCAGTTTACCACCGATCTGCCAAACCCGAGAAGCCTGATAATCACACAGGCCCACAAACCCCGCCGCCGCCACGAAAACAGAGCCGCCAGTCCCAAGAGGAGCCTGAGGGTTGTGAAGGGCAAGAAGGACAATGTGTGGAGCGTGGACAACGAGCTCGCTCAAAAGGAGAAAGAGAGAACTGGTGGAAGAAGCCCAAGGGGGAGCAGAGTTGTCAGGAGGAAGAGAACTAAGCCTGGTGGTGGTAGAGTCATCGTCTCTGGTGCTATGCTAATGGAGGATGAGACTGTGCTACAAACTCAGGTGCTGTCGTTTTTCTTGAATTTGGTGTTATGGGGTTGTGGAATGTTTTTCTTTGGGAATTGGGCAGTTGATAGTGCTGTCAATTTTTGGTTTTTATGGGAATGTTTTGGTGAATTTAGGTGCTTTATTGTTTTTGAACGTCAAGTACAATATGAATGTGTTTGTCAGCCTTTCTGGGAGGAGTTCTGCAATTGAGAGAGAGAGAGAGTTAGAAGGTTCACTAAGCCACTCCATCACCCAAGTTAGTAGTACGGTGAAAGGGTTTCTGGCAAAGTTTTGCTATGAGTCAGTTTGCATACCTGTAAATTTCACCTTAGCTCCATATATAGGCCTATATAGGCCGATGACTTCTTAAGGTTTGAGGGACTCCCGTCAAGAAGTTATTACTTGACCAGAAGATTCCTTCCCTCAATCTGTTAGGAGGGGTAGCATAGTGTGAGCGTTTAGTTAACTGAGCTAGAGGAGGGAGAATCGTCTGCTTGGTGACATCCCTTTGGTGAAGGTGCACTCAGATCGTGGTAGCTGGCAGGGCTATGGCCGTTGAACAATTAGGCTGTCGGGTCCCTAATAACCCATGATTCTTCATATTTCTGAAGGTTAGCTGAGCTTTCTAGTGGATGAGCCCTCACAGGTCGGTATCCAAACCCTACAGTGAAATACCCACACTGACATTGGAGATAGCAAAGCGAAATTGTAGAACATTTGATGTAAAGTACTACTTTCTTTGATTGGTTTTTGAGAAAAGTTAGGAAGAGAAAGTATAGAAGTTAGAATTCCTGAATTTCAAAACTGAGAAAAAGAAGGAGGAAACTACAGTTTTGAATTTATGGTTTGGATCTTGATATAATAAATTGGGATTAATGATGAGAACATAGATACGTTGTGAATTAACTAGAATAAGTTCAGAAGTGTCTAACGCTTGGGAATTCAAATTAGGTGATTAGTAGTTGATTATTGGGGGTTACTGGAAGACTGGAAGTTATAGTGCTTTTTATTTTTATTTTTTTATTTGATGATTTTTTATTTATGTTATTTTTTATTTTTTATTTTTTGGTGTGTGGCAGTGCTATAATTGTTATATTCAGTAAGCACATGATTTTGTACGAATAATGTTGACTAACTACTTCTTTTGGCATTTTGGAGTGTATAATCTAATGTCAAGGGTGGTTTCTTCTTTCAGGAACCTGTGATAAGACCAGCATGGAATACATTTGCTAGTAGTGTGAGTGGGATATGGAAGGGGGTGGGAGCAGTATTTTCACCCATCACTGGAGAAATGGAACCAATTGATATTGGAAACAGGAATGAAAATTTATATGATTGCTATACTCTTTCCCGCATCGAGGCTGTTCCGTCCCCTTCTGGAGGGCAGACATCTCAAATCCAGAGGAAGATAAATTGGGTGACTTTGAATCCTTACGGTGAAATACTACCGAATATAGGCGACAGTAATAGAAGTAAGGAAGAGCACAAAGTTAAAGATGCATCTTTACTCACAAAGGTTACGGCTGATGATAGTGTACCAAGTCATATTTTGCCCAAATTTGAGTCTTTTGACCTTAAAACAAGTGATGTAATGGAAGAAGATGTCATGGGAAATGAACCTGGTCTTGTTTTCTTTGAGGTATTACCCTTTTGATGACTAAATGAGTAATTTAGAACTAGGAGAAAGTGATAATAATGATGTTAGTAATTGTTTAGGCTTCTGGACTTTCTGAAATTTTTGCAGCATTGGTCTAAATAATGCAAAAGCAGATGATAATCTAATTGGTTGATTTGCAGGATGGATCTTATTCTAGGGGTCCCGTTGATATTCCAATTAGTGAAGATGATTCCAAGTATTACCTTTCTCCAACTTTCAAGTTTGAACAAGTGAGTTTAGCATGACAGTTACTGATTGTTTTCAACTCAGTACATTCTTAGCTAGTGCACCTATGTTTATTGTAAAGTGTCAATTTTTAAACTGCAGGTTACTAGTTGAACTTATCCCATATTACAAGTGGGCAAAGTTTAATTTTGCATTTGTTTTGTTTAGTAAGTACTGTTACCTAGCCAATTCTCTCCAGCCAGTAAATCAATCTGACATCTTACTTTGTACCCATGAGTGGATCCTGCTTCATGCTTTCATTACTTTCTCCTTCCACCAAACCCGCCTTGCCTTTGCCCCAACAAGCACCAGCTACTGATAATGATACTGCCGCTACCCGTAACTATGTTGCCATCCATGGTGACCTTTTGTTGTCTCTCCTAGCTAGATGATTGTCATGAAAAAAACCTAAACCACATCATTTTGTTGATTGGTTGATGCATCTGTCTCCTTGACATTACCACTATCAATTAAGGTCCATAGACTTCTCTGATTGAAATGCATCAATTTCATTATTCAAGCTTGAGCATCACCTTTAGCAAGTGTCATGGTGTCTATCATGCTCGAAAAGCTTAACTGAAATGTTTTGATCTACACGAGAGAGAGTTTTTCTTTATGTTTGTGAAAACCAGGTTTACAAATTGAGATAATGAAATATTGAGATTTGACCCTAGGTTTAGTGGAATCCAATATACTTTACTAGTTAAGGTAGCTGATGCCTAGAATGATGGTGGTGGTTGGTTTTGAAGTGATACAGTAATGATGGTTTTTGTTTAGCGGTAATCCAGTTCTGGTGGTGCTATTTTTATTTTATTTTTTTAATTTCAGAAGAAGTTTCTTCTTTCCTTCATTAAAAAACATTTTCTCCTTTTTTTTGATAAGTCAATGTATTATATACCAAAAAAAGTGCAAAGCGCCTCAAGTATACATAAGAAACCCAAACCAACAACCCAAGGAAAGCGCAAACACGCCTCCAAGTACACAAAAAGTATACGAAAGAGCCCAAAAACAAAATCTGAAACAACCCAAAAAAAGCAAAGTACCTAAACAATACCCTAACAGTATCAGCCCTAGTGCTCCTCAGAGGAAACCCTAGTGCACCTCCGGAGGGAACGGAAACGCATTTTTCGACCCCAACCAACCCCGTCGTCGCTTGCCCTTCACCAGAGAGATGGTGCAGTCTAGATTTTTGAGCTCTCTCATCCCCTTAACCTTAGGAACAAAAGCTTCAACAAGATCCTGAGGTTTCTTGTCTTCACCTCCCCAAGACAACCCCAAAATGGGAGTGAGGTTCAAAGCGTTAGCCACCTGATCCTCCCCGACCACAGGAATAACACCCATAGCCTCCGCAACCAAATCCTTGTTTTTATTCAGCTGTTTAGCGACCTTTTCCTTCACCCTCCGGGTATACCACAATTGAGACATGGAACAGAGGAATTAATGGAAATATTTTCTCCTTATCTTAGGATTTGACTTCCATGTTGTTACTCTGTTTACCTTTAAGTTATTTGGTACACTAGTTGTCTCTTTATTTTATAAAATATTTATTGTTTTTTAGCTTCCAAATATTGCGAATCTACTTCAAGAAAATGTTAATATGGTTCCTAACATAATTATTTCATTTATTCAACTATTTTATTATGTAATGAACCATTTGGAAACTGGAGGAATACGAGAGTTTTTTTTATTTTTTTTTTATTTCCTGTTTACTATTTCATGTAAATTGAGTTTCTTGATTTTCCTTGCTTAGTGTTTGGTAAAAGGTTGCCACAAAAGGCTCCGGATCATCCATACTATAGAATTCAATAATGGCGGTTTGGACATTCAGATAATGAGAGTAGCCATATATGAAGAAGAGTGGGTCAGTCCTGCTAGTCTTCCTGACCAAAGGTATCCTTATGCTATTTATTTATTTTTTTTAGTTTGCAATGCTTATTGTTCTAGTATATTTTCCATCATCCAACTATCAGAAAGCAACAATGTTTTCTGCACCTAAAATCTTTAATTGCTTAGCACCATGTGCGAGCGAGAATATTACATGTAGTTGAAGAAGACTACAAATATTTATAATATGCAAATTGTGTGGTTATTTAATATATTAAATCAACAGATACTCCTCTCCATTATTGTTGCAACTAATACCATTCTGGTAAAATGTAGACCTAAATTGCAGTTTGGTGGAAGATATGCAAATTTTTATTTTATTTTATTTTTTAAAATTTTTGATATGATTTCAACAACTATGGATAATGGGGAAAGAATAAAGCCTTGAAGATAAATTATATGGATGTTCACCTTAGTCAATTTGATTGAGTTCAAAGCAACACTATCTTGCCATACATGCTTCATCTATATGGTCAGTATTACTTCAAAGAAAATGGCAACTTTAACATGTCCCACATTCAAGTGCTCTGAATCGCTGCCTTACTTTGTCATATTCTTTTTAAAATTAGCCCAAGATGCCATTATTTTGTCCAGGTGCTTGTTTTCCTAATTTATATGGGTTCGGCATTTAGAGTATTACTTGCTGTATTCATTTTCTACCTTGTGCTTCTCTCATGAAAATAACAAATTTTAAAACAGTGATCTGGAGTTTGATTTGAAGCCATTTTCTCAGCGGAGACGTATCCAACCATCAGAGTTGACTGGCTCCTGGAAGGTGTTTGAGGTTAGTGCTACTCCGGTGTTTGGCGAGGAGATGGCCGTGGAGGAAAGTAATGGCACCCCCTATGTCTACCTCTGTACTGAAACTTTAAACAGGAGGGCCTTGCCGGAAAATCCAGTCTACTTTGGAGAGGAAGAGATGTTAGACATGCAGGATGTGACCATGCTTTGGCTTCCAGGTGGCGTCACGTGCTATGTCGACGTAAAAAAGGATGGCATCCTTTGTATAGGAGTTGGGTGGTACTCAGATGAAGGAATAAATCTGGTTATGGAGAGAGATTATGGAGTAGATGGGAAGCTCAAGGAGGTTCGATCGAAATCAGAGGTAAAGAGAAGGTGGTCTGATCCACTCCCCAAGTAAGATTTTCACTTGCCAAAAGTTTTGAGTTGTATTTAGTAATAAATGTTTGGATATTATATAGAATCAAGGAGGGTAAGTCACTGTGAATCTTCAAAACCTATGTGCTTGGGAGTTGAATTGACCAGAAAATGGAGGGCATGGATATATATATAATAGGAATGTGAATACATTATTTGCTTCTGTTAGTAATCTGTTTAGATATCATGCCTCTCAATCTGTTTATATATACTAGTATTATCCAGTTTGATTGGCTCTATGATCAGTAAGTTGGTTAAGCTTGACTTGAGATTGACTCTGATTAGAGGATCATCCTACAGTTTATTGTTTTTAGAACATACAGTTCCAGCTGATTGAAGATTGTCAGTAAGTTGCTTTTCAAAATTTCAATTCCATCTCGGCAAGTCTTTACATGGGCAGTTTGTAGCTCTCTAGCATAGTAAAATACTAATTGTACTGTATAATATTATAAATGCGTGATATTTTGAGTAACTCGCAAGTAAATAAAGTCAAAATAACATATTATTCAGTCATAATATCATATTGACAGAAAATCTCTACATCCCCCACTCAATAATGATTCACACAATTCAACAAACCAACAGAAACATTACGTGAATATATGTAGCACTGCCTCTTGCCTAGCCCATGAATGCAAACATGGTCCCTAGCATGACCGAAAACCCAAACATCATGTTACAATAAATACTAGCTGCTCCACTAGGTGGTGGCGGCGGTGGCGACGTGTTGGTCGTAGGAGTGCCTGGAGGAGACGGGGTGGTGGTGGCCGGAGGAGTGCCTGGGGGCGGTGGGGTGGTGCTTGTGGCAGCGACAGTTACCTCGAGCTTCATCCCTCCGGCGCAGTGGCCAGAGGTCGGACATATGAAGTACATTGAACCAGCAGTCGTGAGGTTGACTGTTGTGGGTCCGTTTTGGTAGGAAGTGGTGGGCTTGGCAGTGTTGCAAGCGGTGTAGTCAGCCTGGCTCACAACATCCACTTTGTGGCTACTGTCGTAGTTGAACACTGTATTGAAGTAGAACTTTGGTGAGTTAATTATGCTTAATTATCAAATTATGGAGATTAAGCCAGAAAAAAAGGGGTCTTACTCAGCCATGTGTTCAATCGTTGGTCCATGAAAACGATGATAACTCAATAATGACAATATCTATCCCATTTAAAAAATTATGGAGTAGTTGGAAAAAAGTAATATTTCTTATTATAATATGGTATTAGAATAATTCTTAGGTGTGCTGGCTCCAAAGTGATCATTGACCCATAACAAATGACCCGTTTATATATGTTAAACGATCACTTATTTTAAAAGTTTAAGCTGATAGAAAATTGTAAATTTAATTATTTAACTAATATTTCAATATTCTTCTCAACAAGTAGGGTGAAAGACGGAGACACGGTTCAAATTTAATTTAGTATCTTTATTATGATAACATATTAAATCATTACTTATTTTAAAAATTTAAACTGATAAAAATATATGAATTTAATATTTAATTTATAGCTATTGACAGCAAATAATTTTCCTTATAGAGGGTGTACCAAGAGGGAGAGAGCTGCCTTGTGGCCAGGCTAGTCTAAAAGTTATGGTTGGGCCCTATTGGCTTGATTCAAAGAAGTTTTTTCTTGATGACTGCCATGCATGTTGTTTAGGTAAAAAATGTGCCTAACATCAATAGCTTGACTATTGTGAAATCTATTTGAATAGAAAAGCAAAAAATAGCTTGATTCTCTAAATATAAAAATTTTTTTTAAAAAAAAAAATCTAAAAGAACTTGGGGCATTTGGAAACAAGAATTGAGAAAGTATCACTTAGGCCTTAAGGCCATCCATTAATCTTCTATTGTTTGAATAGTTTTGAATGAAAGACAGAATTGATACAAAACTTGTTCTCCTGAGAAATATGGATGCCTGAGAAATATTATTTTTCTATCAACTTAAAAATATCATATGCTTAAAATAACTAACGATTGTATAACCAAAAACTATAGTCAAGCCAATCGTAAGCTCGCTATGCTTCAGCATAAATATATGTATTTCTTTCTTTGTAAAATAATATTACATGGTTAACTCTAATTACTCTAAAGCCCAACGCGAGCAGGATTAATGTTAACCAAGACAAAGAATGATATATCCACATAATAATAAGAAGAAGAAAAAACTTACAAAGAGTGTCACCAACAACAAATTTTTCACCGGCAGCCCAGGTGGCATAATCTTGCCCTGTAGTCCAGCCGTTGGTGCCGCCGACAGTGTGCTGTGCTCCGTAGGCAAGCGGCATGGCCAGCATGAGAATCAGAAGCGTAATTTGCATGGCCATGTTTGAAATCCTTATCGACTGGAGCTTAGAAATGAATGGAGGGTTGGTTTACAGGGGGAGGAGGATGGGAGAGTTGTTGGGAATATATAATGTTTTGGCTTGGCTTTGCTGTGGGGGTTCAGATCAAAGAAATTATTTATAGAAAATGAAAAAGTCATTGAATTAGAACATATGTATTTTTTAAGTTACCAACTTCTGTCTTGAACAACAACTTCGACTATATTATTTACTTACTTTAGTTGTTCGATCCATCTGCTTTTCTACTTATTTGTCTCTCTACCTAATGCATGGAGAAACAGCTGACTAAAATGGGAAGAGAGATTTCTGGCTTAAGCTTGTACCGTATTGGCTTCAAGAAATATTACACCCACCCCTACTCCATCCCCACCCTATTGGGTTGCTGAGACAATGACATAAGCCTAAAGCCCCCCCTCCCCCCACCCCCAAATTTTTTTTTTTTTTTTAATAATTTATTTAAAAAGGAAGGTCACTAATTCGAATTCTTTATTACCCATTTTTCTTCTCTTATATGGACATATAAAAAAAAAAAAAAAATTCACAAATATCTCATAAAGCTGGTATCTAGCATTAATAACTCTTTAGCAAAAAATAAGAAAAGAGTATCAATTCATACTATATATTACACCTTCATCTCACTCGGTTGACATGATTTTTATGTTCATCAACCCTTAAATGAGCCTTAAAATTAGATCAAACCTCCTAGTTCTAGCCTAGTAGTAGTTGGTAGGGTTCTTGTAACATGTTGTCCACGTGGAAATGATTTAAATGTTTTCCATCTAGAACACAAATAAAGGTGTCCAATACTCTTGAAATCAAATAAAAGGATATATTTATAGCCTCAAGTATATATACATATATATATGAGGAAGCTAGCTAGCTAGCCGAGTAAACAGAGTGAAGAAAGCTAAAAGCAAGCTGATGAGTTTGAAGGGAATAATAATAAAAGAGAACCTTCCACGCTATCATCATATTTTCAACGCATCTTTAACTGTTTAGATATCTATTATTTATTATTTCCACCTAATCCACATGCAGAGCCGTAGAGGAGCATCTTTACCAAAAAGATTACTTTGCACGATCCCACTGTTCCTCGTCTTTACATAATTGAATTAATATTGTATTAGTTAGGAAAATATTTCAGGACTTTTCTTATAGAATCATTCATCATTTCATGGGGATTTCTCCTTCTCAATTCACAGTACCCGATCTCTTCACACGCACTATCTCTTGCTCGCCGTTGGAGCGGCCGAAGTTATTGCCAGAGCAGTTGTTATCACTGTGTCGTTATCGTCTAAAATTTTATGTAAAAGCTAAACACAGAAAAGTCATCACTGAAACAAACAAAACCTTAAACTGTAATAAAACAAAAAAACAAAAAATGTAGAACAATAGTCCCATATTCATGTATAGTACTTAAATGAATTGGTCATAGAGTTTGTTTTTGTTAAATGGGTTTTTATTTTTTATTATTCAATGTGGGAGATGGGGAATTGTTCAATGGTTTTGATAACATGCAAAACCAACCCACCCCACCCCCACCTTCCCCATATAATATGTAGAAGGAGACAATGATTTTACAACTACACACAAATAAACTAAGGCCATCCCTATGAACTACGCCTAACAAATTCTTAAAAAATAAACACAGATTAATTTCAAAGTCAATGCCGATTGGCGCAATGCTCGTTGAATATAGGCTGTAAAATCCAGTAATAGTGGGTGGCTCGATGTGGCTGCCGATCGAGCAATATTGATTCTATATCCATTTTTCTGACTCAAATAGAAACATGGTGGCTGGCATTCTTGACTTTAGGGCGGCTCACCTGTCGTTTGGCAGAGCGTCTTGGAGGCCAAAAGGAATACTTTTAGAAGTCACTTTTATGTTATTCTAAAAATAATGTGACTTTTAAAATTGATCGATCACAAGTTCAATAGTAATTTTAAAAGATATATCATTCTTGAAGTGACATAAAAAAACTTCTAACATTACTCCGCCAGAAGACGTCATCTTTTGGCCATGCATGGCCAAAAGTTCCGGAAGAAATTTATTCTGGAGAAAGTTTTGAATTGGTCGGGCTAATTGCTTCTAAAAAATTTCTTGTTTCATACTTGGAGTGACTTGTTTTTTAATGATTATTCCCCCACTTGTGTGACCATAATATTTTTTTTTAATAGTGGGTATTATCTATGTTCTTTGTCAAAGCTTTGCAACAAAAATCTCTAGACAATGTGAATACTATTCATTCAATTTTAAAAAAACTTATCAAAAAGTTTAGGGATAATTTGCGTGAAAATGTTAAAACAACTTGAAATTGACAACTAGAGTTAAGTGCCTGTTATATCAAAGGTTGAGGTCGTCATCAATGAGATGACATTACATTAGAGCATTATTATCATTTTGACATATTCAAAGATATCATAGACTTTTAGTTGCAAGAGCTATAGTAGGTTTGGTGAAGGGTGGTGAAATTTTTGATACTTAGCTTAGCTTTTGATTCAAAAGAAGCTTATATATCTTTTTCAATAGACGACATATGTTATCTTGTGGAAAAAGTATCATCCTTTTGATTTTTCTAAGCAGATGAAAATTAATTTGAGATTTCAATTGAAGTATTTTGAACTCGACGTGCTTAATCATCCAAGATTAAAAAAATTTCCATTGCTGAATTATGTTGAGAAATGGTAGAGACTGAAAAATAAAAAATATATCTTATTAATAGATTGATTCGTCTTGTTTTTTTTAATCTGATGTTAAGCACCAGATTAAAGATCTCTATATGACTATATATATTTGAATTAATTCTACAACACAATAATCAACTAGGTTTTGGGTGATGAAAATTGAGTTTATATCGCATTATAATTCATCTTGAAAATTGGAGGATCGATCTTGCTGATGGGAGGATCAATCCTCCCTTCCTTTTTTTATTTTTTAATAGAAAACTCAAGGTCAAGGACCTTATGGAAAAATATAGTTAAAAGACTTTGTTTTAAAATTTATGTGTATTTTTAAAATGATTTTATTTTTGGGGGGTGATACAGAAACATATGACACTTTTAGAGACTAATTTATTAAATTTGTTTTGTTCTTTTAAGTGTCCTTTTGAGATTACGGTTTCAATAAGTAAAATTTTAAAATTGTAAAAACATTTGGTAAAACATGTTAAAATGTATTTTTTATCAAATATTTGTTATGCGAAATCGTGATTTTAGTTTAAATTCGCCTTTTCCTATAAACACCTCCTAACAGGCTTATATAAATCACATTTTTTCTTCTTCTATTTTATATTAAGTTCTTTTTAAATCGCAATGTCAAACGCCTTATGTTTTGTAATATTTATTAAAAACACATATATTATTCTTGTGAAATTACAATTTTAAACGCACCCTAAGATATAGAACGATGAAAAAACTATAATAATTATGGTAAAAGATAATGGGAAACTTTTTATAATTTGCACATCACATTAATTTTAATTAATAGATGTGGTACAATATTCCTCAAAAAAAAAAAAACTCAGTATAATAGAATATATATAAGGTGTTATTGTCCATAATATTTAAAACATTTATTTGAATAAAGTACAAGCTGCATCCTTTCACTCTCATTAACATGTTTTTTTCTTATAGCTTTTGAGAAAGTTTCTTGGTAAGTGGCTTTCCTCTTCGATTCCGATCCTGTCACATCAAGAATGGTCATCATAACCTGATACTATTGAAGAAATGGAAAACATTTCATAATATATGTTTTGTTTATATATATATTTGATCAAGTAATACGTGCACAGAATATCTTAAATCTAGTACTTCCATTTATTTTTTAAAATAAAAGAACACATAAAATACAATTATGTATTAACTACTACTTTCTTTTATATTTTCTCAATACACGACTTAACATTCACAAGATTTCTTGCATTCAACAGCTTAAAAATACCACATATTAAAAAGGGGTGGCATGTTACCGAGGCGACCAAACAAACATTTCATTTCAAAACGCTTTTTTTTTAGAAAATTAAAAAATAGTTTTTGACTCAAAATTTTTCTTAAATATAAATCGCAAGGACATGAAAAAAATACTCCATTCTCAATGGTAATATGCATCTTTATTATGTTGCATTTTTCAAGCAGTTCAATACAAGAAATGGTCTCAATTCACCTAATTTTAATCTACAACTTTTTAATTTTTTTTTTAATTGTAGAAAATTCCTATCCGAGAGGGAAAGAGATAGAGATGTAGAAGTTTTACCATTGCAGTCGTTGAATATTCATGAAATTAATGAATATTTTGGCTCTCATATATATATATATATATGTATATATATATATATATATATCACGGTAATAACGCTTAATGCATGCCGGCCAACAAATGTCAAGACAAACTGCATGCATGGATCGCCGGATAGCGTTCAAAGTGGGTGTTGCATCTTCTTTGGCAACTTCTTGAGCAATCCCTTTCCACATTAAATTTACTCTTCTCTCGCCGCCGGTGGGAGATATATGCAAGTACTGCACGGCGACGGCCGGAAAGTGGAATTTTAAAAGCAAAAGGATGATGAGCTGCACAGTAGCGAGTCCAGGATGTTAATTCATTGGGGCATTTTTTTATGAATAAAAAAATAAAATTAATTAAAAATATTAATAAATAATTAAATATAAAAAAAAAATGACAAGCTCCTATTTGTAGATATGCTATTCGAATTTGGTCTCTATTATTAGAATGATAATCGCACTTTTTTTTTTCTTAGGCAAGGAACTCTGGGTGAATTTACTAAATCTACTTCAATATGAGGTAGTTTAGAATTTGACTGGAGCTCAATAGAATTATTGTTTTTCTCCATAATCTCATATAACTACAATTATATATTTACACAATTAAAATATGAAACAAAAACTATATAAATTCATAAATAATAAAATACACAAACAATTATTAAGAATAGACTGAATAGCAATATAAGTATGGATAGAAATTTTCTTCAAATCAATTTGGATGAAATATCCTCCAACACATTTAAAATAGTGACAAGTGTCTATAAACATTTAAAAATTAATTTGCAGTTTACTTAGACTACTATTTTAAATGTTTATAAACACTTAACACCAGGGGCGGATCCAAGGGGGGTCGAGAGGGGACACTCCTTGGTAAAAAAATTTTGTATGCCCTTCAGCCGTGATAATGCCCCCTTTTAGCCATAAGTATGCCCCTTCGACTATGATTATGCCCCAGTTATCAGGGGAAAATGATTGATGCAGTGTTTCCGCTGCAGTTTTCAGTTACAGGATGTTTTAGGTTTAGGTTAGAATGCTAGATGAAATGAGGAAGAAGATGATGGCAAATTGACAATCATGTCCTTTAATTAAACACACCGTTTAAATTAGTGGCCTTTGGACAGTTTGTGGGCCAATTTGTCCTTGCTATATGGACTCTTAATGAACCAAAACAAAATTTTAGCTTCTTTCTTTTTAACACTAAAGTGGGCTTTGGAAAGAAGAAAAAAAAAATGTCAATGGGCTGGTGGGTTTGGTTGAGAGTCTTGTGACACCAGACTTTAAAGACTATAAAAATCCAAGCCACTAAATACTTCAAAAATCACAACACAACATGATTAAAAACAAAAGCCGTCCCCAAGGGGTAGCTCAATCGGCTATGAACCACGCCTAATGAAGCGGAGGTCACAAGTTTGAATCCCCCTCCCCCTTCCCTTGTGTGGACATGTAAAAAAAAAAAAAAAGCCTTTTCTCCGAATAAATAAATAAAGCAAACAAACAAAAGCCAAAATTTACACTTAAAAAAAAAAAAAACACCTAAATTTTAGTAAATATGTAATCAAATTTTTAGATTTAGATTTAAATTGTTCTTTTCAATTGATTGTTTTAATTTTTATATTGCTATTAATTGAGCTTGATACTTTTTTTATATTTAATTATTTATGAATTTATATAGTTTTTTTTTTTTTTTTTTCCATATTTCTGTTGTATAAATATATAATTGTAGTTATATGAGATTATAGATAAAAACAACGATTTTATTGAGTTCCAATCAAATTCTACATGACCCCATATTGAAGTAGATTTAGCAAATATGCCCAGAGATCTTTCTTAAGAAAAAAAGTGCGATTATAATCCTAGTGATAGAGACCAAATCTGAAGAGCATATCTATAAATAAGAGCTTGTTATTTTTTATATTTAATTATTATTTAATATTTTTAATTGATAATTTTTTTTTATTCATAAAAAATGCCCCCAATTAGTGAAAATCCTGGATCCGCCACTGCTTAACACTATTTTAAATGGGTTTGAGGATATTTCCCCTAAACTGATTTAGAGGAAATTTCTATCCTATAAATATTAAAACAATTAATTTAAAATAACAATTTAAATCTAAATCTAAAAATTACATATCTTTTTTTCTTTTATTTTTTTTCCATTTTGTCATGCACGGTTGGTCCCTGGACCATATTTTGTGTAAATTATAGAATATTATAATTTATATAATTATATTTTCTTGTCTTGGACTCTTTTGTCAATTATATAATATTATATTTCTTTTATCTTGGACTATTGTGACAATTATATAATATTATAATTTGTATTATTATTTTTTAAACCCCTCTCCAAAGTCAGGGGGTGCATGAAAAGAACAATTCTCACAACAGTGCGTTTTGAACTGATCATCGTCTTCACTATTGCATTTTTTGAAAGATTGAAACATTCAACTTTCAAAAAAATTTCAAATTTCAACTAAGGGGCAAAATATGGCTGAAGCTTGAGGGAGAGAGGCATAATCTTAGCTAACGGAGGGCATAATCATGAAATAAGAAAAAATTTACCATGATAAGGGGGAGTTTTACGAGTTGAGGGTGGGCATATGCCCACCCTCGACCCCCCTTGATCTGCCCTTGGATGACCACATAGTAGAAGCATAACCAATCCCTTTATCATCATCACCTTCAGACTCCTCATATCCTTAACTAAAATCTCTCGATCTCTCTTCTTGATTTTATTTGGAAAATGGCAACTACTTTAAATGGACGAGCAAAGCCTCTTCGAGAGAGTTTCAAAATAAGCATGCATGTGTTAGCTTAAAAATAAAGAATGTTTTAATTAATTAAAATATTTTGATTTGGACGAAGAGCCATTTGGAAAACCTTTTAACTTAAAATGAAATTTGTTTAAGTCATCGTACGTGTTTGCAATTGGCGGGGGTCATGAATTTAGCTTATCTTGTAATTTACTACATATTTTGTGACCCTAACCTCACATCTATGACACATTTGGCCGGGTTTCAAAGTATTTAGTGGAAGCATTTAGATGAAAGTAATGTATAAATTAGACCCCAAAAAGAAAAATATAAAGTCCGATAAAGTGGGGGGCCGGCCGGGCTGGGCCAGAAAATGGATGTAATGGTTAAAACCATATATAGAATAACGAGATAGATTTTTAAAATTATGAAGAGATAATTTGTTAGAGAGAGAAGCATCAAGGAAATCAACAAAAGTAAGTTATATATATATATATTAAGACATCTCTTTTTGCCCAAAAGTTTCAACTAATGAGCTTCGTTAGCTTCACTTAAGTATATTAATTACTCTTTTTTTTTATAATTCATCAATGTAAGGCACAACTCTTAAAAATGCACTCACAACAAATCTCTGGTCCATTATGAATTGTGAGTCTCTTCCACATTGATTCAACTTCCTCTCGTGTGTGAGACCCTTACGTACATAGGAGTGTCACATGTACTCCAAATGTCACCACGAAGTCAAACCAAATACGTTAAACCAAGACATTTGTATCAGCAACGGAAAACTCTAATACCAATTGTCTATGAGAGAAACATTAAGGAAGTCGAACAAGTATATAGGAAAAAAATATAAAAAAAAAAACTCCATCAACTAACACCATTTTTAAAGAAGCCCCGTGAAGTTTAAAGTGTGCTAATTAAAGTGGTACATCTCAAAAGTGAAATGCCATTTTTTTTGATAATATTCCTATAACACCCTTATTCTCTTAAAAACTAAAATAAAATTTAAAAATAAAGCTAAACTTAAAAAAAAAAAAAAAAACTCAAATTCCGTTAAAAACATTTTACGAATTTTGTTAGATGTCACGTCAACACCAATAAAATGATGATTAATAAATAAAATATAAATATATTAAACTAAAAGTAAACTAAAAAATTAATTTTTTTTAAAAAAATAAAAATAAAAATGAAAGGGGTGGCTGCCCATTTTTTTTCTTAAAAAAAAAAATCATACAATTAATTTTTTAGTTTTTTATTTTATTAATTTTTATTTCAGTTTTTAAGAGAATAAATGTATTATAAGAATATGATAAAAAAAAAATGGCATTTTTGACACACTTTGGTAGTTTAATGTACGTACCACTTTAGCACACTTTAACTTCAAGGGCTATTTTGAAAATGGATGTTAGTTCAGGTATTATTATTTTTTTAATAATATTTTTTTTTCACTATATATATATATTAGGACACAATTTCTAGCTACCCCAAATGCCTAAACAAATGGGCTTGAGTGACGGTTGAGTCCATTTATGATTATTAACTATTATTTTTCTTTATATTTTATCAATGGTACGCTCTTCATAATTCTTTCATGGGTGGGGCAAGAGATTCAAGATGATAGTTAGGTGGAAGATTAGAAGGAAAAGGGTGATTAGCTTGTTCGACAACTAATAAAAACATAACCGTCCCCAATAGATAGCTAAATTGGTTGGGACCACGCCTAATGAGGTGGAGGTCACTAGTTCGAATCACTCTCCCTTTTCTTAAGTGGACATGGTAAAAAAAAAAAAAAAACTAATGAGAACATAACCAACCCCATTATCATCACCACATCGATATTCTTCATGATGATATTATTAGCATCTATAGCTCCCTAATTCTCCATCTAGGTTTGTTTTGTTAGCTTGGAATTTGAATACAAAAGGCAAACTTTATATAAAGGCCGTATTAATCCTTTATTATTAGACTTTTCACATATAGGAATAGTTTAGTGTGAAAATAAATTCATATAATAATAATGATAATAATAAATGGGTGACTTTTGGAAAACCTTTAAGCCAAAAGAAATTTGTGCATGTTTAATTTGTAGTTTACTATCTTGGGAATATGATTCTCTCCGGTTCAAAATGGGTGGGAGAATATCCAGTTCATGGTTATGATTTATTCTTAGAAATCTTACAATCACAAATAAGACATCTGTCCTACTAACTAAAAATAATAATAAAATATTATATTATATTAAAAAATAAAATAAAAATAAAGGGGTGGTTCGCCACCCCATTAGTTTGGGGCTGGGGGTGGCTTCGGCTACCCCAAATCGCTGGCCACCCTTAATGGCTAAATCTAAAAAACACAAAAAAGATTCGTTTGGCCCTTGGAGGTGGTCGGACTACCACCAAGGGTCATGGGTGTAACGCCCCGAAAATTAATTAATTGATAATTAATTTCACGATTCGTCTCCCAACCTTATTCCACTCCAAACAAGACTCAGGGATCTCTACTCCTTGAAAACAGAGGATACTAAGCAGCAGAAAGTAATAAAGTTTTATAACATTGAATCATTATAACCAGAGCATCTACCAAAGAATATACAAGTAGCTGGAATCATACTACATACATTATCGTTACAACAGATCTATATTAAACATTAATATGTAAGCATGCATCAAGTCATAATGTATACAACATAACTCAAAAGTACTAGTTACCATGAGTACTCGCTTAAGCTTGCAATAAGTCCTCAAGCATCTCCCGGATCGAATCCTCCAACATAACAGGATGCTTCGCAGTATTCACTATCTATAACAATATAGTTGTATATATGGAGAAAAAATGAAAATAATATAAGGGTAAGTTCGACGACTTAGTGAGTAGAAATGCACATGATGTACCCGTCATTAAATGGTGAACTCAATTATTTATAAAGAATATGAAAAATTATGAGATGACAATTTATTATGGATGTGATATATATATAAACTATACTGTTGAACTATTACTGTTACTCATGATTATAAGCATATATTATATAATTCAACAGTATATTAACAGTAATAGTTCAATAGTATGGTATACCCGAGGTATTAACCTTTCTCAACAGGGTTGACGCTGTCTCGAGGGACCTGTAATACAATGCTAGTGCCCCAGCCATTGCACGGCTATCGTATATAACACTAGCGGCACAACCGAGTCCAACCTCGAGTGGCCCACACCGCTAATAATGCCCGTTCTATAGTGACCATTCATTGGGAATGGCTGCGTCTTGGTCACGAAACCATTGGATTCAAAGCCCCCACACACACATTTGACCATAAAGTTAACTCGTATAATAAGCATATAGCCATTATATCGCGCGTATCGGTGTACCATGTCATATTTCATGAGAGTTGTAAAATATGCATGTTTGATATATATAAAAATAGATATGCAATGCAGGAAAAGTAACAACAAAGCATCCATGTGAGTTTGTACTTACCCGGGTCGTAAAGTTCCTCTATGTAATTTCCTTGAGCCTCCATAACCTCAAATACTAAGAAAATACATATCATTAGTTCTATTTCTACTAAAACAACCTGGGTCTTATGTCTGCTTCAAGGTTTTTAGGGAGAACCTTATTTTCTCTACTCGTCCTCCTATTCTCCAAACCAACTCCAAAGCCTACCAAAGGGCTTCCTAAGGTCTTCCAAGTCAAAATGAAACCTCCATGCAACGCGATCATGCTAAGTTAACATAATGCTAATCTAAAAAAAATCTAAAGTATAACTAAAGCTAAAACTACGACTATCAACACATGACAGTAATCGAGCAGTATAACTACGTAATTAAAGAGGTAGGCAACCGAGCATTACCTCCTTGAAGCGAAACTTCAAGAACCTCTACTACACTAGCTACGAACTCACAAATCTCACAAAACACTCACACATGGAGGATTTTCGCAACCAGAGGGGTTAGGGGCGAGAATGGGGAGTAATGGGCATGAAATGAGTGAGGGGGTGAGGGGTATTTATAGGGCTAAAAAGCATCGGACGTCCAGTCCTAGGAGTGTACGTTCGCATACTATTCACCAGTGGTCCAAAGGCTGCTTCGTACATCCAAGAATTATCCAACGGTCAATCCAAAAAGTAGCGTATGTTCGGTACTTTTGAGCATACGTCTATGTACTATTCATTGAGTACGACGTATTATCTATCAGCGTACGTCCGGTGGTCCCCCACCGTACGTCCACACTACAAACAACAGTGTACGTCTGCACAAAAGATAGGAGTGTACGTCCGCCAACCCTAGCGTACGTCCGGTCCAAAAGTACAATTTTCCCAAAATGCCATTATGGCTGATCATAGTGACCCAAAGTTCAAATTAACCATCTAACTAAGCTACTTATGCCTAGTTAATGATTTAGGTCATTACAATGGGGGTGGCTTTGGCCACCCCAGACCAGCCAATCTGGGGAGGCTGCGATGGCCGAAGCCATCTTGAGGTCAAGCAGGGGTGGTCCAACCACCCCCAAGGGCCAAACGATTTTTTTTTATTTCATTTTTATTTTTTTTAAGATTTGGCCATAGGGGGTGGCTAGACCACCCCCAAGGGCCATGGGGTGGCTTTGGCCACCCTAGACTGAAGCCACCCCACCCCCCAACTGGGGTGGTCCGGCCACCCCCAATGGGATGGCCAACCACTCCTTTTTATTTTTTATTTTTTAATATAAACTAATATTTTATTATTATTTTTAGTTAGTGGGACATGTGTCTTATTTGTGGCTGTAAGATTTCTAAGAATAAATCCTAGCCATGAACTGGATATTCTCCAGTCCATGTTGGACTGGAGAGGATCCTATTCCATTATCTTGTGCTCTTTCAAATTAGTGGGTGTGAATGTTACCCCTGCTAGCTAGCTTGATTTCTTTAATTGTCACGACTCACGATTGAAAGGTCAGGTATAAGGAAAATTAGTGTAAAAATATATTCATATTTGATATATATATATTTAGTAAGATTAAGAGCCATTTTAAAATGGCGACTTTTGAAAAAATTTAAAGCTAATCTTGTCATTTTTAACTATCTTGTGACTCTTTCAGATTAGTTGGTGAGGCTGTGACTCTAGCCTAATATCTATAACATGATACTTATAATGTATTTAGTGAAAGTATTTACGTATGAATTAGATCCCATGAAAGAAAAAACATAAAGGGTCAGAGATAATTAAGGATAGTTTAGTATGAAATAAATTCATATTTGATTTTAAAATTGTGACTTTTGGAAATGGGATGGAGCGAGTTGCAGTGAGTCAATTTTAAAAGGCGTGAGTGCAAAAGGGGTGGTAGTCTTAGGGGCAAAGTATAATTTATCTGTTGGAGTTAGTGGCTTATATTAACATCAGTGGGAGGCCAAGTAGATGGTACGAAGTATTTTAGGGATTTCCTTAATACGTCCATACAAGTAGGATTTAGGGTTTTTCTTATATATATATATGTGTGTGTGTGTGTGTTATGATATAACCCTGAATGATTAAGTGAGAAATACAACTGCCTCTCTGTGAACGTAGACAAATTGCCAAACCAAGTAAAATTTGTGTCACGACTCTCTCTCTCTCTCTCTCTCTCTCTCTATTTTCGATTCTATATATTTTTCATCATTATTGTGTACAGTAACAACATTATCTAATATATGTATTGCGTATATATAACTCTCCCTCACGTGTGACAAATTATATGTCTACTTTAACTGCATACATACTAGATCTCTAAGGTTAGAGAATATGTATGTGAGTTTGTCCCACATTGCTTAAGTGTTGAGAAGCTTTGATACTATGTAAGAACATATAATATAAAGCAGAATAATAAGAAATGTTAAATTACCACTTGTCTTAAAAGCTTAAGCTGATAAGAAGATGTAAATTTAATAACTTAACCATTACTTTAACATTTCCTCTCACTTGTGGGTTCAAACTCATTTTTAACATGTGAGGTCTAATACGTGGAATATTAAATTTAAATGGAAGGTGAATTGACAGAGTCAATGTTCGATCCATAACCTTTGGCTTTGTTACCATATTAAATCATTACTTATCCCAAAAGCTTAAGCTGATAGGAAGAGGTAAATTTAATCATTTAACCATTACTTTAACAAGAAATAACGGAAATAGATACAAAAATTAAGGTGGTTCGGCATATAACTTACATTTACACATTAAAGCCTTAAAAGGCTACATATTTCTTTAATTGATTTGAAAGTTACATAAGAAGCTTGTATAATCTTGTTTATACAGGCCAATATTAACCCACATTGCTTAAGTGTGGAGAGGCTTTGGTTATTGGCCTAAAATATTTTGGTCTATCTTTGCCAATTCAAATAATGTAAGAATTTTATTTGGCCTACATGACATCGCATGGCCCATATGATTCTATTGGATTTAAGATATAAGGCTATTTAATTATTCTCAGTTCCTTTTGCTATTTAATTTTATTGGTCAATAGAAGATTTGTTTTTCTATTAAGCACCTACTTTGATAGAAAGTAGAGTTATAATAGCAGAGAGAAACCAATCCTCTCTACCCCAGAAATTTAAGCAACTTCCTACCATTTTTTGTTATGAAAAGTTGAGGTTCAAGTAAGAGAAACTTTTATTTATTTATTAATATTATTATTTTTATGTTTACGGTTAGATTCTTCGAGGTTTGCAATAATGGCTCTTGGTATGTTGTTCACATATTTGTTGTGGATAAGGTTGCTTGGTCGGGGAAAATACAACAAATTTTGTTTTTCTCTACTATATATATATATATAATATATAACCAAACCATAATGTTACTAGAACACTATAATTAAACACCATATATAATTACATATATACTACAATTAGTCCATAAAAATAACCATCATCTCATATAACAATAATTGTCATAAAATCCATCACAAAGTCTCATGCATTAAATAAATAAACACATAATCCTCAAAGGGTAGAGTCTCCAACCCCTCTCAAATACGTAAACATAAAAATCGTAAATATCTTTCATTTCTTATTTATGATTGATCCTGTGAGTCATGCTATCAAGGCCATCGCAGATCCATCCACCATTCTTAAGCTCTCTGTAAATTTACATTTATAGGAGGAAGAGTAAGTCCACTATTTCTTAACTAATGAACAAGAATTTCTTTCAAACCAGTTTGAAGGAAATATCTTCTAACCCATTTAAAATAGTGTCAAGTGTCTATAAACATTTAAAACGTCAGTCTAAGTTAGTAAACGGCTATTAATGACCTTAAAAATTTAACGTGCATTTTAAATGTTTATAAATACTTGGCACTATTTTAAATGGGTTTGAAGATATTTTGTCCAGACTGGTTTAAAGAAAATTTATGTGCATAAATAAATAAGTAGGATTAATGCAATGCTTTAACAAAAGAGTAAGGTTAAAGCAGTGTGTGATGTGAGATAGAAAAAGGATTCTCTCCATTTCAAATGAAATGGAGACTATCCATTTAATGCATTTAAAAGGGCAATATTGTCCTTATTTTTTTAGAGACAAATTTTTGGAATTAGGATCCTTTCCATTTCATTTGAACTGAATAGTATCAGTTAGTTATAATGGAGGAGTATTTTTGTTCTCTAAAAAATATATCTTCAATATAACTAATTGGATATTATCTGGTTCTTGGCATGCATCCTATTGGACTTTTAAAAAAAATTACCAAATGAATTATTATTGGTGCTTTAAAACACTCAAATTCTCTATTTTTACCTATTGGTGGGATTTTATTTTGGGCTCAAATACTAAATTCGACCCATTGATCAATCCTCCCACATTTAAACACCAAATGATCCACTTTCTTACTTAACCCAAATAATTTCAAGCCTTCACAATTCAAATCACATTGAAACAACTAAAGCCCAAAATACAAATCGGCCAATCCACTTTATCCCATAATTAATAAAACCTTAACAACTTTAAATCCTTCTTAATTTAAATAAAAGTCCCAAAAAAAATTATCTAAAATAATTCCCCTTACACTCAAATGGTAAAATATATCAATTACTTATAATTTCTACGTAAAACAACACTTATCAATTTAATCAAAGCCTAAAAGTTAAATCCAATTCAAACAACAACACCACAAAAATATTGTAATATTTTTGATCATTTAATCAATACTTTAACCCATCTTTTTTTCTTAAAATGAATAGTAAATTCTACTTAACCCAAGAATAAGTTATTTATTTTAACGCTATCAAAATAAATCCACAATTTCATATATTGTCCTTAAAACCCACCAAGATAAATTCACACCAAAGAAAATTATCCTAAAATGTATCATAATTAAAATTTTCAACAATAAAATATTGTAAATCCACATTGATCTTAAAATTTAAATTTCTTAATTTTTGTAAGGCATGCCATGTTATTACACACTTATTTTTATTGTGAAAATCGTGAGAGTTAAAAAGAATTTTTGTTTTTCTGAACTTATGTAAATCAATTTACATACAAACTTTCAGACATATATATGTTACAAATCTTTATAAGAAAATGATGTTTCATAGTTACATATATATATAATTGAGAGATAACTAATTAATATTCAATATTTCTACCACATGCAATGTAAAAAGGAATGTACAATTCCTTCTTCTTAGAGAGAATTAATTAATATTATATCGATGTGCTTTCATGGAGAGAGAGAGAGAAGGAAAAGTTTTAATTACCAGATAAAATGACATGAACTCTGCTTAATTAAGGAATAGTTGATCCAAAAGCATGACGGGCACTAAGACACATTTGACGTAATATTTGGGGAGTTTGCTGCTCACATTTCCAGCTACGTCCTATTTTGCATATAAAAACGAACTGTTCAACAGAAGTTCCATTAATGGGCGGTGCGAGAGATTCACAAGAGGAAGCTGCAGGAAGATTAGGATCAGCTTGAACCACAAGTAATAGGAGCATAATCAACCCTATTATCATCAAATTGATGCTCTTGATGATATTATTATTATTAGCATCTATAGCTCCCTTCCCCATCTTGGATTGTTTTTGGTAGCAACCTTTATTTATATATAAAGGCCAAACGACCCTTTATCAAGAGACTTTTCAAATATAAGAATATATAGTTTAGTGCATGTGTAAATAAATTCTTATTTATGATTTTTTTTTTTTTTTTTTNACAAGAGGAAGCTGCAGGAAGATTAAGATCAGCTTGAACCACAAGTAATAGGAGCATAATCAACCCTATTATCATCAAATTGATGCTCTTGATGATATTATTATTATTAGCATCTATAGCTCCCTTCCCCATCTTGGATTGTTTTTGGTAGCTTGAAATTTAAATACAAAAGCAACCTTTATTTATATATAAAGGCCAAACGACTCTTTATCAAGAGACTTTTCAAATATAAGAAAATATAGTTTAGTGCATGTGTAAATAAATTCTTATTTATGATATATATATTTTTTTTTAATAAGATGAAGAGCCATCTTAAAATGGTGACTTTTGGAAAATCTTTAAGATAAATGAAGTCATGTTTGTAATTTGCAACGGTTAGGAATTCGGTTTATCTTTCATATATATTAATTAGTTGGTCATGAGGATGTGAGTCATGTGACCATACATAATGTATTTAGTAGGTGTATGAATTAGCTCCCACAAAAGAAATATAAACTAAGGATAGTTTAGTGTGAAAATAATTAAATTCCAATTTGAAAACTTTTTGATTAAGATGAAGAGCCATTTTAAAATGTTGAAGGCGCATGGCTATCCACCAAGCCACTGATTATACATGGAGGGAAGAAATTCTTGACGGTATCCGTGATGTAATTTTGATGGACCAAATTGCTCTTATAACTTTATCTTTTTTTTTAAAAAAAATAGTGTTTTTTTAAAAACCTTTAATTAGCTAAATGAAATTTGCTTTAAGTCATGTTCGTCATAGAGGAAAGTATTTTCATATGAATTAACTCCCATAAAAGAAAAACATGAAAGTGCATTAATGGGCAAGGTCAATTAAAGGACACAAATGAATTTTCAAATTAGCTATACGAAGAGACATTTGAGGCCATGTATTAGCCAAAGGTATTTCCATTCGAAAGCTTAGTGAAATGCTAGAGGTCAATAAGTTATTCATATTTGACCTATTTTGCTTACAAATTCAATAGATCAACTATTAGATTTGTGAGATCCACTCACATAAGGAATTACTACTCTTCACTGAGACACCCCCTAACAAATGGATTGGTAGAAGCAGCTAACAAGACCTTGAAGAAGAAGCTTAAAGACAGGAAGGGAGCTTGGGTAGAGTTTCTCCTGGAGGTACTGTGGTCCTATAGGATAACCACCTAGACTCCTACCAAAGAAACACCTTTTGCCCTAGCGTATGGAGCTTTAGATACTCATGGAGGTAGGGTCTCTTAGCTACCGGGCTGAATACTATAATCCAGGATTGAATGAAAAAGGAATGAGGTTGTACTTGGACTTGCTGCAAGAGAAGCGGGATGGAGCTCAGATAACAATGGCCGCTTACAAGTAGAAAGCAGCCAAGTACTTCAACAAATGGGTTAAGCACCGAGACTTCAAGGTCAAAGATTGGGTCCTTAAAAAAGTAACCATCGCCACCTGGGATCCCAGTGAAGGAAGGCAGGGTCCAACATGGGAAGGGCCCTACCAGATTGTCGAGTGTCATTGACAAGGAGCGTACCACCTCTGGAGAGTAGACGGGAAGTCACTGCCAAGGCTAGAGCATTTGAAAAAGTACTATCAGTAGTACACTTGGGTTTGATTTATTTATGCCTTTTATTATTTGATTGTCTTTCAATAATGAATTTGATTTGAATAAAGAGTAATGTTGATTTAAGCATCGGAGTGTCCCTAGGGACCCCCTTGACAATTACTCTTTTATAGGTAGGACAAGAAAAAAAACCATGGACAAAAACAAGGATATTTATACCCGAAGACAAGGAGAAAACCTTGAACAAAAACAAGAAAATTCATACCCAGAGACAAGGAGAAAACCTTGGGTAAAAACAATGAATAAGGAGACAACCCCCTAAAACAAGGACAAGGAGAAAACCTTGGACAAAAACAATGAATAGGAAGACAACCCTCTAAAACAAGGACAAGGAGAAAACCTTGGGCAAGAACAATGAATAGGGAGACAACCCTTTAAAACAAAGACAAGAAGAAAACCTTGGAAAAAAAAATCAATGGGAGACCGACCACCTGGTCAAAAGACAAGGAGCCACCCCAAGGCTAAAGGGGAGCATATGTTAGTCTCTTGAAAGACTTAGAGATAATTATTAAAAAATTATCATCCAGGTTTAAGGCCTAGTTTGTCAAAATGGGCATTGAATGGAGGACCGGGCATGATCCCCGGATTCCTCAGAGGTATAACCGGGTTTAACCCCCGGATGGTTTGGAGAGAAGGAGACAGATTTAGCCTTCGGATCATTTGACGACTTGAAGGGAGGACCGGGCATGATCTTCGTGTTTCTCGGAGGAACAACTGGGTACAACTCCCTGGTGACTTGAAGGGAAGGCACTAGATTCCTCCTTCGGATTGGAGAGAATGTTGGGCATGATCCCCGGGTGTCTAAAAAACATGACAGGGTTAACTCTTGGGCAATGGACAGAGTTGGGGGTACTCTCAGAAACATAGATGATGCCATAAATGAAGTTGTTGAGTTTAGAATACACTCCAGGGATTCAGACTAAAATTCCCGTTACCCAAGTACTTTGGCTAAGGGAATTTGGGGTAACTGTTGGGAATAAATTCACACTACAAGTTCATCGAATTTTGTGCCCAAGGCCCACAGAGCTATTAATCAAATAGAAAAAGATATACTCAGAGTGAGACTTTATTTCATAGAGACCTACTCAAAATCTAGATTGGGAAGAGATAATTCAAGTTTATCTCAACTCCATATGATAGTGAAGTTCAGAGGAGATAAGTGAAGTTACGGTATCTTTAATTCACTTGATTTTCCATCTAGAAGATTCCCATTATTAGTCTTTCTTTGCAACCAAGTATTTCCATATATATTTGGAAATCCTTTGTGCCTAAGCTATTCCATAATTATTATATTATGCTTCTTTATTTTATTTTCTTTGTTGGGGAAAATGATCCTCTCAATTTTAAAATCTTTCAATTTTTTCATTTAGTGCATTTTGAAGGATAGTATTTGTCCAAAAATTTTAATGATGATAATGCATTAAATACATTACTTTTTAAAATGTACTTAATAAAAAAATAATAATAATAATAACGAAATTTTGAAATAGAGAAGATCATTTTCCGTTTGTTTGTTGAGAGACTTTATCCTTTAGTAGCTTTAAAGTTTCATTATCAATTAGTATAAATTGTAATAGAATAAACAGCTTTTGATCAATAATATTATCATTTTCATTCTCTTTCAACGTGTATTTATTGTGTGTGCATTAAGAAAGCAGCTTCTCTTTCACAATTATGATGCAGCGGAAACGATAGTTTGGGCAGGTTATAAGAGATGGCATGTTGGCATTTTGTGGAGCTGAAAGTGATGGGTGAGAAAAAGGTGATGTGGTCGGGGAATGTGTGGGGGACAATGATGTAGGTGTGTGTAGTGATGAGTGTGTCTTTGTTAAAGGAGTGAGTGATTGGGCAGGTGAAAGTGATGGGTGAGAAAAGAAGTTGACATGTGACATGATGGGTGGGGGACAAGGGTGCATATATATGAGTTTGTCAACGTAGGACATGGAACCTTATGAGAGAATAAAGCTAATCCNATTTAGTGCATTTTGAAGGATAGTATTTGTCCAAAAATTTTAATGATGATAGTGCATTAAATACATTACTTTTTAAAATGCACTTAATGAAAAAAAAAAATAATAATAATAACGAAATTTTGAAATAGAGAAGATCATTTTCCGTTTGTTGAGAGACTTTATCCTTTAGTAGCTTTAAAGTTTCATTATCAATTAGTATAAATTGTAATAGAATAAAGAGCTTTTGATCAATAATATTATCATTTTCTATTCTCTTTCAACGTGTATTTATTGTGTGTGCATTAAGAAAGCAGCTTCTCTTTCACAATTATGATGCAGCGGAAACGATAGTTTGGGCAGGTTATAAGAGATGGCATGTTGGCATTTTGTGGAGCTGAAAGTGATGGGTGAGAAAAAGGTGATGTGGTCGGGGAATGTGTGGGGGACAATGATGTAGGTGTGTGTAGTGATGAGTGTGTCTTTGTTAAAGGAGTGAGTGATTGGGCAGGTGAAAGTGATGGGTGAGAAAAGAAGTTGACATGTGACATGATGGGTGGGGGACAAGGGTGCATATATATGAGTTTGTCAACGTAGGACATGGAACCTTATGAGAGAATAAAGCTAATCCTGTTTCGACTAAACTGATCGACAAAAGGTTTTTGGTAATGGAAGGAACATGAAGATTAACATTTCTGATATATATATAAAAGGATGCAGTGGGTGAAGAAAAATGAGTGTCACCAATATGTTCAATAAATTAATAAACCTGATTCGTTACCCATTTGCACACTGTCAGGGCCGGTGTAGTGGTGTGAACGAATATTGAGATTTGCTCCAGTATCAGGGTACCAATTAAGATCAGAACCGGAGAGATGGGCTCCCTTGTCTCCACATTTTTCATATCTCTGGTAGCAAGTAATGGCCAATTGGACGGACCACAGATTGATGCTCCATGATGGTCTGTCGGAAGACGGCCTAGATGCAGAAAAGTTTGCACCTGCTAGCTGCATGTGGAGAGATCAAGAGTTGGCCAGGCTGATGTTGTTGTTCAAGCCGTAACTCATGGGTGAGGAGATGATGACCATAAATTTCCTCAATTCACAGAGGCTCCATTCGGGTGGTCACAGGTATATATGACAAATGGGTCATATTCGGAGCCAAGACTAGCAAGCAAAAAACCCTGTTTGCACTTGGAGGATACGTGCTTTGGAGTGAGACGTAAATAGAGTCTCCAAAGTGGTCTAGGCTTGGTGACATGAGAAAGCATGGCTCCAAGGATGAGCTGATCTAGTATGGTAGATTAGGTTGGGTGGAGCGTGGAGGATACACCATCTTTGACCGTACTGATGAATTGGAAAGGGCCATCAACGTAACCAAATAAATTTCCTCCTCCTATGAGCGATTTGAGGCAGCCAAGTGAGGTAATTTTCTTGGGTTGATAGTACGTGGCTGCTTGTATTTATGGAGAGTACAATTAATTACAGCTTGTGTTTACGTACATTAACTCTTAATCTAAATATATTTGAATTACAAAGAATAATATTATCTACACTATATATATACATGCATTTGCTGTGAAAATATTGAATATCCCATGATTTTTTTGCGTACGTGTTGGTCATTTCAATTATATGTGATGACTTCTCTTATACCCAAGCGGAAAAAAAAAAATATTTATATTGTTAAATAGTAAATACCACTTATTTCAAAAATCAAATACCCAATTGAAATCAACTAAAAATCAAGAATTAAATGATAAAGGGGATGATTATAATCACTGTCAATACAAATACATATGTACATGCATAAATCATCAACATTGAACCCTAAACCGCCTGTTTGATTGTGTCATTAATTATATATAGGGGTTGCTTGCAGACTTTGCAGTTATATATATATATATATTAAAAAAAGCGGTTAGCGGTTAACAGTTAGTGATTTTCGAAAACTCACTAATCGCTAATTATTAGCGGTTAGCAGTTTTTACTAATCGCTTTTAAAAGCGCACGGTTAACGGTTAGTACAGTTATCGATTAATAAAAACCGCATGAACACCCCTAACCTCACTCTCTGTATGTTAAACTAATGATTAAGTGATTAAATTTACCTCTTCCTATTAGCTTAAATTTTTGGGATAATTGGTAATTTGACATGGTATTAAAGCCAAAAGTCCTTAGATCGAACTTTGATTTCGTCATTTAACTCACATTTAAAGTAAATATTCTACGTGTTAGGTCTCACCTATTAAAAGGAAGTTTGATCCCACACGTGAGGGAGAGTATTAAACTAATGATTAAGTGATTAAATTTACCTCTTTTTATCGACTTAAACTTTTGAGACAATTGATAATTTAATACTACATGCCTTCTGTTTTACTTTCTGTCTCTCTGTTTCTTCTTAATTTCCATTGGAGTCCCTTTCCTTTCTCTGCGTTTCAGAGAAGAAACAGGCGCTTCTGATGAGAACAGGAGCTGTGTTCATATGTTACTGATGACAGATTAGTACTTTGTGCAGCAGCAATCTAGCTGCCTCTTTTTAGTGGGCCTTAGGGAAAGTAACAATCTGTGCCGCATGTTTTTCTTATTATGCATTATCAAGGTATATATGTTTAAAAGTAATTCTATTTAGTATACCTTAATTGTGATGATGTGGTAGTGAAAATCAATCTTTAGATTAATAAATGTTTGAAAAATAAAAATTAATGGTTGATATTTATGAACGCATCATCATAATTGTATGACAGTCGTATAAAAATTCACTAAATATCATTTCTCATGTTTGATGAGAATATTTTGAATTATTTAATTAAAATATCACTTGCCCTATATTCTCCTTAAACCACTTTTAAGGTTGACCGCACATTCGTCCTAAGTTCAATTTTAGTTGGAATTAAATTTATTAAAGTGCATAGATGTATTCTTTATGTCCGGTTATGAGATACGTGTCGTAATTTTAATAAATTCAATTTTAACGGAAACTGAAACAAGCCAAACTCATCCGACATTACTTTATAATTATTCGATCAACGTGTTTAATTTTAAGAGGATATAATCACCTTAAAATGTGATAGAGTGTTTATTTTATAGTCAGAATTTAAAATTTGTGTACAAATGGTATAGATGATGTCAATATTAATACATCTTTTAATACTATTTTTTTCGTTAATTTATTACACATATTTCACATCAATTAACATAATATGTTTTACAAGCGACTCTATATTAGTTATTTTAAAACAAGTCAATATAAAAGAAATTTGTGAAGATATCATTTCTCTTCCAATCAATCAATCTATTTAGACCATTTGATGGGGGTATTGTGCTCTACATGTGAGTCTCCTTTTGAGTTTAGAGTGATGAGCCAATTTTTTTTTAATATAAAAAATATATAATATATAATATTTTATTTTTTAATATTATTTTATATTAAAAAAATTTGGCCTCAATGACTGTTCACTCACATCAGTTGTAAGGAAATCATCACTCTTGAGTTTATGTCTGCCACGCTGGCATGAATCTGGTGGGAGATCCAAGACAGATCGCTTGCATGTAACTTGCCACGTGTTTGTTAGCATATAATATAGGGTACGTGTCCCTTTGGTAGGGAGAAGAGTGCTTGCATGATGAGGTGACTTTGGATAAGAAAATCACTGTGGAAAATGGAAATGCCATTCCCTTACGAATCATTTGAGAATTTACTTTTTAAGATTTTTTTTTTTTTTTTTAAAGAAGGTGATTTTTAGCGTTATTCAATTAAAAATAAGCTTTTCTTTATAGGGTGTGTTTGGTAAAGGAATGAATTAGATTAGACCCAAAATCCTAAAATAATCCTCTCAAAATCAACTACAACATTCTTATTTTTTATATTATATCAATCACTTTTTATTATTATTTAAATAAAAAAATAATACATACAAAATAAAATTTTCCAATTTTTATACAAAATATATATATATTTTTCACAACAATCAAATTTGTTACATTCCAATACACTTCCTCCTGTCCATATCAATAGATAAGAACACTGGGTATATTTGTTGATGGTTTTGAGAAGTACTTTTTTATGTTTTGGCACGAAAATTTTGTTGATATGATATAAAGTTGATAAGTACTTTGATGAGATCCACATGTAAAATAAATGTTTTTCTTTGCCGTCCACTTGAAAAAATAAAAATAAAAATAAATAAATTTGCTAGCTTCTTAGAAAGTGTTTTGTATTTTGAAATAATAATCAAATACGACTAAACTATGCTTGTTTTAAGAAAATACAGAACAAGTGTGGAGCAAACTTATTAAAAATATATATATATATTTTCATGTGGCCACCATTAGTGAAAGAGATCGAGAGGTGGTTGCACAACCATCCCAATCTTATTCAGAATATTGTTGCATGATCACCGGCCCATTCCCTTTATTAAGGGTGGCCATTTAGCCACGTCTCTCTCCTTCTCTTTAAAATATGTTTATAAATTACAAATTAATCAGTCATTAGAGTATTCCCAATGAAAGAGTTAAATGACACTTTTATCTAAAATAGCTCTTTAAATTTGTAAAATGCCCCCTACATTGGAGAAGCAAAAAAAAAGAGGGTAGAATAGATATTTTATTAAATGAGCTAAAAAAAAAGCTACATATAGCGGTACTATTCAAATAGCTATTTTCATAAATTTTATTCCCACATCTTTTTTTTTTTTAATTGTTTCTCACTTGTTTTCTATTTTTCCAAATTTTTTTTCTACTATTTCTCTTTCACATCTCCTTTTTTCCAAAATTTTCTCCAATTATTTCTCTCTTCACGTCACTTTTTTCTCAAAAGTTGAAAAATATGATATTTAGGAAAAATACAATCATTATAAAAAATAAAAAATAATAATAATTAAATGATATAGATAAAAATATAACTAATTTGATGTAGGAAGCCCTTAAAAAGTCATTAGCTAAACTAAATAAAATAAATTTTGAGAAGCTATTTTACATAAAAAAATTAGTTCCTCAATTGAAAATGCTCTTACATCTAAAAATTAAACACTTATTAATTTTCTTAAAGTATTCCTAGCTACAAGACAGTTTGAAAACTTTTTAAAAAGTGTATTGTATTTTATTTTTTGAAAAGTATTTCTTAAAACAAATGTAAAATTGGTTTTTTGTAACTGCTCTAAATTACAAATCATTTTTTGTGGTATAACAAATAATTTATTAGTCCGTGTAATTTACCTAAATTATAAATCACTATACATGGTATAAAAAATAATTTATACGTCTTTAAAGTAGGCTAAAATAACAGTTTATTATATATATAATAAAAAAAATACCCTTGTAATATTAATTGGACATGTAATGTGAAAAATGAGATGGGATCTACTACTCTATATATACATTAATTTAATTTGCACAATCAAACAAGAACACATTTTTTTTTTAATATTATTTTATGTTGTGAATAAAAGCAAAACAAGCACACAAAATTCAATGCTTTAGCCGCAACATACGTACATATATAGTATGTATATATATGGGAAAAAAAGATCCAAACAAAATATCCTAGTACAAATATCTCCCACCACCAACAAAGCGTGCCTCATATATATCTGACGTGGGAAGTGAGAACCTGGTCATTGGTCAACACCCATGCTCTTATCTGGCGCGTGTATCACACTCACGCCCCTGAACTATTCCCATATCTGCGAGGTTCCTGCGTCTCGTAATTTCGCGCCAGAAGCCAAAAAGTCCAACCCCCGGCTCTCTCTCTCTTTTGTAATACGTTGAAACTATACCAGGAAGCAAACATAGAGGCTTATCCACAAACAGCACAAATATACATTACAACTCGACTTCATCATCATCATCATCATCATCATCATCATCGTCGTCATCGATCAGCTTATAAATAAAGGATCCCAGGAGTTGAAGAGGCACAATTCATTTCGCAAAGAAGTGAGAGAGATAATTAATGCAAACTGGTGAGGGGAAGATCAGCTCAATGGCTTCGCCTTCTAGCGCAGTAACACTCACAAAAATGGGTGTCTCCCATGTGCCTCAACGCTATATTCTCCCTGCCTCTCACCGCCCAAACACTCTTCCTCCGTTTATGAACCACCACCTTCCTATCATAGATCTTTCCTCTTTACAGAATCCTTTTCTTAGGCCTCAGACCATGGATGAGATTCGCATTGCTTGCAAGGAAGTAGGATTCTTTCAGGTACGTATGTGCAAACAAGTCGGGTAACGTTTAGTTTACATAGATATGCCTATACTTTACGTACGACTTCATCTTCATGCATGAGTGCATTACAATGTTTATGATTATGTTCTAATTAACTTCATGTAAAAAAAATTATGATTTCAGGTGATTAATCATGGGGTTCCTCCTTCAGTCATGAAAGGTGCTCTAGATGCTGCGGTGGAGTTTTTTGACTTGTCCATGGAGGAAAAAACGGTTCATGCATCTGATAATGTTCATGAGCCAGTCAGGTATGGGACGAGCATGAATCAAGTTAAGGATGAGTTTCAGTTCTGGAGGGACTTCATAAAACATTACTCCCATCCACTTTCAAGTTGGATTCATCTCTGGCCATCGAATCCTCCATGTTACAAGTATGTAACCCTAGCAATATTCTTTTAGAACCTAAAGATTTATGCTATTATTTTGACTCAAAAGCTTTTATTGAAATCTTTAAATTAAGGGAAGAAAAAATGATCGATCGTAGAGTCTTTCTGTTCAGGTGCTGATACTATATCTTAGACTCTCGGTGAAATAGACATATTTGTAACACCGATCAAGACATGTCTATTTCACGGAGTCTCTATGATATAATACCAGTACTTAGTCAGGCATGCATGTCTATTTCACCGAACCTCTAAGATATAAACTTAGGACATAGTTTTTTGTGGGTCCTAGTATACAAACTAATTATTATTAATTAAAACCATGCTTTTCAATTTGTTAGGGAAAAGATGGGAAGTTATGCAAAGGAGGTGCAAGTGCTACAAAAGCAACTAATGGAAGTTGTCCTGGAAAGCTTAGGGCTAAACCCAAATTACTTACAAGATGAAGTAGAAAGCGGCTCGCAAGTTATGGCCATAAACTGCTATCCAGCGTGCCCCGAACCGGAGCTCGCGTTAGGCATGCCACCGCACTCAGATTTTGGCTCCCTGACAGTTTTACTTCAAAGCTGCCTTGGCCTACAAGTCCTGGATCACCATAACAACTGGCTCTCAGTTCCTGTTGTTGAAGATGCTCTTATAGTTCAGTTGGGCGACCAATTGGAAGTAATGAGCAACGGTGAATACAAGAGTATTGTTCATCGAGTGACAGTTAGTTCAGAGAAGAAAAGGTTTTCAATTGCAAGTCTTCACAGCTGGGCATTGGAGAAGAAAATGGGGCCTGCAGAGAAGCTGGTGGACCAAGAGCATCCAGCTTCCTACGAGGAATTTAGCTTCAAAGATTTTCTGGATTACATCTCAAATAATGATATCATGACGGCTAAAAGGTTCATTGATACCCTGAAGAAGAAGTAGAATTGAAGAATCATCCATGAAAAATGTGCAAGCAGCGCTTAAGGCCGGCCTATCCTAGCTAGCTATGTTCCTCTCAGTTTCTCTTAATTTTAGCGTATTATGTATTATCAAGTGGTTTTTGTTTTAATTAGTCAGTCTGGGGTCCATGCTGATCTCTACGCATGTTTAGCTAATGACTGATTATAATATTATTACCAATAAAAATTAAGGTGTTCGAAAATACGTACAACACTGATGTCTTTAATTTTTACGCTTTTTTTTTTCTTTTTTTTTTCGTCTCCAAGTTTCTGCCGACATTAAAATCAATTTAAAGACTTGGCATAAACCAAGTCCTTTTGCCCTCACACAAAATCAAATAAGAACGAAAACATGACTAATGTTACAAGTTATTTATGTGTCTATTTTAAGTTCATAAAAAAATAATATAATTATTAAAATTATCATTAAACTTATGATTGATCATTTATTAAATTTTGATTAAATAATAATTTTAATAGTTAAAAATGAATTTAAAAAAACATTTAGAATTACTCCAAAACATAGGATTAAATCTGTTCTCCCATCATTTTTCTCCTCAGTTGTAAAACCCACCCCCATCCTAAGAGCCTGCCGGAGACCAGCCCAGCCATCTCCGGGAGTCCATGACACATCACCTGATGGCAGTGGATTTAGTCAAAAAAAATTGAGGAGTTCTCTGTGACCTTTAATATATAGAGTTATATGTACAGGAATACTAGTTTGGTTGATTTTGTTCTTGACCTTTCTCATGTGGTAGCTAAAGCCAATGAACTCAGATTCACGTCCTGGGCTATAGGGGTGCTGATACGGAAATTAATAGTCCTGATGATGGAAATTTAGCCTCAAGCTATGAATCTAATTCTGCATCATGCAAGTTCTCACTACTGAAACTTGATCTGGGTTTTACAACCAGAGATTGCAGCAATTTTTTGACTGAGAAATTTTTTCTCTTTGCCGGTCTTTGTGAGAGAGAAAGGGAGAGAGAGAGGGGCACCGGCATCTTGGCTTTGGTTCTCTGCTGCCGCCGGTGAGAGATAGAGGGAGCACCGGAGAGTTCTGGGCTGGGCTCCAGCGTCTTCTCCGGTGAAATCTGGGCTGGGCTCCGGCGTCTTCTCCGGCGAAATCTGGGCTGGGCTCCGGCGAGGTCTCCGCTGCCGCCGGAGAGAGAGAGGGGGGGAGCACGGAGAGGGCTGGCTCTTGGGATGGGGTGGGTTTTACACTTTTACAAGTGGGGTGAAACCGTGAAAGATGATGGGCTTTGTCGATGATGGAAGAACATATTTAATCCTGTGTTTTCGTTCTTATTTGATTTTGTGTGATGATCTTAGGTGTCCTAACATGATCAATATAATCAATTACATTGATTAAATGATTAACTCAACGCCATTTTTTATTAATTCAATTTTTAAGATAACTGCAGGTGATTTAATTAACCATACATAACACTACTAATCGAGATTTCCTGACCATAAATTAACACTATATACCCTTTTTCATATATATGAATAATTTTTCTTAATTATTGAAAACTAATTCCATGAACTTATATTTTGGTAGAATTTGAGATCAATTTTCGAACATGTATAGCTATCAAGCCTATCATGCATATATCACAGCAACACATATAGTCGACCACATAGGATCATCAAAAAACCATATATACAATATTTCTAAAACTTAATTAACAGTAGGGTGAAATTTAAAATTGTCTAACCACATCCGCTAACCGTTAACTGTTATTCGCACTAACCGCTAACCGCTTTGAAAGCGGTTAGTAAAAATCGCTAACTACCTAAGCGGTTAGCGGTTAGTGGATTTTGAAAAATCGCCTAACCGTTAACCGCTAATTGCCTTTTTTAAAAATATAATATATATTTATATTATATATATTTCATATAACAAATAACAATAAGTTATTATAGCCTAGTGGTTATTATGTGCATCTTTTACTCAAGAGTCCCGATTTCGATTTCCCCCACCTTTGACTTTTGTTTGGGTTTTATATTTTTATTATTTATATAATATAGAAGTGCAAAACAACATAATTTTGCACTTTTATATATTCATTTCTTTCTAACCCAAAACGATAATTTTGTTGTAATTTTATTCATATGTTATATGTTATAGAAGGTGACCAACAAGATTTTGGTATAATGGTTCAACATATAATGTTCATTTTAAACAAACAATTTTTAATACTTTTTTTTTTTTTTTGACATGTCCACACAAGATGGGGAAGGGGGGATTCGAACTAGTGACATCCGCTTCATAAGGCGTGGTCACAGCCGATTGAGCTACCTCTTGGGAACAACAATTTTTAATGCTAAAATGGCCATGAAAGAGGAAAAAAAATTATTTAAAGTGAGCCCAAAACCGGCCAAACAAAAAAAAACCCAATAAAAAGCGGTTAGTAAAAAAGCAGTTAACTGCTAGTGGTTAACGGAGGTGGTTAGCGGTTTTAGCCACTAACCGCTAACCGCAACCGCTATTTCATCCCTAATTAACAGGATTCCCCGATTAAACTTCAAGTGCTTAAGTAACAATCCGTGCCGCAAGTTTTTCTTGTTTTGCATTATCAACGTATATATGTTTAAAGAGTAATTATGTTTAGTATACTCTTAATTGTGATGATGTAGTAGTGAAAATTAACTTTTAAATCAATAAAGAATTAAAAAATAAAATCAATGGTTGATATTTACGAACACAACATCATAGTTGTATGACAGTCGTATAAGAGTCTACTAAATATCATTTCTCATGTTTAAATGAGAATATTTTGAATTATTTAATTAAAATATCACTTGCCCAATATTTTCTTTAAACCACTTTTAAGGTTGTCTGCGCATTCGTCCTAAATTCAGTTTTAGTGGGAATTGAATTTATTGAAGTACGGAGACGTATTCTTTGTGTCCGGTTATAAGGTACGTGTCGTAATTTCAATAAATTCAATTTTAACAGAAACCAAAATAAGCCAAACTCATCCGACATAACTTTATAATTATTCAATCAATGTGTTCAATTTTAAGAGGACATCCACCTTAAAACGCAATAAAGTGTTTATTTTATAGTCAAAATTTAAAATTTGTGTACTAATGGTATGATGATGTCAATATTGATACATATTTTAATACTATTTTTTTTCACTCATTTATTATACATATTTCACATCAATTAACGTAGTATGTTTTAAGCGACTTTCTATATTAGTTATTTTAAAAATGTCACATTAACTAATATAAAATAGGGGTACCTTCACTTAACCCCCTGAAATGTCACGCATTTTGCAAACAGTACCCCAAAAGTTTAAAACCTCTCATTTTGGTATTAATCTTTTAATTTTTTCCAATTATCCACATCCGTTAGGATTTTCTATTAAATCCTAACGGATGGGTGTGAAATTCCTAAACTACCCTCATTTTATATTTAAAAAAATATTATTATATTAAAAAAAAGGGTCACCAAGGTGACCAACGATGGGTAACTTTTTTTTTTTTTTTAAATAATAATAATATTTTTATTTGTAAATAAAGGTAGATTTAGAATTTAAAAAAAAATTAGGGGTATAATTGTATAAAGATTTTTTTTTTTTTTTATCCTTTCTACCGTCTGATTTAATCTCAATCTCTAATGGAATGGGATAATTAGAAAAAATTAAAAAATTGATACACCAAAATGAAAGATTTTAAACTTTAAAAAGGCATTTGAAAAAGGCGTGACATTTTATAGGACTAAGTGAATTTACCCTATAAAATAAGTGTGTGTGTGTGTGTGAAGATATCATTTCTCTTCCAATCAATCTGCTAAAGACCATTTGATGGGTTATAGAGCTCTACATGTAAGAATCTCCTTTCGAGTTTATGTCTGCCACGCTGGCGCGGATTTGGTGGGAGACCCAACACAGGTCGCTTGCATGTAACTTGCCACGTATTTGTTAGCATATAATATAGGGTACGTGTCCCTTTGGTAGGGAGAAGAGTGCTTAATTGCATGATGAGGTGGAATGCAACATTAGCTACTTATCGTACGTTGTGGTGCTCCGGATCAAGAGTTTGGATAAGAAAATCACTGTGGAAATGCCATTCCCTTATGAATCATTTGGGAATTTACTTTTAAAGAGAGGTGATTTTTAGCATTATTCAATTAAAAATTAGCTTTTCTTTGTAAATATCAATCGATAAGTATACGGGTATATTTGTTGATGGTTTTGAGAAAATAAATAAATAAATAATTTTTTCATACGGCCACCATACCATTAGTTAAAGAGAGGTGGTTGCACAGCAACCCCAATCTTATTTAGATTGTTGCGTGATTACTCATTCTTTTTATTAGAGCATTTTCAGTAGTGTAGATAAAAATGAGATATTAGCTATATTTAATTATTTTTGCCTCTTTGTTTTGTTTTGTTTTGTTTTTTTTTAATATAATAGCTTCATATTAGCTATTAGGGTTTTCTTTTAGGGTAGCATGGTAGTACACTATATTGAATATAATATTGTTTTTCTTTGTTTTGGGTATTCGATCTCCTCCTTTTCCCTCAACCCTTTTTTTCTTCCTCTGCATTTATTTCTTCTCTTCCCCTTCCCGAACAAGTTTTTCACGAGCATACCCCTGAATTTGTTGAGTTCATTTAAAGGCATTTGAATAATAGATATTGTCAAATTCATTATCAGCTGCAATCTGACCTAGTGGAACATATGTGGGAATTGCATGGCCAATCTTAAGAATTATTAATTATATTGCGTATATTTATTTTTGTTATTAATTTTAATAATTAGTATTTGCATGTGAGATAAATGTTCCTCATATGTGTTTATTTTTGTTTTTATTGATAATTTCTAATATATGTGATTGTTTTTCCCTTTAATTAAGTGTTGGCAATAATATAATAAAAAAAGAATGTGAAATAATATTTAAAGCAGGTTGCTAATGGAATAGAGAATCTGTTGGAGTTGACATTAAAAAATAGATAGCTAAAATAAAGAATTGTGAATAGGTAGAATACCTCTTACTGCTGGAGATGCTCTTAAGGGTGGCCGTTTAGCTACCCCTTTCTTTCTCTTTAAAATATTTTTATAGATAACAAATTAATCAACCCCTACATCTTAAAAATTAAACACTTATTAATTTTCTTAAAATACACTTTTTAAAAAGTTTATTGTATTTTATTTTTTGAAAAGTATTTTGTGTTTTTGTATTTTGTAAGGTGTTGTGGGAACTATTTTTTATTCTAAAAAATATTGTTTTCTTTTCACAAGCATGGAAAAACTTTAAAAAACAAAAAACAACATAGACACGAAAACAAGAAATATTTGGAAGTTGTTTTCAAAAACTGTTTCAAAGAAAGCCAAAAACTTGCATGGATAAGTGCATTGTAACACTACAAAAAACCAGTTTTTTAGTCACGGTCATTTACTAACGTGTTAGGGCCATTAACACGTTAGAAAATGTTACTAACTTGCCATTTCTAACGTTTTTCACACGTTACTAAACAGCCCGTGAGAAATTGCAGTTTACTAACATGTTACATATGCCACGTTAGTAAATTTTTTTTATTTTTTTATTTTTTGCTATTTACTAACGTGTCAAAATTTGACACGTTAGTAAATTTTTTTCATTTTTTATTTTTTATTTTATTTTTTTGCTATTTACTAATGTGTTAAAATTTGACACGTTAGTAAATTACTAATGTGTCAAATTTTGACACGTTAGTAAATTTTTTTGTTTTTATTTTTTATTTTTTTTTGCTATTTTCTAACGTGTCAAAATCTGACACGTTAGTAATTACTAATGTGTCAGATTTTGACACATTAGTAGATTACTAACGTGTTAAAATCTAACACGTTAGTAATTTACTAACGTGTCATATTTTGACACGTTAGAAAATAGCAAAAAAAAAAAATTTACTAATGTGTCAAAATCTGATACGTTAGTAATTTACTAACGTGTCAAATTTTGACACGTTAGTAAATTACAGTTTTTTTTTTCTTGCTAATTGGTGGATACTATTCATAATCAATAACCTAATAAACAATATTTATAATCCATCCATCGAACATGAAATATAGGGGAGCCGGTTATGCCTTATAAGGCTCTATTTGTTTCAATATAAAATGTTTTTCACTGAAAAATGTTTTCTACTAAAATAATTTTCTTGGAAAATATTTTTTAGTGTTTGGCGCGTACAAAAAATTCACAATATATATATTTCATTTAATCATATTAAACTTTAAATTACGAAAATGTCCCGACTAAATCCTGGTCGTGTCCTAACCGAGTCTCAATGGTGATGCAGTGATAGATCGTGTATAATCAAGAATTCAGCAAGTAGAAGGGACAAATATTTCTAAGATTGTGAGACTATCACAAAATCAAAGAAATCTTCTCTAAACAATAGATGCTATTTAAAGCTTGAAGGAAAATAACCAAGAAACTCAACTCTGAGTATTCTTATTAACGAAATCAAATAATAATAAACTGTGTTTCTAAATGGTCTAAGCCTGTATAGGCTTAGAGGTTAAAATATAAAAGGAGACTGAAATAAACTATGATTACAAATCCTAGAAGGAAAAGTAAACTAGAAAGTCAGTTTAAACCAAAACACGGCTAAGCGTCCGAACAGATTAAGTGACTGTCCGGACGGGAACTGCTAAAAGCGATAAATGCATAAATATAACACGTCCGTCCAGACGGGGTTCAAACGGGCTCCAAACGGAACGTTCGGGTCCCTTCCTGCCAAGCTACGGGTTCGAACGGTCTGAAGGGTCGTCCGGACAGTCTTTCCCTGTCCTATGAGTTTGCAAGCGTGTCACCATCCTCCGGGGTGTCTTCACGCTTACATCATTCCTGTTCGTCTTCATAAACTTTGAGGCTATCTGATCCACATCATCCTCCCCAGGTTCAAGAGAATTCGTCCTCGAATTTGCATCCTCATCTGACGAGTCTTCTATAAACAGAACAAGGTGTTTGACATTAAAGACATCAGACGTCTTAATATGGCTTGGGAGCTTCAACCGGTATGCGTTCAGATTGATTTTCGCGATTATCTCTACAGGACCCACCTTACGAGCTGTCAGCTTGTTGTATTCTCCCACAGGGAACCTGTCTTTTGTCAAGATAGCCCACACGAAATCTCCCTTCTCAAATTCTACAGCTTGTCTCTTATTTGTCGGCACTTGCCTTATATTTTGCTGTGGACTCTTGCAATTTCTGAATTGTCAATTTGTGGCCCTTCTGTATTTGGATCATCAGGTCTTCCGCTATCGTGTTTATTCACTTCATGTCTAGGATAGGTGCCAAGTCTAGTGGGGCACGAGGATTACTCCCATAAATGATGGTAAATGGGCTTAAGCCTGTGCTTCGATTTGTGGAACGGTTGTTGTGACTTCCCGCCCGATAGGAATATCAATTAAATAGTAATTGACTCCACGGCGCGCCATCCCAGCCATGTCCCTCAAGAACACGACATCCGGGAAATCACTTTTCTCGTTGTAACGAGAAAACTGCAGCAGAGGACTTTACCAAGACTATGGGATTAAGAGACAGTAATTGAAACATCATACAGTAATACCAGAAATAAAGTACTACATCATCAATATCATAAATAGTCATCAAATGTACTGGTCATCATACCATCAACCGGAAAATTAATACAACCCAAAATAATAAAGCCAACATTATTCACAAAAGATCAATAGATCAAAGCCTAGAACTAAGCTTCAACAGAACTAGTGAAATCAAAATCTCTATCATGTCTGCACGGGCAGATTCTCCATCTTCCCACATTGTCCTAAGCCAAACGGGATCCATATCCTCAAAGATCACCCGTATCAGGTCCTGAGCAATCACCCAAGTAATCTCTGACGACATCTTAAGCTAGTGCAGCTAAATCGCATAATTATTTGTAATGATGGGGAAAGATATAAATAAAAGGGAGTAAGTCTAAGACTTAGTGACTTTTATCGCAGATAATACTCATGCCAGTTTTAGTAATGAACTCAGATGTTTAATAAGTAAAAGCAGTTCCATCATGACAGCTTATTTATGCGTGATATATGTATAGTAATAATATATGCATACGATGTAAACAATAGTCATAGTTCAACAGTATGGTCTATCCGAGATATTACCTATTCTCAGCAGGGATGCTGCTATCCCAAGGGACCTATAATACAATGCTAGTGTCCCAGCCATTGCATAACATATCGTACGTAGCATTAGTTGCACGATCGAGTCCGACCCCGAGTGGCCCACACCAACTAATGACGTCCGTCCTATAGTGACCGAACCATTGGGAATGGTTGCATCAAGGTCATGAAACCAATAAATCCAAAGCCTCGTATAACACAACCATTTGACCATAAAGCTAACATGTATAGTAAGCCCATGGCCATTACTACCGCACGTACCGGTGTACTATGTCATACGATGTAAATTATCTTGTCTGTATTTTACATGCATGTCATTTTATAAGTCTCACTTGGTCAACATATTCAGCACAACGTTTTTCTCAAAATGACAGAGTTCATGTGCAATAAGTACAAACTGTGAGAGTTGTAAAATATGCATGTTTTCTCAATACACAAAATAGATGTGCAATGCATGGAAAAATAGCAATGAGCATTATGTGAGCTAAAACTCACCTGGATCGATAAGCGTCTCCGAAAACTCCGAAAGATCCGGGTTCTCCAAATCTGTGGAAAACCTTCTATTAGTCCTAATTCCACTAAAACAACTCTAAAGTAAGGAAAACGGGAGCTATGGGACGGTTGGTGAAAATAGGGTTTTCCTGTCATACACTTGCCGTACGTTCGGGCTAGGGAGCATACGTCCACCGTGTCACGACAGGCCATACGTCCGGCACAACACCGTACGTTTGCTATGTGGATTCTCAGGGAGAACCTCATTTTCTCTCCACTGTCCGCCTATTCTCCGACTCCTAGGGCTATTAGGAATACCCTAAAGCTTTCTAGTCTAGTTTGTAACCTCCATGCAATGTAACAACGCTAAGCTAACGAAAACGCTAAGCCAACAAACACACTAACCCAAACGGGTTTTAGAGTGTAACTGAGCTAACAACTACAACTAAACATAAAACGAGCAACATAACAACGTAATTAAAAGCAAAGGATAGAACGTTACCTCCTTGAAACAAAACCACAAGAGTTTCGCCTCACGAACGTTCCGAAACTCGCAAACGCCTCACACACACGCTCACAACACACTCAAAATACTTTAGAAACACTCTGGGAACACTCTAGCAGTCTGGGGGCATATGAAAACGAGTAAAGTGTAATAAAGGGGTAAGGTGGTATTTATAGGCCTAGAAAAGTAGCGGATGTCTGGCCAAGGGGCGTATGTCCGGTGGTTCTTGCCTAGTGGTTCAATGGCTGCCTTGTACGTCTAAGTATTAACCAAAAGGTATTCAAAAAGTAGTGTACGTCTGGTGGTCCCACGTATGTCCTCATGTATGATTTGCAGAGCGTACGTCCGCACTACAGACAACAACGTACATTCGCCCAAAAGTTCAAATTACCCCTTTAATGTCCTTAGTAACCCAAAGCCCAAATTAACTCCCCCAACTAAGTTACTTATGCATAGTTAATAATTTGGGTTACTACAGTTGTAGGCGAACTCGGCTTGGAACAATTTTGTATCCCATGACTTAATGTGCTCCCCCACCAAACTCCGAAGTAGGGCTCCCAAATATCGATTAACGAATTCTATTTGCCCATCTGTTTGTGGGTGGTAGGCACTACTGAAATCAAGTTTTGTGCTTGACAACCTCCATAAGCATCGCCAAAAGTGGCTAAGGAATCTTGTGTCGTAGTCGGATACTATCGACAAAGGTAAACCATGGAGACGGTATACCTCTCTAAAGTATAATTGCACCACATTGACCGCATCGGCGGTTTTCTTGCACGCAATAAAGTGCACCATCTTCAAGAATCTATCAACAACCACAAAGATGGAGTCATTATCTTTTTGGGTCCTTGGTAAACCCAACACAAAATCCATGCTCACATTTGTCCATGGTTGCTCCGAAATAGAAAGAGGCAAATATAGCCCGGCATTGGTAGCCGATCCTTTTGATACTTGACATATCCGGCAACTCTTCACTAGTTTGTCCAATTCTCTCTGCATACTTGGCTAATAGAACTGTTCGGCCACCAGCTGAAATGTTTTATCTCGCCCCATGTGACCTTCGTTATGGCGTTCTTTGATAATTTTCAGCCGCAAACTTCCTTCAGGAATGCACAATTGAGTGCCTTTGAATAGGAACCCCTTATACAATGCAAAGCCTTATCACGCTCCCGTGGACACATATTCCAAAATAAGGCCAAAAAACTGGTCAATAGATAAAGCATATTTTAATAATTCAAACCCTATTACCTTGGATTTCATGGTGGTGAGCAAATATGTTTTCCGGCTGAGAGCGTCGGCCACTTTGTTCAATGCCCCCGACTTGTGCTTGATGGTGCAAGAAAATTGTTGCACGAAAGTGGCCCATTTAGCATGCCGAGCGGATAACTTATCTTGATTGTTTAGATGTTTCAATGCTTCATGATCAGAGTACAAGATGAAGTCGTTATAGGTGAGGTAGGAGCTCTAATGTTTTAATGACTGCACTAATGCGTAGAACTCAATGTCGTAAGTACTATAATTGAGTTGTGCGCTCTTCAACTTCTCACAAAAACAGGCCATTGGTTTGCTTAGTTGGCTAAGTACCGCTCCAATGCCTATCTTGGATGCATCACAATGCAATTCAAACAGTATGTCAAAGTTTGGAAGGACTAATAATGGAGTTGTGGTTAATTTGACCTTGATCAACTTGAAGGCGTTAGTAGCTGCCTCATTCCATGATTGGTGCCAATATAGTGCTAAAAAATTTTATGAAGTGACGATAAAAAGACACCAACCCATGAAAATTGCGTACCTCATATAATGTAGTAAGGAGAGGCCAATCATGAACCACTGATACTTTTGACTCATCTATTGCTAACCCATCCTTGGACACCACATAACCAAGGAAAAGTACTGAATCGGTCATGAAAGAACACTTGGCCGGTGTTGCGTAAAATTTCTCTAGTCGTAGCACAAGGAGTACCTCCCATATATGTTGAATGTGTGTCTTCGGGTCGGAACTATAAATGAGGATGTCGTCAAAGTAGACGACCACTGATTTGCCAATGAATGGGCTAAATATCTGGTTCATTACTCGCATAAAGGTACTAGAAGCATTAGATAATCCAAACGACATTACCAACTATTCATAAAGTCCCTCACGCGTTTTAAACGCTGTTTTTCATTCATCACTAACCCGTACTCAGATTTGGTGGTACCCACTCTTCAAATCTAGTTTGGTAAATACAGTTGCCTCACTCAATTGATCTAGTAAAACATCTAATCGTGGAATGGGAAATCTGTATCGTACCGTGATTTTTTTGGTGGCCCGGCTATTCACACACATCCTCTATGTCTCATCTTTCTTGGGTGTGAGCAACGCTGGAATTGCACATGGGCTCAAGCTCTCCCGAATGTGCCCTTTTGTCAGTAGCTCCTCCACTTGTCTCCATAATTCTTCATGCCTTTTGGGATTCATGCGATAGTGTGGTCGGTTGGGAAGGGTGGACTTAGGCACCAAATCAATTTGGTGTTGAATATCACGCAGGGGTGGTAGCTCCTTTGATACGTCTTTTGGGAATACATCAGCAAATTCCTCTAGCAAACCCGTAACTGCCTCCAGTACAATCTTCATTGGGCTGCATTCTTTGCTGTAGAGTAGGTACACTTGATCAGCGTCGAGCATCTCTCTTATGAATTCTCGTTTAGATAGGAGTGTCTAGTCCGCCACTTTTGGAGGCTTGGGTACATCTCCCACGTTAGGTAAGAGAGTAAGCTTCACATTATCCACCAAGAAGCTGTAGGTGCTCTTCCGTCCATTGTGGTGTGCATTTCAATCATATTGCCATGGTCTCCCCAATAACAAGTGGCAGGCATCCATGGCCACCACGTCATACCAAATTTTATCTTTATATTTTGTGCTAATAGAAAAATTTACAAGGCAGCGTTTTGATACTATTACCTTGTTTCCCTTTTTGAGCCACTCCAAGCGATATAGTGTGGGGTGTTTCTCTGTATCTAGGGCTATCTTCTGAACTACTTCTTCTACTACCATGTTCTCACAGCTGCCTTCATCAATGATTAGCTTGCAAACCTTACCCCCAATAGTACATGTTGAGTGAAAAAGGTTGTGCCGCTGTCCATCATCACCTTCCGCCTTTCGGGGTGTAAAACATATCCTTCGCACCATTAAGCTAGGCCCATTATCCCCGGTAATAAATTCTTCTTCAACGTCCTCATAGTCGTCGAAGGTTGCTTCTTGCTCTTCTTCATCACCTTGCTCATCGAAGGCGTTCCTGAGTCAATAAGTAGACCATTTCCATATTTTTCTCCCTTGCGGCAATCCGTAATTCTGTGGCCCGGTTCGCCACATTTAAAACACTTAGGCCCATTCGTCGTTGCGCTCCGGTTAGGTGGACTGTAACACCCAAGGAATTTATTAAGATGACTTAGAATGCTTTAGTCTAAATTGTGATTTTTAAGTTAAATCAAATATATTGGGAAAAATATATTTGATGTCTAATTTATGAATTATTTGACATTTAAGATTTACCTAATTAAATGCCTAGGAGTTAGTAGTAATGTGGATATTAGGGTAATAGATAATTATTTGATTGCTACCATATGATAATATATATATTTGTTTATTTATAATATATAAATAGTATAAATAGAATGGTATGTACGTGGAGCATTCAATGCTCATTAGATAGATGTATATATATATATATATCTTATTTAAGTATATTATTAATTTAGTGCAAGTGGTGTGAAGGTGTGTGTTCTAGAATGCTTGAGATTAGGAAATGTGTGAGCTGTAGCTCACTTCATGTTGCAGCAGGTGGTGTAGGCATAAATCACGGGCAGCAACANTCCAGAAACGCTTCCTTTTCTTCCATGACCTACAAAAACATAGAAAACACAAAAAGGAAATAAAATGGAACAAAATAACAAAAACTAAGAAATTAACAAGTGTAAATTAAGGGCTAAAATATGAATATTTTGGCACTTATCACAACGTACCGGTATACTATGTCATACGATGTAAATTATCTTGTCTGTATTTTACATGCATGTCATTTTACAAGTCTCACTTGGTCAACATGTTCAGCACAACGTTTTTCTCAAAATGACAGAGTTCATGTACAATAAGTACAAACTGTGAGAGTTGTAAAATATGCATGTTTTCTCAATACAAAAAATAGATGTGCAATGCATGGAAAAATAGCAATGAGCATTATGTGAGCTAAAACTCACCTGGATCGATAAACGTCTCCGAAAACTCTGAAAGATCCGGGTTCTCCAAATCTGTGGAAAACCTTCTATTAGTCCTAATTCCACTAAAACAACTCTAAAGTAAGGAAAATGGGAGTTATGGGACGGTTGGTGAAAATAGGGTTTCCCTGTCATACACTTACCGTACGTTCGGGCTAGGGAGCATACGTCCACCGTGTCACGACAAGCCATACGTCCGGCACAACACCGTACGTTTGCTATGTGGATTCTCAGGGAGAACCTCATTTTCTCTCCACTATCCGCCTATTCTCCGACTCTTAGGGCTATTAGGAACACCCTAAAGCTTTCTAGTCTAGTTTGCAACCTTCATGCAATGTAACAACGCTAAGCTAACAAAAACGCCAAGCCAACAAAAACACTAACCCAAACGGGTTTTAAAGTGTAACTGAGCTAACAACTACAACTAAACGTAAAACGAGCAACATAACGACGTAATTAAAAGCTAAGGATAGAACGTTACCTCCTTGAAACAAAACCACAAGAGTTTCGCCTCACGAACGTTTCGAAACTCGCAAACGCCTCACACACACGCTCACAACACACTCAAAATACTTTAGAACACTCTGGGAACACTCTGGCAGTCTGGGGGCATATTAAAACGAGTAAAGTGTAATAAAGGGGTAGAGTGGTATTTATAGGCCTAGAAAAGCAGCGGATGTCCGGCCAAGGGGCGTATGTCCGGTGGTTCTTGCCTAGTGGTTCAATGGCTGCCTCGTACGTCTAGGTATTAACCAAAGGGTATTCAAAAAGTAGTGTACGTCTGGTAGTCCTACGTATATCCGCCTGTATGATTTACAGAGCGTACGTCCGCACTATAGACAACAGCGTACATTCGTCCAAAAGTTCAAATTACCCCTTTAATGTCCTTAGTAACCCAAAGCCCAAATTAACTCCCCCAACTAAGCTACTTATGCAAAGTTAATAATTTGGATCACTACAGTTGTAGGCGAACTCGGCTTGGAACAATTTTGTATCCCATGACTTAATGTTCTCCCCCACCAAACTCCGAAGTAGGGCTCCCAAATATCGATTAACGAATTCTATTTGCCCATCTGTTTGTGGGTGGTAGGCACTACTGAAATCGAGTTTTGTGCTTGACAACCTCCATAAGCATCGCCGAAAGTGGCTAAAGAATCTCGTGTCGCAGTCGGATACTATCGACAAAGGTAAACCATGGAGACGGTATACCTCTCTAAAGTATAATTGCACCACATTGACAGCATCAACGGTTTTCTTGCACGCAATAAAGTGCACCATCTTCAAGAATCTATCAATAACCACAAAGATTGAGTCATTATCTTTTTGGGTCCTTGGTAAACCCAACACAAAATCCATGCTCACATTTGTCCATGGTTGCTCCGAAATAGGAAGAGGCAAATATAGCCCGGCATTGGTAGCCGATCCTTTTGATACTTGACATATCCGGAAACTCTTCACTAGTTTGTCCAATTCTCTCTGCATACTTGGCTAATAGAACTGTTCGGCCACCAGCTGAAATGTTTTATCTCGCCCCATGTGACCTTCGTTATGGCATTCTTTGATAATTTTCAGCCGCAAACTTCCTTCAGGAATGCACAATTGAGTGCCTTTGAATAGGAACCCCTTATACAATGCAAAGCCTCCTCACGCTCCCGTGGACACATATTCCAAAACAAGGCCAAAAAACTGGTCAATAGATAAAGCATATTTTAATAATTCAAACCCTATTACCTTGGATTTCATGGTGGTGAGCAAATATGTTTTCCGGCTGAGAGCGTCGGCCACTTTGTTCAATGCCTCCGACTTGTGCTTGATGGTGCAAGAAAATTGTTGCACGAAAGTGGCCCATTTAGCATGCCGAGCGGACAACTTATCTTGATTGTTGAGATGTTTCAATGCTTCATGATCAGAGTACAAGATGAAGTCGTTATAGGTGAGGTAGGAGCTCTAATGTTTTAGTGACTGCACTAATACGTAGAACTCAATGTCGTAAGTACTATAATTGAGTTGTGCGCTCTTCAACTTCTCACAAAAATAGGCCATTGGTTTGCTTAGTTGGCTAAGTACCGCTCCAATGCCTATCTTGGATGCATCACAATGCAATTCAAACGGTATGTCAAAGTTTGGAAGGACTAATAATGGAGTTGTGGTTAATTTGACCTTGATCAACTTGAAGGCGTTAGTAGCTGCCTCATTCCATAAGAATTTTTCCGCCTTCATGCATTCCGTGATTGGTGCCAATATAGTGCTAAAAAATTTTATGAAGTGACGATAAAAAGACACCAACCCATGAAAATTGCGTACCTCATGTAATGTAGTAAGGAGAGGCCAATCATGAACCACTGATACTTTTGACTCATCTATTGCTGACCCATCCTTGGACACCACATAACCAAGGAAAAGTACTGAATCGGTCATGAAAGAACACTTGGCCGGTGTTGCGTAAAATTTCTCTGGTCGTAGCACAAGGAGTACCTCCCATATATGTTGAATGTGTGTCTTCGGGTCGAAACTGTAAATGAGGATGTCGTCAAAGTAGAAGACCACTGATTTGCCAATGAATGGGCTAAATATCTGGTTCATTACTCGTATAAAGGTACTAGAAGCATTAGATAATCCAAACGGCATTACCAACTATTCATAAAGTCCCTCACGCGTTTTAAACGCTGTTTTTCATTCATCACTAACCCGTACTCAGATTTGGTGGTACCCACTCTTCAAATCCAGTTTGGTAAATACAGTTGCCTCACTCAATTGATCTAGTAAAACATCTAATCGTGGAATGGGAAATCTGTATCGTACCGTGATTTTTTTGGTGGCGCGGCTATTCACACACATCCTCCATGTCTCATCTTTCTTGGGTGTGAGCAACGCTGGAATTGCACATGGGCTCAAGCTCTCCCGAATGTGCCCTTTTGTCAGTAGCTCCTCCACTTGTCTCCGTAATTCTTCATGCCTTTTGGGATTCATGCGATAGTGTGGTCAGTTGGGAAGGGTAGACTTGGGCACCAAATCAATTTGGTGTTGAATATCACGCAGGGGTGGTAGCTCCTCCGATACGTCTTTTGGGAATACATCAGCAAATTCCTCTAGCAAACCCGTAACTGCCTCCAGTACAATCTTCATTGGGCTGCATTCTTTGCCGTAGAGTAGGTACACTTGATCAGCGTCGAGCATCTCTCTTATGAATTCTCGTTTAGATAAGAGTGTTTAGTCCGCCACTTTTGAAGGCTTGGGTACATCTCCCACGTAAGGTAAGAGAGTAAGCTTCACATTATCCACCAAGAAGTTGTAGGTGCTCTTTCGTCCATTGTGGTACGCATTTCAATCATATTGCCATGGTCTCCCCAATAACAGGTGGCAGGCATCCATGGCCACCACGTCATACCAAATTTTATCTTTATATTTTGTGCCAATAGAAAAATTTACAAGGCAGCGTTTTGATACTATTACCTTGTTTCCCTTCTTGAGCCACTCCAAGCGATATAGTGTGGGGTGTTTCTCTGTATCTAGGGCTATCTTCTGAACTGCTTCTTCTACTACCATGTTCTCACAGCTGCCTTCATCAATGATTAGCTTGCAAACCTTACCCCCAATAGTACATGTTGAGTGAAAAAGGTTGTGCCGTTGTCCATCATCACCTTCCGCCTTTCGGGGTGTAAAACATATCCTTCGCACCATTAAGCTAGGCCCATTATCTCCGGTAATAAATTCTTCTTCAACGTCTCCGTAGTCGTCGAAGGTTACTTCTTGCTCTTCTTCATCACCTTGCTCATCGAAGGCGTTCCCGAGTCAATAAGTAGACCATTTCCATATTTTTCTCCCTTGCGGCAATCCGCAATTCTGTGGCTCGGTTCGCCACATTTAAAACACTTAGGCCCATTCGTCGTTGCGCTCCGGTTAGGTGGACCGATTGTAATTGGAGCCTGATTTGGGATTGTTGATTTGGTGGTGTTTCGAGGTGTAAACGGTCCGTTTTAACGAGTTGGCTACCCCCTGTGCCACGCCTAAAGAAGCCTGTGGATCCCTTTACTGCCGTTTTCTCCAATAGAAGGACTCTTTGATGAGCCGCAGACATGTTAACGGGATCAAAAAGATTTAATGAATCTTGAATGTTTTGTCGCAACCCCCCAATGTATCGTGATACTAATTGATCGTCCGTCTCAGCTAGATCAACCCGTGTCAAATACTTGTAGAACTTTTTCGTATACTCATCCACGATCTTCGAACCTTGGCTTAAATTCTGTAGCCGTTGATACATGGTTCGGGTGTAGTTGTATGGCAAGAAGGCCGGCCGCATGTGTTTCAACAGTTTCTCCCATCTGTTGATTTTTGATTTGCCTAGTCGAGTCCTTGATTGCTTCAATTGCTGCCACCACGCTGTGGCTCGTCTCCGAAATTTACTCGTCTATCCTCGGGAACCCCCTTGAATTCAAGAACTTCTTCAACTGCTGCTATCCAATCCAAGAATTCCTCGGGTTAAAGACCCCCTTTGAGTTCTGGAATATCAAGTTTGAAACTGGATTCCCACCGATTGGCCTGAACTTGTACAAGGGGTTGATGTCCGTGCACTCCGCGCCCCGCAAAAGGGTTTCCGTCTTCAACCCCCATATGTGTATCTTCCTCCTCCGATTTGTGTAGTGAGGGTATATGCCAAGGTCTGTATCGACCACTCTCGATGGACAATTGCTTATAAGGGATGCAATTTGTTCCCTCAAGCTTGCAAATTGTGCCTCTGAATGTGCTTGATAGGCCGCCAGTGGTTCTTCTCGAACTGGTTCTTCGCGACTATTCACGTCCTCCAAGTGTGCAAAGCGGTTACCCCTTCCCCTTGTGACTAGCGCCATGGAAAGAGACTGGGCTCTGATACCAACTTATGCAGCGATAGATCGTGTATAATCAAGAATTCAGCAAGTAGAAGGGATAAATATTCCTAAGATTGAGAGACTATCACAAAATCAAAGAAATCTTCTCTAAACAATAGATGTTATCTAAAGCTTGAAGGAAAATAACCAAGAAACTCAACTTTGAGTATTCTTATTAACGAAATCAAATAATAATAAACTATATTTCTAAAGGGTCTAAGCCCGTATTTATAGGCTTAGAAGTTAAAACATAAAAGGAGACTGAAATAAACTAGGATTACAAATCCTAGAAGGAAAAGTAAACTAGAAAATCAGTTTAAGCCAAAACACGGCTAAGCATCTAGACGGATTAAGTGACCATCCGGATGGGAACTACTAAAAGCGATAAATGCATAAGTTCGAATGGGATCCGAACGGAACGTTCGAGTCCCTTCCTGCCAAGCTACGGGTTCGGATGGTCTGAAGGGCCGTCCAGATGGTCTTCCCCTGTCCTACGAGTTTACGAGCGCGTCACCATCCTCCGGGGTGTCTTCATGCTTACATCATTCCCGTTCGTCCTCAAAAACTCTGAGGCTATCTAAACCACATCAAATGGTGTCCTAAATAAGTTCCTACAGGTCCCCAAGTGAGTCCTAACTGTGTATCGACAGGTCCTGACGGAGTCTTGATGGGGTCCAAGTTGGGTCCGGTTCAAGTCTCGGCAGGGTCTCAATGCGGTCCTAGTCAAGTCCCATCAAGTCCCGACGGGGTCCCCGCGTGGTCCCGGTACGGTCTCAGCTAGTCCCGGTTGGGTGTTAATAGGGTCCCAATCTAGTCCCAATCGAGTCCTGGTTGGGTCCCGGCAATGTTTTAGCTAGGTCTATCGATTTAAGTATGAGATGCTTTAACTCGAAAAATAGTTTACGATTATCAAAAATGGAAACCATTTTTCAAAAATTAAAGAGATTTTTTTGGTCAAACCAAAAATATTTTCCGTTAATTATTATTTTTCGTTGCACCAAACACTTAAAAATACCGAATACATTCTCTAGAAATATTTTACGCCGAAACAAATGGAGTCTATATTACAATTTTTAAATCCTTAAAATGAAAATGTGATATTTTTTCTCCACCCCTCTCTTCTTTGAGCAACCACCACAAACCATTGCAATAGCTATAAAGTACAAGCTACAAAAAACTATTGTAAGTCACCATGCAAACAAATCAATTCAACCACAACCCACACAAATCACCATAAGCCACAACGCACAAATTGATCGAACCACAACCCACACACAGATCACTACAAACCACCATAAATCACTACAAGCCACCATACATACAAGTTGTTCAAAGGTGAATAAAAAAATACCATATATGAAACCTAAAACCCTAAATGGGATAAAATAGCCCTTTACCATTTTTTTTTTTTTTTTACAAAACATATAGCATATCATAAATCAAGCAAATTGTTACTCAAACATAACAAGTTCTTGAATACAGCTTGGATAATCATTTAACCACAGCTGATCCAAAACCAAAGATAAATCATTCTTAGCTAGACAATGTGCAACATTGTTGGCACTTTTGCATGAAAAATATTCCAAGAATGAAAAAGACTCAAATAGATTTTGGCCTTATTAACAACTTGACCATAACAACCCAAGCAACTTCCTTCCATTTTCAAAGCTTGAACAATCTCCAAGGAATCACCCTCAAACAGAACACTTTGAAAGCCCAAAGAAGCAACAAACTTCTATCATTTTCCATGCAATACAATTTCAACAATCCTTAGATCCAAAATATCTGGCGTGCCACCATCGCAAAAAGTTGTATCTCCTTATCCTCCAACCTTTGCATGAGTGTTTCAAGAATACGGATAAACNCATCTAACTACAGCTGATCCAAAACCAAAGATAAATCATACTTAGCTAGACAATGTGCAGCATTGTTGGCACTTTTGCATGAAAAATATTCCAAGAATGATAAAGACTCAAATAGATTTTGGCCTTATTAACAACTTGACCATAACAACCCAAGCAACTTCCTTCCATTTTCAAAGCTTGAACAATCTCCAAGGAATCACCCTCAAACAGAACACTTTGAAAGCCCAAAGAAGCAACAAACTTCTATCATTTTCCATGCAATACAATTTCAACAATCCTTAGATCCAAAATATCTGGCGTGCCACCATCGCAAAAAGTTGTATCTCCTTATCCTCCAACCTTTGCATGAGTGTTTCAAGAATACGGATAAACGAGGTAGGAAAGAAAGAGAACTTGTGGAATTTTTTTTGTACATTCAGTCCAAACATCCCTAGCAGAAGGACAACTCCAAATAATATGCTCTAGAGTTTCAATCTCCATAACACAAATGGATCACTTTGAGTCAGGAACAATAACTCTTTTAAACAAATTCAGCTTAGTAGGGAGAATGTCATTACAAGCCTTCCAAAGAAACATCTTAACCACACATGATCCCTAGATATTCCATATATGATTCCATAATCTACCAAGATTAATATAATTTGAACACATACCTCTGTCCATAATTGAAATCTCCTTGGCAAGGTGGTAATCACTTCTGACAGAGAATTGACCATTATTAGTTCCTAACCAAACCAACGTATCAGTTTGACTTCGGGGGCAAATAGGCATGCCGCAGATCAATCCAACTTCCTTTGCAGAAAAGACCTCATTAATAAGAGGTATATTCCACCAATTGGTATCCACATGAATGAGAGAGTCCACAGTAGCATCATGATCAAGAATGCAAACTAGAGACTGGATATTATAAGTTGAAGAAGAAGGAATCCAACAATCTTTCCAAATTTTAATAGAATGATCATCACTCACCCTCCAAAGTAGACCTTTCTTAAACAACTTCTTTGCATTCCAAATACTCCTCAAAGCATAAGAAGTCTTATACCTTTGAATCCAAAAAATTACCATTAGGAAAGTACTTTTCCTTCATGATTCTTACAGCTAGACCATCAAGATTATGTAAAAATTTCCATCATTGCTTAGCTAACAAAGCCAAATTAAAACACTTAAGATCTCAATAACCCAACCCTCCCTTATGTTTTGATTTCCCCATTTTATCCCAACTCATCCAAGCCATCTTAGAAACATTATCTTTATGCATGCCCCCACCAAACCCTAAACATACTTGAACACAAAGCCTTGGGAAGTTGGAAAACACTCATGGTATAAGTGGGAATATCCTATATAACAGCTTTCAGCAACACTTTCTTGCAAGCTTGAGACAAAAAATTTTCCTTCCACCCATTGATCTTAGCCCAAATCTTCCCCTACAAGTTAGAAAAAGAACTCATTCTTGAATGACCAATGAAAGAAGGCAAACCCAAGTACTTCTCATAATACTGAGTAGAGTTCACCCTTGCCACAACAAGTATATGTTCTTTAACTTCTTCCCTTGTATTACGACTGAAGAATATATAAGTTTTTTCTCTGTTAAGCTTTTGACCAGAAGCCTGCTCATATGGCAGCAAAATATCTTGAAGATGCAACCATTCAAAAAGGCTAGCTTTACAGAAAAACAGACAATCATCAGCAAAATACAAATGAGACACATAAGTTCCTCCCCTTGACACAATAATACCATGAATACTCTTATTCATTTCAGCTTTTTTGAGAAGAGGGCTAGCTAAGGCCTTAAGCACAAAGAATGAAAAAAAATATGGGAATAGAGGATCTCCTTGTCTAATACCCTTAGAAGGATGAATAGATCCATAGGGCTGGCAATTAACCAGAACTGAATAAGAAATAGTTTTAACACACAACATGGCCCAAGAAATCAACTTCTCTGCAAAACCTAACTTCCTCATTATAGCCTCCAGATAATCCCATTCAATTCTACCATAAGCCTTTGACATATATATCCAACTTTAAAGCCATAAAACCTGTTTGATCTTTCATCATTCCATACATAGTATGTAGTGCTTCAAAAGCTACAAGAATGTTGTTAGTGATAAGCCTCTCTCGGGAACAAAAACACTTTGGTTTTGTGAGATGATAAAGGGTTGAAGGTATTTTTGTTCCAAAAACACTTTTCAGAAATTAAAAAATAAAACACACACACACAAAATTAAACACGAGTTCATGTCACCAAATTATTTGTTCATCATTAATTATTATTTTCATTGCATAGTCAAACTTTAGCTGCTAAAAAAAATAATAAAAAATAATAAATAAAAAAAAGTGGTGGTTGGTAAAATTAGACTTTATAGGCCAAAAGTAGATCATGCATTATTACGATAATATAGATGAAAACCATTTAAAATTGAACTTTGAGTGGTATAAATTTTGAACTTAATGACAATTTGAAAAGATCGAGAAAGAAAATATCCATTTGAAAGAGTTTCTTCGATCATTTTGTAAATTATATATAGACAATGCTATGCCTTATTAGACATTATTCTGACCTTTTGATTCCTCGTACTTAATTCACACAGCAGATTTCCATCTATCACATAAGATTTTATTAAAACCGAAAAAGAGAGTTCGATCTTGAGATGGAAAAGAACTGCAGAAAGTACCCAAAAAATAGGTCACCTGAGGGTTTACTATAGAAATCATATCTTCATGGCACTTTAGCATGCATGCATGTCAACTTCCCTGAAAAAAAATAAAAAATAAAACAAAATAAAATCCTTTCCTGCTTAGAACTCAAGGTGTAGTCAGTTTCTTTACACTGATTACAAAGTCAATTATATACCGATAAGGGGCGAAACTAGAGAATTTGGAGAGCAAAATTCATTTTAAAAGGGTTATAATTAAGGGGTTTTTTTTTTAATTAAAAAAAAAAAATTGAAGTGCAATGTAGTTCCACCCCTGATCATATGGACCGACACGGTATTTTCCAATAACAGCAGCAGCAAAAAATGAAATCCAATAATAAACTCAAAGGGTTTTGTTAATTATTGGAAGATAAATAGCATTAATAATCATACCTTTTAATTATTCTACTAATAGAATCTATAGCGTGCAACGTACAAATAAAATCTCAAATAGGGAAGACCAGGAAAAACTCGTCACCCTCTTCAAAACTTCAAAGCGGTTGATCTTTTTTACTTCTCCATTCTTTCTTCGAGCACCCTTTTAACATTTTATTATATAATCCCATGCACAGATCGAGCAGGCCACGAGAATCCATGAAAGTACTGTAATAATATACGTAATGGCTTAAGAATATTTATCTACGACATGTCGCACAACAACTTGGTATATATACGTCTCCCTCTCTCTCTCTGTGCATGCATGCATGCATACGTGCATGAAACGTGATCGTATACGTCATGGTAAACTCAAAACTACGGATTCTGTTTGATTCCAATTATTCAACGTTTGTAGACCAAAAATAATATTCATTGTTTGGAGGCGCAGCAAATTTGATAGAAACCAGAAATACAGCAGTAGTACTGCTGCCAGATGAATGGGGCTAGCTAGTCGGTTTGTCATGATTCAAATGAAAGTGAAAACAGACAAATTGGCCGTGACTAAGCTGGAGCCTGGATTCCTGCATGCTTTTGGGATTTTTAGGTTGGTTTTGGCAGTGAGTCAGTGACAGACCTTTCACATGGCCATGGGGCACTTTGTTGCATCTGCGGGGCAAGCAATTTTTCATACAGTCCGGCCTCAAGCACGATATAAACTCAACACAAAATTAATGAATTATGATTGAGGAGTCTAATATATACATATATATATAGACATAGTCTAATTATATGCATATGCATAAATCATAATGCATTGATATGATGTGAACCCAACACCTGATATAATAACTGGCAATTTTTTATAAAACTTGCAAACCGTATTCACGAAATTACCCTTTTAATTAAATGAAAGCATCTCCATCTAACTCAAGATATAATAGCATTAATATCTATGTTTTTTTTTTTTTTTCAAAGATGACGGTTTGTGATACTAAAACTGCTTCAATAAGAAACACGTATATTTAATTGATCGAAATGAAAGTAGAATTATAAAAATACAGTTCGACGAAAACTTTGCTATGATACCAAGTTAAATTGTCACTATATATTCTAAAAGTTTAAATAAATTTATGCCCTTTTTTCCTAAAAAATTAAAATACAATTATGCCCTTTTTATTAAAAATAATTAATAGAAAAAATGCAAAAGTGTCTAAAAATATAGGGCCCAATGCCACTTTTCAAAGTTTTGAGTTGTAAATAAAAATATAGTGATAATTCGTAGGCTAAAGTATTTCCTCTAAAAGATATCTTCTGGATTTTAATATGTTTGGTGCCAATTGTTTAATGTTTGCAGTTGAAAAGAAAGAAGAAAGAAGCTAAAATGTTGTGCGTATGGACATTTATTGAAACCGATAGAACTGGACAAGTAACCAGCGTTGAGTTTTTGGTATTTTGCATCCTCTTGAATGCGTCCAAGTTGTTTTCTAGAAATATTATCTAGTTATGATCTCGAATAAATACAAAAGGAAATAGATCACGAACTGGCAATACCAAATTAAAGCTGGGTTTCTGTTTTTGATCAGCAAGCACCACAGATTTGTTACACCAGCAGGAAGACAAAAAAAAAAAGTAGCTTTCTGTTTGCATTAATATGCATGTATGGAGAGACATGGAGGCATAAGGCATGGGCACTTGGCAGCCCTGAGTAACCTTCCCCCTCTTCAATGTCTTGTCCTTTGGGTTGGGTAAAGCTTTGAAGAACAGTTGAGTCATTGTTTGTTTGGTTTTTTTTTTTTTTTTGGGAAAAATGCACTTTATTCTCCTAAACTATCTATCAATTTACACTTTTTATCCCAATGTTTAAAATGTGACATTTTACCTCTCCAAAGTATCTGATATTGACACTTAATCTCTATGAAATACATTTTATCCCTCTGAAGTATTTTGAATTGGCACTTTATCCCCCAACACTTAGTTACTTCAGGGGGTAAAGTATCAACTCAAAATTCTTTAGGGGGTAAAGTACTATTTTATGAGGGTCAAGTGTCAATGTCAGATACTTTGGGGGGTAAAGTGTCACTTTTTAAAATTTGGGTTAAAAGTGCAAATGAGTGCATAGTTCAAAGGATAAAATGTATTTTTTGCATTTTTCTTTTGTATCTTCTGTTAGAACTAATTTTGCTTTATCTCAATATATAGGTAGGCTTGAGATTTGAGCATGGGTTTAGCTTAATCCCACATATAATATTTGTAGGTAGACAGCTCATTATCTTTTAAACAAAAGGTGAAGAATAATAATATCTGAGAACCGTTACACATTTTTCTTTAACTTATCTCTTGTTTTATCTTTCGGAAAAATACATTTTACCCTCCTAAAGAATCAACACATTTGTGTTTTGACGCCCAATGTTTAAAAAGTGACGAAAGACCCCCACAATGTATTTGACGTTGGCAAAAAAAAAACCATCAGGCCATCAAATTCGTCTATTTGGACAGAAACCAAGTTACGTGTGTGGCACGTGACATTTTTCAACCGAAACTTTCGAAAATACCCTCGGGGTAAATTGTAAATATAAATGACTTTGCAGGGATAAAGTGTAAACATAAACATAAAAAAATAATAATAACACTAAACCTAAAACTTAAAACAAAAAATTTATATTCAAAATTACAAACAAAAACTAAAAAAAAACTAAAAACTAAAAAACTAAAACTAAACCTAAACTAAAAAAATCAAACTAAACTAAACTAAACCTAAACTTAAATCAGAGAGTTTATATACAAAATGAAAAATAATTAATAAAAAAAAAAAAGTGAGGGGGTGGCTCAATTCCCTCGATTTAGATAAGGGAGTGGCTTGGTTACCCCCATTCGTCCAGTATAGGGTACCGAACCACCCTTGTATCTCATGAAGGTGGTCCAACCATCTCATATGCCAAAATGGGGGTGGCCAAAACCATCCCTAATGGGTTTGGGGGTGATCGAAACCATCCTAAATGGGTTTGGTGGAGGCCAAGCGTCCTCATTCGATAGGTCTAGCGCTCTAGGGTTGGCTTGGAAAAAGAGGATAGCTCAACCATCCCCCACTTTTTCCTTTTTCTTTTTCTTTTTTTTTAGTTTTTAGGATTTTTTTGTTTGTTTTTTTTTTTTCTTTTTAAGTTTAGTTTTTTAATTTTTTTTTTTTGTTTTTTTAGTCTAATTGTTGGTTTTAGGAGTGCATCATTAGGGTAAGGTGAAAACGAAAATAGGATTTTTATTTTTTAAAACTTTACCCTTCCCCCTCCGAAATCATTTATGTTTACACTTTACCCCACGGGGTCATTTTCAAAAGTTTTGGTTAAAAAGGTCACATGCCATGCAAGTGACTTGGTTTTCAGCCAAATAAACGGATTTCATAGACAGATGATATTTTTTTTCCAATGTTAGATACATTGTGAGGGGTCTTTTGTCACTTTTAAAACATTGTGCACCAAAATGTAAATGATTGTATACTTCAGGGTCTAAAGTATATTTTTTCCCTTTATCTTTTTTGCAAATTCGTCATTGAATCTATGGGATCTACATACATTCTCCATCTCCAAAGCATTGTGCTTTGGGCTGGGTCAAGCTTTGAAAAACAATTGAGTTATTTTATTTTTCTTATGTATCTCAATAGGTAGGCATCAAATTTGAGAATGGATTTAGTAAGCCCACATATATATGTGGCCTAACATCCCACTCTCTTTTGGACAAAAGGTGAAGAATAATAAGATCTGAGAACCGTTATACATTCATCTCTAACTCATCTCTTGTTTTAACTTTTTTTCAAATTCATCATTGAATTTGTAGGATTCACATATATTCTCCCTCTCCAAGGCCTTGTGATTTGGGTTGATTCAAGCTTTGAAGAACAATTAAGTCATTGTATTTTTCTTGTGTATCTTTTGTTGGAACTAGTTTTGCTTTATTTCAATAGGTAGGACTGAGATTTGAGCCTCAATTTAGCCTAAGCCCACATATATATGTGCGCAGACAACCCACTTTCTTCTGGACAAAAGGTGAAGAATAATAAGATCCTATAATCGTTACACATTTGTCTCTAACTTATCTCTTGTTTTATCTTTTTTGAAGATTCATCATTGAATCTGTGGGATCCACATGCCTCCCCCCTTCTAAGCCCTTATTCTTTAGGCTGGATCAAGCTTTGAAAAACAGTTGAGTTATTGTATTTTTCTTGTTATCTTTTATTGGAACTGGCTTTACTTTATCTCAATAGGTAGGTCTGAGATTTAAGCATGGGTTTAGCCTACACACACACATATATATATGTGTGGGTAGACAACTCACTCTCTTTCGGATAAAAGGTGAAGAATAATAAAAATCGAGAACCATTACACATTCATCCCTAACACATCTATCGTTTTATCTTTTTGCAAATTTATTATTGAATCTATGGGATCCACATGCCTTCACCCTCTCCAATGCCTTGTCCTTTGTGTTGGGACAAACTTTTAAGAACAATTAAGTTATTGTATTTTTCTTGTGTATCTTTCATTATAACTAGTTTTGCTTTATCAAAAAAGGTAGGCCTAAGATTTAAGCCACGGTTTAGCCTAAGCCCATATGTGTGTGTGTGCGTGTGTGTGGGCAGACAACCCACTTTCTTTTGGAAAAAAACGTGAAGAATAATAATATCCTAGGATCGTTATACATTTGTGCCTAACTTATCTCTTGTTTTATCTTTTTGCTAGATTCATCATTGAATCTTTGGGATCCATATGCCTTCTTCCTCTCTAAGGTTTTATGCTTTGGACTGGATCAAGCTTTGAAGAACAGTTGAGTTATTGTATTTTTCTTGTTATCTTTAGTTAGAACTAGTTTTGCTTTATCTCAATAAGTAGGCCTGATATTTAAGCCTAGGTTTAGCCTACGCCCACATATATGTGGGCAGATAGCCCACTCTCTTTTAGATAAAAGGTGAAGAATAATAAGATGCAAGAATCGTTACACATTTGATTGTTACTCATCTCTTGTTTTATCTTCTTTGCAAATTCATCATTGAGTCAGTGAGATCCAAATGCATTATCCCTCTCCAAGGCCTTATGCTTTGGGTTAGGTCAAGCATTGAAGAACAATTAAATTATTGTATTTTTCTTGTGTATATTTTGCTGAACTAATTTTTCCTTGTCTCAATAGGTAGGCCTAAGATTTGAGCCTCGGTTTAGCCTAAGCCCACATATATATATATATATGGGCAGATAGCCCACTCTCTTTTTGACGAAAGGTGAAAAATAATAAGATCTAAGAATCATTACGCATTCGTCTCTAACTCATCTCTTGGTTTATATTTTTTGCAAATTCGTTATTGAATCAATGGGATCTACATGACTTCTCCCTTTTCATGGCCTTGTGCTTTGGGTTGGGTCAAGCTTTGAAGAACAATTGAGGTATTGTATTTTTCTTTTGTATCTTTTATTGGAACTAGTTCTTAATAGGTAAGCTTGAGATTTGAATCTCAGCTTATCCTAAGCCTACATATATATGTGGGCAGGCAGCCCACTCTCTTTTTGACAAAATGTGAAAAATAATAAGATTCGAGAATCGTTACACATTCATCTCTAACTCATCTCTTGTTTTATATTTTTGCAAATTCATTATTGAATCAGTGGGATCCACATGTCTTCTCCCTCTCCAAGGCCTTGTGCTTGGGTTGGGTCAAGCTTTGAAGGACAATTGAGTTATTGTATTTTTCTTGTGTATCTTTTGTTGGAACTAGTTCTTAATAGGTAAGCCTGAGGTTTAAGTCTTAATTTAGCCTAAGCCCACATATATAGATGGGCAAACAACCCATTCTCTTTTTGATGAAAGGTGAAAAATAATAAGATCCGAGAATCGTTACACATTCGTCTTTAACTTATCTCTTGTTTTATATTTTTTGCAAATTCATTATTGATCAGTGGGATCCACGTGTCTTCTCCCTCTCCAAGGCCTTATACTTTGGGTTGGGTCAAGCTTTGAAGAACAATCGAGTTGTGTATCTTTTGTTGGAACTAGTTTTGCTTTATCTCAATAGGTAAGCATGATATTTGAGACTCGGTTTAGCCTAAACCCACTACTTTTTGACAAAAGTTGAAAAATAATAANCCTGAGGTTTGAGTCTTAGTTTAGCCTAAGCCCACATTATATAGATGGGCAAACAACCCATTCTCTTTTTGACGAAAGGTAAAAAATAATAAGATCCGAGAATCGTTACACATTCGTCTTTAACTTATCTCTTGTTTTATATTTTTTGCAAATTCATTATTGAATCAGTGGGATCCACGTGTCTTCTCCCTCTCCAAGGCCTTATACTTTGGGTTGGGTCAAGCTTTGAAGAACAATCGAGTTGTGTATCTTTTGTTGGAACTAGTTTTGCTTTATCTCAATAGGTAAGCATGATATTTGAGACTCGGTTTAGCCTAAACCCACTACTTTTTGACAAAAGTTGAAAAATAATAAGATCCAAGAATCGTTACACATTCGTCTTTAACTCATCTCTTGTTTTATATTTTTTGCAAATTCATTATTGAATCAGTGGGATCCACATGCCTTTTCCTTCTCCATGTTCTTGGGCTTTGGGTTGGATTAAGCTTTGAAGAACAATTGAGTTATTTTATTTTATTTTTGTGTATCTTTTGTTGGAACTAGTTTTACTTTATCTCAATAGATAAGCCTGTGATTTGATACTCGGTTTAGCCTAAGCCCACAAATATATGTGGGTAGACAGCCCACTCTCTTTTGGACAAAAGGTGAAGAATAATAAGATCTAAGAATTGTTACACATTCGTATCTAACACATCTCCTGTTTTATCTTCTTCTTCTTTTGTGAATTCATAATTGAATCCGTGGGATTCACATGAAGAAATTCATAAAGCTTTTGAAAAAATAAATAAATAGCGAAATTTAAATAAAAGAGACACGAAGATTTTACATGGTTCGGTATATGACTTACGTCTACAAATAAAGGCCAAAGGGTAAGGGTTACATTATGTTCTCATTGCTTGATTTATTTTACAATACATGGTACTTCTATTTATAGGAGAATTTGGGTAAGTACATTTAGTAATCAAATCAAAGTAATTTGATTACTATCAAATCTAAATACAATAAATCAATCAAAGTAATTTGATTATTATCAAATTTGATTATAGGAGATTACAATCAATTACAACGAAATCAAATCCCCTAATATTCTCTAACACCGCATGTTTTCTCCCTTTTCAAGGCCTTGTGCTTTGGGTTGGGTCATGCTTTGAAGAATTAAGTTATAGTATTTTTCTTGTGTCTTTTATTGGAACTAGTTTTGCTTTATCTCAATAGGTAGGCCTGAGATTTGAGCCTCAGTTTAGCCTAAGCCCACTCTCTTTTGAACAAAAGGTGAAGAATAATAAAAATCCGAGAACTGTTATACATTCGTCTCTAACTCATTTCTTGTATTATTTTTATTTTTGCAAGTTCATTATTGAATTTGTGGAATCCACATGCATTCTCCCTCTTGAAGGCCTTGTGCTTTGGGTTGGGTCTAGTTTTGCTTTATCTCAATAGGTAGGCCTGAGTTGTGAGCCTGGTTTTAGCCTAAGCCTACATATATATGTGGGCAGACAACCCACTCTATTTTGGACAAAAGGTGAAGAATAATAAATTTCGAGAACCGTTATACATTTGTCTCTAACTCATCTCTTGTTTTATCTTCTTTGCAAATTCATCATTAAATCTACGAAAACCCATATGTGGATCCCACAGATTCAATGATGAATTTATCGATCTTTTGTATAGAGACAAACAAAAGATGAAAAACAAACATTTCCCTATTATTATTACACCCTTATCCCACCGTCATTTTATGTGGCAGTCTTAAATTTTTGTATGGATACTGCCACATCACTCCAATAAAATAGGAGCAAGATGGAGGTGCAATTATTGCCTTATGTAACTTTATTTATAAGATCGGAGTGACTTCTTGAGAAACCATTGAGATGTTGATTACATATGAGATTCTTATTATTCGGGTGTTCGAATAACATGAAAATGTTAAGTCAAAAATTAGTACTTAGGTCGTGTTTGTTAAACAACACCCAGGGACGGAGCCAGAAAATTTTATGGGAAGGGGCCAGCCAAAAAAAATTCGCTTCTTTAAAAATTTTTTATTAAAACAAATTATTATTATTTTTTTAAAAAAAAAAAAAAAACTAAAAACTACCTAAGGGCCAAAAAAGTGAGCATTTGAAAGTATGGGCCAAAAATAAAAATAAAAACTTAATGGGTATAGCCCAAAGAATTAAGAATATGGTCAAAATTTTTTATTGGATATGGCCATAAAATATAAAAATAGGGCCAACATTTTTTTGGGAGGGGCTGATGACTAAAATTAGAACCAAACTTTACATTTTTTTTTTCATTTTTTTTACTTCTATTTTTTTTTCCTTATTTTGGGGTGGGGACCATGGCACACCCCGGTCCCCCCCTCCCTCCGTCATTGACAACACCAAATACCACCACACTATTTTTATCATTTTTTTCAACAAAAAAAACATTAAAATATGTTCACTTTTATATCACATAATTTACTTTTTACTACTATTTAAATAAATAAATAATCATTACACAACAATTTTTTTTTTCTTTTTAATACCATTTTTTTGTATTTTTTATATAAATCATTATTTTCTTTTTGGCCTTGTTTGTTTAGCATTGCATTTGTAAACAAACAAGGCCTTAGCAGTGCATTCGTCTTTGACTCGGGTGATAACCCAAACAACAAGGCCTTAGCATTTGTCTTTGACTCGGGTGACAACCCGATTGCGAATCCGACCCGTTACATTTCCTCGACCTTCGTCTTCTTTTGCTTCTATTCTTTCCCACTTGTTCTTTTTGCTTATTCCTCTTTTGCTCAAACTCGCTGTTTCTCTCTCATACCATCACAATTATCCAGAGCTTTCAGCCATGGCTACAGAGTAGTAAGTTCCTCTCTCTCTCTCTCTCTCTGTGTTGAGATTTTGATGATCGTTTGACGAAACTGTTGAATTATGTTCAAAATGTGATTTAACAATTATGTGATTGTTGAATTCTTCTATTTAAATTAATTCGTTATTATTATTATGGATTATATTAAATAAACTTGTTTGTTAGCCCTGGATTGTTGCGCTTAATTGCAATTACACTCAGAAACATAAATTGATTGGTGTATACAGTGTCGCGTTTCATTCAAACAAGTATTTTGATCCCTTTTTTTGGGCGGTATAGTCTGGGCTTAAGTAAAGAAATATGTTTGAAAACTAAAAATTTGTTGGTTAATGACTTGATCATTTACATATTTGGTCTTTTTTGCAGTGACTATTTGTTCAAGCTTTTGCTTATTGGGGATTCTGGTGTTGGCAAATCATGTCTTCTCTTAAGATTTGCGGTGAGCTTCTGAGTGTGTGCTTGATATTAAATATTGTGCTTCTTCTTCATCCCTGTTTTGCATATGTAGTCAACACAAAAATAGAAAGTATGAGGATGTCAAAAATGATCAAACAAATATGATTGTGAATTGATTATTGCCCAAAATGAGGTTGGTATAGATCAGTGGCTGTATAGTGAAAAACAGATAAAATAAGAATTGAGTGCATTTACAAAGAGGTCATTTAGATTCATACAAGATTCTTCTAACTGGAGCAGATAATTAGTCGCTACTGCATTGCATTTCTCTATGAGATGTCTGAACTGCAATGTAAGTTTCTTAGGGCCATGAACTGAGCTTCCGTAAGTAACATACGGGGTTGGATTTAGACATCTGAGCAAGGTGCCTAGAGTCAACATGCATCTACTATGCCTCGTCTCTATGCTTGTAGGACTCTTATGTGCCACCAAATCTTGGCTTTTTTTTTAACACACTTGCTGGATTAGTAGTATGGTTGCGTGAAATCGTGCTTATGGAAATTGCTGGCTAGTGCTCTGGCATGTCCTTGGTTGCATGCAATGTGCTGAGGTTGATGTTGTAGGTGTTACTAGTGGGATATGGGATCTATGTGTGGCCACACTCGTGTGGTATCTCTATGTATGATACTTTACACTTAATAGCCCTTGTTGCTCAATGGGCCTGCATGTGTGCTTGATGATTGGTGTGTGGGATTTTGTTGGCCTATATGGTTTTATTGGAGTTATTGAAGGGAGGGATTTTCACCAATCTCAACTTCATGGCTAATTCACTTCCTTAAACTGGATATGTCAAGCATGGAGGAGAAGTGAAGTTGTGTCAGCAGTCTCCCTCTCTCCAAAAACCGCAATGAGGGGCAACTGGCGAGAGAGATGCCGTGGACTGATACTGTTTGGGTGTCTTCTGGTAGTAATCATGGGTATGTTGTGGCAATAGAGATCAGGGCTGTGGGGATTTGTTCACTCAAGTGGATTTATAGTAATTCACCATTGATAGAATTGCCACGATTAAATCTTGATGCCAGAGATTCTTTAACTAATTGTCTGGGGCTGATTTCCCCCTTCTTCTGGTACATCGGATTAAATCCGTTAGACCACATGAAATTGGGATAATAATAAGCTACTTTAAAGGCAGATTGGGATAGCAAAGCCCCTTTTGTCTGTCTGCATGTGTGTATCTTCTGTATATCCAACTCTAAAACCTAAAGGCAACTGCTTCTGCATATATTCTCCCAAATTCAGGCAGATCTTCTAAGTATTTGGGCAGGCAACCTACTATGCTTTCATGCATTATAGATATTATCCAATCCTATTTTGTTACTATTTTTCCTGGAATCTATTTACACGATGATTTAAGAATAAAAAAGATTAGTGGCAAATCCTGTGGAATCAGGTTGTGCCGAGCTGTGCCAATCAGGTTGATTTTCTAGTTCCCACTTTCTTGTGCCAAGCCGGCTTTGTTCTCCATTGATATCCTTTTACGATTAATTGTTTCTTGTCTGAACTTAAAGCATGAAAACAGTACTGACTTTCTCCTTTCAGGGCCTATCTGAAAGAGAACCAAGTACTTAGTCTTGAATATCTGAATATGATAAACCGCACTGCAAATATTTTTGCTTTGGGACAAAACAATTAGAATTATGCTTGCATTCAACAGTAATATTTGTTATCTATATAGTATTCTTTCCAACAAAAATGTACTTGGTATAGCTCAATCTAATGCCATGATCACAATATGACTACCGATTGCATACTAAGGACATGGTTGTTTCACAATCGTAGCACTCTGTGTGTGTGTGTGTGCAAATATTTTTGCTTCGGGACAAAACAATTAGAATTACGCTTGCAGTCGACAGTAATATTTGTTATCTATATAGTATTCTTTCCTACAAAAATGTACTTTCTGGTATAGCTCAATCTAATTTCATGATCACAATATGACTGTTGATTGCGTACTAAGGACATGGTTGTTTCACACTCATAGTACTCTCTCTCTCTCTCTCTCTCTCTCTCTCTCTATATATATATATATATAAGCATGTGAGTTGAGTACATTTAACCGGTTCCTTGGGGATTAATCTCTAAAATCTGATGATTTTTCCTAATTTCTTTGATACAGGATGATTCATATTTGGATAGTTACATTAGCACCATAGGAGTTGATTTTGTAAGTAATCATTCCCTAGTGCTGGATCGACTTCATATATTATCCAGAAACATATGTATATATGTATAGACCTATATGTATGCATATTTATATCAATAATTGGTTTATCATTTTTCTTTTCTGTAGAAAATACGAACAGTGGAGCAAGATGGGAAGACCATCAAACTACAAATTGTATGGTTTTTTCCTGTTTTGCCAATTTTCTTTTTTCATATTTTATTACTGATAATTTTTTCCTGAAACTTGATTTCTTTGAGGCAGGATTCTCCAACTCATTATTGAAACAGTTTCTCTACTGACGGGAATTGGCTGTCTTCTTTTTCTTCTGATATTAGTCATATTATTCTTTCTTGATTTATATTTTGTTTCTTGTTCATAAGCTTTGATTTTTTGGTATTCAGTATCACCTTTTTCTCTTGCCTATAGCTTCTTGACAACTTATTAGTACTCTGATTTTTTTTAACATGCAGTGGGACACTGCTGGGCAAGAAAGATTTAGGACGATCACCAGCAGCTACTACCGTGGGGCACATGGCATCATAGTGGGTGATCTCTTTCATTTTTTCATTTTACTATTTCAGTTCATTTTTCACCGCCTATTGGTTCTTCTTATGACAACCTTCTTTCCTGTGTCGCATGTCTTGTAGGTCGTTTATGATGTGACAGACCAAGAGAGCTTTAATAATGTGAAGCAGTGGCTGAATGAAATTGATCGCTATGCTAGTGATAATGTTAACAAACTTTTGGTTGGAAACAAGTGTGATCTTACTGCAAATAAAGTTGTCTCATATGAAACAGGCAAGGTATAGGTAGCCCATCACGGTTTTCTCTTTTTGTGTGTGGTTTTTATGTGACCTAAGTGTTACTAAATAACCTGATGATCTGGCTTCTGGTTGTCCACCCCCCTTCTTCTCATCCTCTTTTCTCATTTTAGGCATTTGCGGATGAAATTGGCATACCTTTTATGGAAACCAGTGCAAAAGATGCTACTAACGTGGAACAGGCTTTCATGGCCATGGCTGCTGCAATCAAGGATAGGTAACAATGGTTACTTGTTTTCTTATTGTGCCATGTATATCTAGGAGCAAGAATATTAATTGAGTTTGGGGATCATATCATATGATAAAAAAGTATTGATTGTGGGTGTGGTGGTTTTGAGCATTTATGCTACAAAAGGGTGGATGAGTTTTTGGTTTATGGGCAATGGTGGTGGGCGACAGTTTGGGCTGTGTAGGGATGTTTTGGGTGTTTGGCACTGGTGGTAGGCCTGCAATTGGGTCTGGGTGTGGTCATGGATGAAATTTGAGCTGTTGGCCAGTAGCATGTGGCTGTGCAATGGTTGGTGGCCACATGTGGGGTTGTCTGAGGGTCCTAAGGTCATTGATTTTTGTCATTTTTTTTAATTTGGATGCCAAATATGATGGTTACAATTTATTCATCAAAAAATATGATGGTTGTAATTTAGTCCAAGCAACTAGGAGGCTTGATATCGGATTTCAGAAATCCAGGAAGTAATGTGAAATTGCTTCGAACCATGTCGAGGTAATTTGTAGTTTCCCCAATTTATAGCGAGTCGAATTTGATTTAGAGACTGTTAAATTTTGTCTGCTTACAATGCAGTTGGTAAACCTTTATTTTAATCAATGAGCTTAGCTCAAATGCAACTTCTCCTTTATAAAATAGGATAGAAAGTAAGATCTTGGGTTTAAGATCCATTGGTTGAAAACTTCTTAAAGATAAAATAAAAAATAAAAAGGTTACCAGTTTTGTGATTTGCACAACAAATGCACAAGATGGGGGGTTGAGTGTTGTGTGGCATATGATGATTGGCTGCAGCCATGATAGTCTGCCAGCCACGATTGGCTTTGTTAAAGTGCTAATTATGTTATGTATTGTATGTTTTGGTACGTAACTCATGCCCTAAATTCAATTCTTCTAATTGCAGAATGGCTAGCCAACCGGCTATGAGCTCGAGGCCTCCAACCGTAGAGATCCGAGGACAGCCTGTTGCTCAGAAGAGCGGCTGCTGTTCTTCTTGAGCAAAAGAAAGTACCAGTAAGCTTTAGCAATGCTCTTCTTTGATGGCATGTAAAGTCTTCATTTTCTTTCAATTGAAAACCTATTTCTTCTGTGCCGACCTAATTAAAATTAAGGGGTCTGGAAACTGCTACCTGGAGGATCCCATTCTTCTCAACACTCTTTATTTATGAGAAGGCCTGTAAAAATAGAGTTGCTCATTAATAACTGTCATGTATTTTTATAGCTGCTTGTTTCGTTTCTGCAAATAATACTTTGCCTCTCTTTTATATACGTTTATCTTTTGCATTGCTATGAATGTCCAAGGAGTTGACTGCCTCAGCTGATGCAGATAGTCTTTGTCATGACATTTTAAGAATTTGGGACGCTCTTATCATTGCATTTAATTTTTAATTTTTAATTTTTTTTTAAAATAAAATAAAATCAATCCAGTTGGATGAGGTGTAGTATATCTCCTTGAAACTTTATAAATAAAATTTCACCATAGCCAAAATTCGCGTTGAATAATTTATTTTTTTTTTTAAAAAAAAAAAAGTATAATTTCATATTTATTTAAAAATGAAATAATTCTTAAATCTCCTTCACTGATGTTGATCTATAAGAACATAGACTGCAAAATCAAAAGAATCCAGCGATAGAGTTGATAACACATTCATCCAACAATAAGTTGTGTGAAGCTCATCGTACAAAATTGTGGAAGTAAACTGTGGAGGTTGGTTTGGTTTTCATTTGCTATTCCAAGGCGTATGCATTCATATTGTATTGAAGGAAGAAATCACTTGCTTTTTTCAATGTGGGTTCAGTAAAAGAATTTGGAGGGAGGGTTTTAAAAAAATACGATGTTGTTAACCCTAAAGTAATATGGGAAAAGGTGATGGAATGAGCAATTGCAGAGCTTAGAGGTAAAAAAATAAAATGAAATAAATAAAAAGCTTAAGAGTAATACACTCATACTGTGCAAGTTGGAATTAGGGGCTATGGTATCATATTTGGAAGCATAGGAATGATGTTATGCATAGTAATGTGCTGAAATCAGCAGAGCAAATTCTCAAGAGTATTGATTGGGAAATCAGGACTCTGAATAATGGGGTGGAAATTAACTTCAAGAAGTTTGAAATTAATAGAGAACTACGTGGAAGACCTTAGGAATTGAAGTGGCTCTATTTTGTTTTCTGCAAAATTTGTCTTTGCTTCTAAAATGGATGTAGATGGGTTGGTATGATGAATTGTAAGTTGGTTTGAGTTTTTATTTATTTTTTTGTAAGTTGGTTTGAGTTTGAGCTGTTACTATTTTTGCCGCCGCTCGGGCTTAAGGTGCATTTGGCGTTGTAGTTTCACATATTAAAAGTGTAGTATTAAACTAGAAAACAAAAAAGATGCATCACTTAAAAATGCGTATTTAAAAAATTGCAAGCAAGAGAATGAGTTCTTAAAAACGTACAATTTTAAAAAATTAAACCGTGATTTCAAAAGTTGAAACTAAATGCTCAACTTCATTATTTTCAAATCAATCATTTTAAAACCACACTTTTGAAATCACATACCCAAAAGTCTGGAATGGATTGCAATTGATTTGTTTGGTTGGTATAGAGATGCTTATTCATCCCAAAAAATTAATAAATAATAATAAAGTAGGCCTAAAATAAGATAAGGGATAAGCCGGCAAAATGGGACCACTACACAACTTTAACTTTATCAACTCAACCCCACATATACATTCTAACAATGCCTTGCCTAGCTGATTCTTGTTAAAGCATTTCCACGTATAAAGGCGACAATTTTACAATGCCCTACCCACCAATTCCAGAACAAAGTATACGACAAATCAATCGTTCAAATGTTTTTCACGGCCTCTACAGAAACAAAAATAGTTTACTTTCTGCGTTATTGACATCATATTCCTTCCATTCACCTTGTTTTCATCTGAACAAAAGGACAAGCAACTTTTCAAAAATCAACCTATTTTTCTGGCATAAACCAAAATAGTCTTCAGATTATTCTAATAAAATCTAAGCAACAATGAATTGTAGTCAATAAGTAAATCGTTTTATATGCCCCAAAGTCTCATAAAAATTAAAATTAAAATTAAAATTAAAATAAAGCATAGCCACGACCAAAAAGAAGTATTCATCAAACCAAAAAAAAAAAAAAAAGACCCGAAAGAAGCTAAGGGGGACATATGAAGACCATGAAATTTACATCGTAAGGCATAAATTTTTTTTAAAAAAAAAACCTTCTAGTACAGGAAAATCCAATTATTCTAGTCATTTTCCTGATAGAGATGAAAGGAAATAACCCAAAAATGGAAAGCATCAGGATTTGTAATTGGGTGCGGGAGTTTTTCACTTGGCACCTAAGGTTGGGAACTGACTAGGATCTTGAATAGATGGGGCTGCAACACTGCTTGATGCATTGCCACCAAACCCACCTCTCGAACCACGACCGCCACGTCCCCGACCACGACCACCTGGGTTGTAGTACCTTTCTCCTTCAGCTGGCTTCAAGAACTCATTAATGCTGAGAGACTAGCCACCACACCACAAAATAAGCGATTAAGGAAGAAGAAAAGGAAAACCAGCAAGAATGAAAAAGTGGAAAAATACTTCCAAGATAGGAGGTAGCATTAAGTAGAAAAACAAATGAAAGATGAACACTATTGTCAGAAAAGGCATTTCCTAGAATTATATAAAAATGTAAAAAGCACAAATAGACGTGATAAACATCTTCCAGCCACATGGGTAATGTATTAAGTAAAAGGAAAATTGAAGCATGAACGAGAAAAGAAGTGTTTGTTAATACAATTTCATCGTAACATTTAAATTCCTAGCCACATTAAATTTCAGAGATGACAAAAATCAAGCACAACTGATTCCGCAGCCACAAGACACCATTCAAATACAAAGTGTAGACGATCACAAACAACCAGTAGTTGATGATCACATAGGCAAACACCATCATGAAGAATGTTTTCTAAATTTGCAGTTAGATGCAGAACATATCAAAAAATGGAAAGAGAGAAACCTACGAATGGATACCAGAACTTCATAGGGATTTTACCAGTAGTTTGACGAACTTCAATACTTGTAAAGTGAGTAACAATCAGAAGTTTCAGTAATAATCATTATTGCAATATTTAAGATATTCAAGGGATATCAAGAATAGATCAAAGAATTTTGGTTTTTCCATTAAACAACAAAGATCCTTCTTTAGGATGAATCAAGTACATTTTCAAAAGTTACCATTGTTAGGATCATAGAAGTTGATAATTGGTTTCTCTCCCAAGTCTGACAACAAAAACAAAAACATTCAAACTCTACACATATTTTGGGGCAATCCTAACGTTTGGTTATAATGCTGCAACTTAGTTTAGCTCACTTTCCATCCTGCATAAGAACTCTTCTTTTTCCTTTTCTTTTGTTTTGGTTGGGATAACAATTCATTGCAGACACAAGCCAAACAGATTGGAAGGAGCATGTGAAACTATTGCTATTGTGAAGCAAACCTAAATGTGCAAACATTCTTTGGAGACTAGTTCAAACCCCTAAGAAGAAACAACCGAAAAATTATTATTATTGATTGGTAAGTTACACCAAGTCCCGGAGGGACTTGAACCCATGACCTCACTTGGTAAAAAAACTAAAAAAGAAAAAAGAAAAAGGAACCAAAGAAACAGCCACAATTTTTGCAAGGCATACTTTGCACATGACAAGTTCAGTCTTCCAATTCAAAATGGTTTAAACCGTTCAGAGCCTTGATAAGAAGAAAAAATCGCAGAGCAATAGCAACCACAACGACAACAATAGCAAAACAAATCAAATACAAACTTTCTATGAGCCCTGAAGGTCTTGGACCCACGACTGGTCAACTAAAAAAGCAGAAGCAAAAACAAACCAACCCCAGAAACATGCTTTAAATAGGGATTTTTTTTTTTTTTTTTTGGGGGTGGGGAGTGGTCGAACACAACATAGGGTCCCCATTATGAAAACAAATGGCAAACTAACGGGCAAATTTAGCAAAAGAAAATGACAATTTAAGACTCCACCAAATAGAGAGGAACTGCTATATGGACAAGACAATGAAATAAAATACAAGAAGAGAAAGAGAGAGAGAGAGAGAGAGAGAGGAAGACTCCACCAAATAGAGAGGAACTGCTAAATGGACAAGACAATGAAATAAAATGAGAGAGAGGGAGAGAGAGAGAGCAAGTAGGGAAGTACAAGAGTACCTTTTTTGCCCTCTCTTCCTTCTCTAAAGCCTCTCGCCGCTTATCCTTATCAGAGCCCTGACAAGAACAAAAAATCATATGGCACAAGATAATTAACATACTGACACCAGGTACATAGGGTCAATGAAAACTTCAAAACTTCCTAAGAGGGTAAACAGATTCACCAATTTGATAAAGATATCATCACTGCCCTTCTTGCTTGAAAGCTGTTGCATGGATTCGAACTCTTTAGCATCCACCTTTCTTTCCTCAGTCTTAGTTGCCTGCAGGGCCTTCCTCTTCTCTTCCAGCACTTTCTCATACTCCCCCAAAGTCATCTCCTATTACAAAGGAAACAAACCATAAGCTACAGCCTTTCCTTTTCTTTCGGGTAAGTAGACCAAATTTGCTCCAAGGAGGGTGCTAGGGATAGCACCATCAATCAGGGTTTACAACTCATGACGTAGAGGTAATGTCCATACCCTCCATTTTGGGGTCAAACTCACTCATTGAAGAAAAAAGATGGCTATAGGTTTTATCTTGAACAAATGGAACAAATGCACTTACTATATCAATATAATTAATAATAAAGTTGAATTGATCTGCATTTTTATAAGAGGTGTTTTGCATTTCAGAGAACTGGAGCTCTGATGCCAAAAGATTATACATCAATAAATGTGAGTTATTTGAACATGACAAACACAAGAGGAAAAACCCACATTTGAGAAGCTTGGTTTACCAACAAAAATCACAAATATTTTCTAGAGAAAAATACCAATATTCTTTAGTGATGTATGAATATTCTTGAGTTAAATACACTCAAATCCACAAGTCATGGAAAAAGACAATTCGTCTATAGACCTTAAGCAATTAGTGGCAATTTCTAATAAGTGAAAAACAATCTGTATGAGTTATCTAGTACTTTAATGTGCAACGTCTTTCAAAATAAGCTAATAAATTACCAAAGTACTTACATAGTAATACTCCGAGTAACTCAAAATAGGCAACCACGCAATAAGGTTAACTTTATAGATAGCAGCAACCAAAAGTTATTTACTTCACATATTTATAACTAGTCTAACAAGTTATTTTCTCAATAGATTTGCATATCCTACATTTGGGAATAATGTCATCTAGAAAAGAAGAATTGTAATCAAATAAAGAAATCTTGAATTATCAAAATTAGTCTGACAAGAAATGATTGTCACGTCATTTTGTTATGCATGTTTACTAACAGCAAGAAGATACATTAATTATGCAAGGAAACTTCAATAAGAACCACTTGGCACACATTATGCAATTGTTCTTAGACAATAAAATTCATAAAGAAGAAATAGATTTTGTGTGAAGCAAAATATGTTAAAATGAAAATCGAAGAGAATTCACCTTATCCTCTGGTTCTTTTTCTTCAGTTTCATTAGCAGGATTCTCCTTGTTGCTATCTGGTGCATCTTCCTCCCCCACTGGCTTTTCATCAGCCAGAGTCTTCTCAGTTTCATTGACAGCTTCTTCAGTCACCCTAAGTATGACAAAGTCAGTGAACAAGTAATGTTAGTTAATTCATAAAAATAAAATACATATTTTAGAGACAAGCCAAAACTATGTTTTCAAAGGGATTTATTAAATTATTGGGAAAAATAGATGGGTTGAACAGAGTGGACAAACTGAGCAATTTCATCAGTCTGACTTCCCCAGTTCCCACGGCCAGCTCCTTCCCTTTTGAACTCATTTCTGCAAATAGAAATATGTTAGGTTGAAAGCATAATTAAGGAGAAACATTTCAATGATAAAAGCATAGTATATACTACAAATGAACTGTTAAGAAGTATAGTATTCACCCGCGCCCAGTCCCACTACGGCGCTCATATGCCCTTCGAGGGCGTTCCCCATCCCCATCACCAACTTCTCCATTACTGAAACCACCACGGCGACCACCGCGGTAAGGACCACGAGGTCCACCACCATAGCTACGCCTTTCACCAGCCTTACCAGACTCTCCTTCCTCAGTGGCCCCTTGAGCAGCAGGAACTCCACTGGTGCTGAATGAGTTCTCGTTGTTGGCAGAGTCGCGATTAAATCCACCACCACCACCACCACGTCCACGGCCATATCCACGCCCACCTCCACCTCCACCTCCACGACCTCCTCCACGGCCACCTTCACTCCTTGCCTCCCTCACTACTCAGACAGAAACAAACACCCAAGTAAATACAATATTAAGAAGCAAACAACAACAAAGAACTACATGACTCTGAACAATAAAACGGATAACAGAACACCAAATTAAAAACATTTTCCAAATAATTTCCCAATTAAAGTTGTCATTAAGAGAAAACAAAGAGCTGAGAAAGCTTTTCCTAATAATTATGTATTATAGATAAATCTCATAACAATGAAGGGAAAAGAAAAGAAAAGAAAAGAAAAAAAAAGTATATAGGCAATACTCGCACTGTACGTCTCCATCAAAACAAAATACAAAATGATTTTAAGATAGCATTTGTTATAATCTAATGCTGTATAAACACCCACAAGCGGAAAATGAAACATAATACCAATAAAATTTCAACTAATTGTTAATTTAATAAAATCCTCGAAACCTACCTCCTCCTATACATTCCCAAAAACAGACCAAATAACCATAAAAATATGCAGCTAATCATGAAACCCATACCATCTATCCTCTACTTGGTACAGTTCTCAAAGACCCAAAACAAAAGTAGTGCTGAAAACATGTGAAACCACGCAAACATCCAAATCCATTCATCCAAAGATTCTCTTCAAAGACGCAAAACTTTAAACCTTCACATTTCCTATTCTAAATTCTCATTTCCCACAACAAAAACCAATTAAAAGGCGTTTATTTATTGACCTTTCCGATTGCATTTCCAAATAAATCAAAAACAAATAAAAACCAAGCAAAACCCATCTAAACGACGACCAATCGAGAAGCTCACCAGCTTGAGCTGGGGGGAGAGGCTTGGAGGGAAGCTTAGCCGCCGGCTTGGCCGCCTGCTGCTGCTCGAAGGCCGGCTTGGGTTGCGCCGCTGGAACCGCCTTCTTGGGCAGAGCCGGGGCGGCAGCGGATGCCTTCTGGATCAACTGCGAGGGATCCTCGGCATCTTCGTCGCCCAGCAGATCAAATGGGTTCATGGTGGCCATTTCCTTTCCAGATACGAATACAGACCCAACCCGAAAACGAAAAGCTCTTAGCTTCAGGGATTGTGCGACAAAACCCTAGCTTAACAAGAGCTCCATCGGAGGGGGGTTTTAGATATAGGAACAGTATGAATATAGATCTGTGAAAGCGAGAGAGAAAAACCCTAGCCGCAAAGGAAAGAGTGTGAGAGACAGAGAGAAGAGAGCGAGAGCGAGAGCGAGTGTAACCTAATCTGAAACGCTCAATTTATTGTTGGTGTCTGAACAATGGAGCTCGTGTGGTGTTGGGTGGAAAATAATATTATTTTATTTTCTTTTTCTATATATATATCTTTTGTCTTTTAATTTGGCTTTTTGGATGTCGTAGATATGGTGATGGAGGAGGGGCAAGAGTGGTTCCATTTTTGGGACTGGTTTTTGGGTAAATTACGGATGTACCATTTGTGATAAGAGTAAATAATAAAGGGATTGAATTAGAATTAGGGTTAGATTTAGATTATATTAGAATAAATTTAAATCATTTATAAGCCCTAATGATTTATAGTAAATAAAGCTATAAGGTGGTTCCACTTCCACCCTTGAATATAAGTACATCAGCCACAAGCGATTGTATAAAAAAAAATGAGATTGTACTAGCGAGAGAGATTAATATAACTTATGTGTGGTTTGTGTGCACATGCAAAAGAAAGAGAATAAAGATATGTTTAATATTAGATAGGCTTTTAAATATAGTAGAGAAAGTTTTTAGATAAGCGGATGTATGGTATTTTTGAAAAGTTAGTTATTCGCTAAAAATAGGTTCGTAAACTAAAATAGTAAAAGTGGGTTTTCTAGTTAAAATTTAGATAGAAGATGCATAAGCCGATACTAATGCTCTAATAGCATTTGCGTTGGATTAGCTAAAATGGATTGTTGTTTAAAATTTAGATAAATGTCCCCCAAAAATAACTTTGAGCTATAGTTATAGCTCATTGTAAAAGTTCTTTTATTCATTTCTCTCTCTCTCTCTAGCTCGGCATGGTCGAGGGACGGGAGCTAAGAGAGGAGGTCGTCGTGGCACAAAGAGCACCTCGTGACGAAGTTGGGAGTTGAGGAGGTAGAGGGCTATGTGGTTCTTCTTGGCAATGGAGGTGAGTAAGCCCTAGAAGAGAGTGGTTGAAGAGAAATAGGTTGTCAAGAAGGATGCAAAGAGGAAATGCAAAATGATGGGGTCCGAGGTGATGGACTCTAGAGCGAATGTGGTTGTGGCTACGGTTGTGGGGTTGTTGTTGATGGTGGAGACTGGAGAGGCGATGTAGAGGAAAAAAGGATTTTTGGAATAGTGATGCTTGTTAGGCCATTTTTGTCTATTCTTCTCGGCCGATGAATATTTTTTTGGTATCTTTTTATTAGGACGGATGAAAAGGGAGATTTTGAGTAGCATGAGTAGCTGGTTTCTTCCGGATAAACCAAAACGACTAAAAAATGCAATTCAAGTAACATAAGTCATGTTACAATGAAAAAGAAGATGGTACACATGCTCTCTATTTCTCTTATATATGCATCATTTGTTCACTACAATAACGTTATGCTTATTTTCAGTATTTATAATAAGAATCTTATCGAAAATCGCGACCGTGCTAAAAGGGTTGCCTCTCAAAGGAACCTTGTGTAGAATTTCTCATCTTACTCCTTTTTTTTAATTTTTTTTTAAAAAGTAAAAAAATAACATGAAATTTGGATGCACTATATTCTATATACCTTATGCATGAACCGACAAATAACAAAATTTCAAAATCTCCAAATCATCCCTACCCGATATGTGTAGTAGATGCCCGACCTTCCATTGGATTTATTCGGGTGAACGAGTATTTTGTCCATTCTCCAGGGGTATTTTCGGTTTTTAGAGTTTTATAAGCTATATTTGTTTTTCGATTCGACTTTGGTTGTAGGCAATTAGGCATGGTGGTTTCAATTTTCAAACGGGATTTTTGGCATCGGTTTTAGATAATAATGGCGGGAGTGGTTTCATATTTGGGGCTAATTTTTGCGTTAATTACGTATATGCCAGTTTAGGCAGCAGGGATTAGGGAATAGTTTGAGCTTATCCACAAGGGTTGATTTCGACGGGACGTCGCATGAATGAGACCGTTGATTACTTAGATGAATAGACCATAACAAAATAAAATTATGTTTCTTTTTTTCTTTTTGTATTTTTAAAAGATTTTTTATTTTTATTTTTGGGTATTTGTTCAAAGAAAAATGTTCTAATATCACAATTCTTAATTTCTTACTACAACAAATTTCTTAGTGGTGACGGTATGATTAGAATCCTCTCCATTTCAAGATTTATATTAAATTTTGGAAAAAAATTACTTAGGACCTTGACTTATTAAGCATTTTGATAAGATTTTTTTTTTTTCCAAAATTTAAAAAATTATCAATTTCACCCATAAACTTTAAATTTGATGCAATGTATTCCCTTACATCAATTTTTATCGTTAAATATGATTAAATAACCTTTTACACCCCTGAATTTTTTATAAAATTTAAAATTTACCTTTGTGACCCAACTGTTTTTCTTTTTTAAAAAATGAATATCATTGGTATTTTGGTTTTTTTTTCTTTTCATTTTTCATTAAAGTTAAGGCTGAAAATTGACAAATGGAGTATATTGCATGAAATTGAAAATTTAGGAGGTGACATTGAGAGAGTTTTTAAAGCATTCATCTTCAGTGGTTCAATGTAGGGCATGGACCAGAAAAATAATAATTCAACAAATAAAGTAAGTTGCTGAAAGAAAATGAAAGTTTGTAACACATAAAAAGAAGTGGTAATGTTCATAGTTTTAATAGCTTTTCTTTTTTCTTTCTTTCAAAAAATTGAAATAAAAAATAAAATAAATTTTTATTTAAAAAAAAAAAACTATTCCCTTTTGGGATACCTATAATTTCCTTCCTCACATTGATATGATGATGACATTTTCAAAACGATGGGAACAAAGTCACCACCTAATTAATCTTTGGATTATATACAAGGTTGTCTACTCATTTGTTTATTAATGATAGAAACATTTATTTTTATAAGCGTTCGAAGTGTTGTTAGTAGTAGTACTATAATTTGTATTATAAGTCTTTTATAAACTGATTTGAAAGTGGCACTTACCAAATCAATCACTAAATAATTATTTTTTTTAAAAAAAAAAAAAATTGAATACAAGAAAATAATTACAAGGAACGATCATTCCCATTCCTAATCCAGGAGAAAGAGAAAGTGTAGGATCTTAAAACCAAAAAAGTAGTGGACTTCCCAACAATTGACCCAAAACAAAATAAAACCGTGCATAAATACATACAAAATGTAGGAAATTAATCTTCATGGTACAAGGAGAGAAGTCCATTAATAGAACCACTATTTTTGGATAGGAAATAGAATACCGCACAAAGCGGTTACAGAAATAAAAAGATACAGATTACGCTGATATATAAATCACATGTGAATTAATAAGAAACTTTTTAAAAAGTAGTAGGTCAAATATTTTCCACGAGTGTAACAATGACTTAAGGGGGTAAAAAATCAATAGATTCAAGGAACTGTCCTTTTAGGTAATCCATCAATGGATAAGGGGAATAGGATACCGAAGAAGGTGGTTGGAGAAGAAGTATTTTTATACCAAGTAGATTTGTTATTTTATTGGCAGTGGATTAGATTATTACAAAACTATATATATTTATAAATACATGGTAAGATCCTCTATATATATCTATACCAATCATACCTAGCGCACTACTAATAATTCTATCTTCTTTGTACCTTTATTATATGGTTCAAAAAAATCTTAGTCTAGGTAATAATACATTTTTGAAAACTCTCAAATACATATATATAGGGAAAGTTGAAGGCTTCTAGAACCTCTTACTTGGACAAATTAGAGCTATAACTTTGATTTAGTTGACTTCTTATTCTCGTAATACTTTTTTACAAAGTTAACACTTGACACCACATTTGAGAGGATTGAATTTTCATTAGATTATGTAATTTAATCAATCCTCACTGTTCACCTTGGCGTATACTTAGTGCACCAATGCTTCTGAATTAGACATGAGCGCTTAAATTCTCTGATAAATTATAAATTGAGCAAATTCTGTGTCACAAAATGTTTACAGGCCTCAACTGGATAAACAAAAATGTTTCTGTACAAGCCATTTCCTGTTACAAAAATGATATCCCATACTATTAAAATGGCAAGCGTTTTAACTTAAAATCCTGGCAAAACTGAGAGGTCTGCTATGCCTCTTGGAAGGTCTGCAATTTTTCTGAGCAGAGACAGCCTGTTCTTCCTAATTCTTTCTTCTTCCTGCACACCGGCGACAGCAAATGCAGATTATTTTATAAATAACAGTGAAAAAATTCACATGGATTGCACAGGAAAAGAAAGTGACTTGATATGCAAAACCAAGAGCAATAATCTCTCCAAGCTCTACATATTGCTCAGGATCACATTTTAACATTCATATAGCACTTGAACTTTAATAGAAAAATGCTCTATGAACTGAAACTGGCAGCCTCGGAATCAATACAGTTAATATTATTATGGTATCATAGAATCTATGGAAACTGAAGCTAAGAAATCTTTAAACTGTCTTGTAGTGATGATACAGTTTATGTTAGATGCATGGTTATCATTGCTCATACTATTTTGAGTGCATATATGAACACTGCCAGAGTTCTTAAACATGTGTGTGCATGTTATGCATATATGTATGCAACTAAATACATGTAGCAAATGAAAACTTGTAAAAATCTAAAGATGTCAAGAAAATAAAGAAAAGCTTGTGTTTCAAAGATATGCAACTTTGATCTCTGTGTGCTAGGATTGCGCCCTTGCGCTTTTTGATTAAACTCGATTACTTATAAATAAATAAATAAAATGCAACTTTGATCTTAAGTTCAATTATAGTCATCCATTACTCTTCAAAGTTGAAACCAATATTGCATAGCTTGTAACTTGTCAGAAAACCCACGCATCAGGCTAGTCCAGGCATGAAGGAAACTGTTCTCATTCATTTAAAATTCCAAAATGAGGGTGTGAATAAGATGGCATACCACCATTACAAAGACATGGTTAAAGAAATCTTCAAGTGGTTGTACTAGTTGTGAAGATATTTCAACAAAATCATCAACCTCAATGCCTGTAGGAGAACAAAAAAAACTTGGAATTAGTTAGACAAATTGCTGTCATAAATACTAATCATCCATAAAATCAGAAGTAAACATGCATGAGAAAAAAAAAAAAACAAACCGAAACACAACGAAAGAAATACCGGGATGGATTTTGTTTTCAACCGACAAGAAAGCATCCCATAGAGCTTTCTCTTCATTTGTCTCAAAAGCAGCCTCGTCAACCTAATTACACATATTCATCCATTATAACAAGATAAGCCACAAATAAACCACATAACTCATAAGTAAAACAAATATTCCACTATAGACAAGCGTCCAAATGTTGAGACCATAGAAAGAAAAGAAAAAAAAAATTCCTTAAAAGTAACAGGAAACATATTGCAATTTTATTCACAATTCACATATTGTTGAGCAACAATTGTGAAACCTAAATTGAATGGAATAAGAACGTAGCTATAACTTGCTTGTAGGAAACATGAAACACTAGGAAATCACAGTTTTGGACTAGTTCTTGGAGTGATTTTAAAATGTTAATCAGCAAAATGAAGGCAAGTATTGTTGGTGGAGACTAAATTTATTTTGTTCCACTTTTGCCATCTTCACCTATATTCACCAAATTTTACATAATCAAACTTCAGTGAAACTACAAAACCTTTTCAGAAAGCAAGGGCAGGGATGAGAACTCTCTAGGAAGGAGGAAACAAGGGGCCTTAAACAACCAACACCAACTAAAAATTGAATGCTTTCCAATTATTTCCAACATGGACCCGTGAATCTACTCAAACTCTGAGGTAGACACCCCATCAAGCATAAATCCTTCAACTCTCTTTAAACAATAAAGATTAGAACATTTGGACTCTCCCAAACAAATAATTGCATATTTTCCTGCGACATGCTCCGCATAACTGACAATCTCATTGACACTTTTGCTTGAGGACTACAAGCAACTATAATCAATGATGCCCCAAACCAGGAGCTAATCCCAGTGAAAAGCATAGAAGTGGAAACATACTACAATATTTGAATTGAGAAGAGATTTTGTTGTTAGAGAGCAGAGATAGAGAATGAAAATCCACTGTCAGGATCCCTTTGGACCAACATGCGTGCTTAACAGAAACACGTAAACTCAAATTATACTATGATTTTGCTTTTTAAAACATCACCACCAATTAAGCCCAAAAAAACCATTGATTGAGAGGCAATTGGCATCATAACAGCTTCGCATGTAAAGAATAAAATTAGACATGTTGAATGTAAACAGAGGGAAACATATATGATAAAAATGATACAGCAAAAGATGGGTCTGCGCTTGAAGGACAGGTAGCCACACTCATTATAGAACATCTCAAACAATTAACGTGCAAGGAAGAGCACTGCTACACATACAGAATTTAAACAGAAAAAACAGATCCATGAAAGCACACTCTGAACTTTTGAGAGCCGCGGAGGGTGCAGGGTTTACGGGGTGTTGAAATGCATGAACTAGATGAAGTAAACAAAAGTATGTCCCCAACAGATGGAGATATATTCATTCAGTGTAAATCAATACAAGCAGATCAATAAATTACAATAACATGCTATATTTCTACAAGCTCAAATGAGATGGGCATGAGAAAATAGAGCTTATATATCAATAACAAGAATCAAATGAAAGGATTAAAAAAAAGACCACAAATAGTCAAATACCACCAGACCAAATTCAATTGATGCTAAAAAATGTAGACTAATTAAATCTAGCCATTCTATCTTACCTATTGGGATATCAATACTAATGAATGATAAAAGACAGTCCAATGATTACCTTCCTCTCTGTATGGTTGAATGACCGGAAAAAAAAAAAAAAAAAATGAAGAGCATTCTGCATATAATGAGTCATTTTTTGGAGAAGACTGTCATATCATACATTTCAAATAACAGGCCAAGTGATATGTTAGAATACAAAATTATGAAAGAACTATAATAAATTATTATGCTGCCAAATTTTTCAGTGAAAATAGGGCTAGTTCGATGTATAATTCATAGACTTCAGGACAAGCTAAAAAACAGGAATTACAAAAATTTCAGGCCCAAACGATAAGGCTTCTATAATAAAAAGAAAAAAGGTACCTCCATATCAGGGTCCACTTCCTTTCCACGGACAATTCTTGTTGGACGAGAATATGCTTCAACAACCTTTGGAAAAAGTTTACCTCTTGACAATGCTTCCATCTAGAACCAATTATTTACAGATCATTCAAAACCGATATAACATTCAAGAAAATGAAAAGTGCAAAAGATATTTCCATCTTATTGTCCCCTTTTTTTGTGTGTATACAGTAACTATTTAGAAAAAGCACTTAAGCCATGTATATGCAATAGAATATTTTATTTCAACTTCTACTCAAGCAAAAGAAACAAAAGAGAAAAATCATTATAAGGACAAAAGGACATCAAAAGTAGGTGGGCAAAGAGATTTTTGGGTCAGTACATATCCTAATGCTAGCTCACAGAGCAGTGCCTCCTGGGATCTATCTAGCGTATCTAAGAAAATGACTGCTGCATTGATCTAAGAATATTATTGTTTCCCAACTAGCTAGAAAGAGTGCAAGGACTGCATAAAGAAAAACCCTATTATTAACATAATTTTTATGAGGTGATTGGAAATATTAAGAAGCAATTTGCAGCAGACGCTAGTCATGTATACCAAAAAAGAGCAGCGAAAAAAGTTGATTACCTTATATGCTGACTTTGCTGCCAGACAAGGCAAGTTTGCACGCTCTACAAGGACAGAACGAACCACTTCTGAACTTATTCCCTTATCAACCTGTCACAAAATCACAGCCAATATCTATAAGTGAACTCACTGTCTCGGTAAAGGATATTAACGTCCTCCTCAAATAACATACTTGATAAAAAAATCAGGATTAAGAAGTTAACAAGTGAATAATAATGTAATTATGTGACATAATCATGCTAATAATTAAAAAAGTTGATTAATAATTACAGATAACCAAAAAGGAAAAAACAAATTGCTTGTATTACACATCTCTTTCAATTGGAAAAATGAGAACACCAGACTTCGAGATTGTTTCAAAAGGTTTACTAAAATAAAAAAATATTTTCTCCACAATAATGGGAACAAAAGTCAGATTAAGGGAGAAAGCTATAGATGTAATCTCTTTAAAAGTATAAACATGATATTTTGAATTGGATTGTGAAGGCGTTGTATGGTCATGTACCAAAGTCCATGTTAGTTATACTAGGTGGAACTGAGTTATATAAGTGATTACCCAATTCTGACTGCTCCTTTTGGAGCATTGGCAGATATGAGCAACAGTTGTTTGGATGCTCACAAATGATATCAAACGACAACCTAATAATGCCATATAGCTTGGGGGCATTACATGCAACACAAGCCCTGACAAGGACGGTGAAAATTTAAATGGGCGAGTTTATGGTACCACAAATTGAATTGTGAAGTATTGCATGGACATGTACCAAGTTACATATTGGGTATGCATAAAGTGGAATTGGGTTGATTACGAAAAGTCCCAACTGTGACTAATTCTTTTGCGTAATACATAAATGTGGCTAGCGCTTCTCCGGATTGTAGCTGTAAATCCTATGAATTCGATTTTTTACATTCATTGACTTCAAGTTTGCTCAGTTTCTTTACCAATGCGTCTTTGGACAAAATATCATCTCTTATTTCTTATGGAGAATGGGAGGTTAAGGTTATGGATTCAATCTTGTAGGATCTTAGTAGCATTTACCTATAAAAAAAAATTTGGTTTATGTTCCTTATCTTTCTTTTTACACACATAAGTTAGGTGGTGGGCCCATGTTCTCTTATATTTTCCACGTACGAGCTTAGTGGATATTCAGCTACATAAAAAATGAATTCACACAAGCTATGAAGATACCAAACCACAGTAAAAATTTGGTAATTACTAGATAACTGTGCCTCCCAGCCAATGCTGTCATAGCTCAGCAGTGAAGGCAGTGAGAGTGGACAATGAAGGGCCTCACAATTCACTCTTACTATAGGCCAAGTATAAGAAAATAAAAAAGAAACTATGCATTAGTAATATCACTCCCTGCTTTCTCTTGAATAAATTCTTTTTAGAAGGAAACAGATACCAAAAAGGAAGACGATAAAAAAATATTCTTGCAAATTAAAAATGTGGAAAACATTAAAAAAAAAAAAACAGAATTAGTTCTTTTAAGCAATGAACTCCCTAATGTAAAGATTACACATACCAGAAATTGCTCCAATCTCCGAGTAACAAATTGATATACCTGAAAGGAAAGGCCCAGTCATCAATTATTCGATGCCCATAACAGCTGTATACAAGTTACACATCATGATAATAAATCCAAACTAATTGCAAGGCATGGCATATATAAGAGGTTTTCACATATAAAAGTAATCAGAAACTATTACTTATCAAAAAAAAAACATATAAAAGTAATCAGAAACATAAGTTGAACAAAAAAAACCTGCTCAAATGACAAATTGTATACCTAAATCACATTGGAATTTATAGTGGTAAACATGGCAACAAAAGGAGCTTTGTTCTTACATCATCTATTGTACTAGCATCTACTCTAATGGGTTGGGCATCAGCAGCAAGTTGCAAAGCTTGTCTTAGATCCATATTCTTATCCTTCTCCACCAACACTTGAACCTAAAAGAAACAAATGCACCATTATTGGGTATAATAATCTGAGACTCAAAGCAATCGTATAACTTACAAGACCATAAGAGATTCTTCGCAGGCCAAATGGATCGCTAGCAGAACTAGGCTGACAACCAGCAGCAAATAAGCCAACAAGGCTATCTAATCTGCAAAAACACATCACAATTAGAGAACAGCAAGCAGGTTATTCTAGGTGAAAAGAGTAAGTACACAATCTAGTGTGATAATCTTCTCTTACAACATGTCTTACACAGGACTAAAACCACACCCTTCCATCACCCCACCCCCACCAAATAAAAAAAAGGAAGACAACACTTGTACAGAATCCAGTTATGCCATACAGAGGAACTACACCTGTTATAAAGCAGTAGGCAGTTAGTGGATCATCCGACGTTTCAACCACGAATTAGGGCATAAATTAACTACGCAAGAAACTTGTATCTCACTTCTTTTCCATTTAGAATACCTTTAGAAAGAGGCAACACAAATTTTCTTATCAAGAAGTCTTATTCGTGCAACTTTACTGGACCTCTAGAAAAGTTCTTTGTAAGAAATTAAGAATGATATGTAAAAAGTGGAATGCTGTACCTAAATAAGCCTGGGACCAGTACTTTCGTGCCAGATTGCAACTCCATCCTGATTTCACATTTTAACCTTCTTTTTCTCCTCCACCCCCCCACCCCCTCCTTTTTCAGTAATTACATTTGACTAGATAACAAAAGAATTAACACGACCAGTATACTAGATCCTCTCAAGATATTGCAAACCAAAGTTCAATGAAGAATCACTATGCATAATGCCCAGAGCGTGCAGCAAGTCAAACAATAAGTGTAGGGAAATGGTTTTAATCGAATTTCTTTTTCCCCTTATCTTCTTTAACCTATACACCATACACCCAAAAAAGGAGGAGACAGGGAGAGCTATAACTCTATTTTCATCAATCCCAATTATGATTTTTCAGCATCCTTGAGCAAATATATTAACTAATATGGTTACATTTAATTTGCCCAAAGTTAAATTCTAGTTGCTAACCAATACCAGAAATGGATAAGCAAATAAACTTATGACTAAAGTTTCACCTGTCAGCAATTGCCAACACTATCCCTGCAACAGTGTCCGGAAGAATATCCCCAGAAAATCTAGGAAGTGTGATCTCAAACAGGGCCTCTGCGACCTGCAACATGCAAAACATAGAAACAAAGAAAAGAAGCATAAGTAAAAATGAAAGAAAATCACAGTGCAAATTGATATTGGGTAGCACACGCAAGGAATATACTACAAAAATTCCCAACAAAGAAAAGAGAGAACATTGACATATATGTGAAACCTAAAAAGAAAAAAAAAAAACATTTAGAAGTAAGATAAATAACCTGCTCTGAATAGCCATCTCTAATAGCATAATGCCGAGCCATTATTCCTGAGAGAGAAGTAAATTCTGTGACAACTGCTGTAGCAAGATCTGACATAGCAAGTGAAGCAGCATCCAGGACAACTTGATGCATATCTTCATCAATTCGCAGGGCAAAACTTAGTTTGGAAACCATATTTTGAACGCGTATCATCTTGTCCAGCATTGTTCCTAACTTTTCCTATTGTATTTCATGTTATCAAGATATAAGGGCTATCAGCGAGTGAACAGTGTCTATCAAGAATCAGCTATACCTCTAGAAATTATTCAATGTTACATGCTGAACTTTTTAATTCAATGAACGCAACAATGAAATTCTGTGATTCCCAGCAAATATACCATCTCTCCTTTCTCATGGATAAATCCAAATGAAATAACTTACATGGAAAAGAATTCCTTTCAACTGACTTCGGAATTCTGAAAATTTTTTATGTGTATCCAGCTCATAAAAAAACTTGGCATCTTCATAGCGAGCTCTGCACAAAAAAATAAAATAAAAAAATAAAAAATGATATGCTTCGTATCATGTGGAAGGTCAATAAGGGAATAAGATTGAATGCTTGACAACAGAGAATTGCCAAATTATATGCAAGTGCTAAACGAAGATACTAGAGAGAGGCTATTTCATGCAAAAATGCTCAAATTACATTTGAAACCCTCCTTCCAAAACCATATGTCCACACACGAAGCAATGGCTGTAAAAATAATAAAATACAAGCAGAAACTTTGACATAACTTGCCTTATGGAAAACATGTATTCTGAATTAAGAAGAGAGAGAGACAAAAAAAAAAAAAAAAAAATTGAAATCACTTCTAAGCAGAAGTCTAGAGTTTTCTTTCTTTTTTTTTTCTTTTTTTTTGTTGAGAAAAATGCAAAATCAGTCCCTATGGTTTACCTGATTTGTAATTAACTTCATGTGATATCAAAATGAACTCAAAGGTCCCTAAGGTATGCCAAAAAAATAACTTAATCCCTACAGTCAAATTCCATTTAGTGACTTAACAGATTCTAATAGCGTGAAATGTTAGAACCAATAAAATTGTAATACTTGTCCTATTTAAGTTAGTGTCACACTAACGGAATTTATGAAATTAGTTAACAGGATTTGACTGTAGGGACTAAATTGGTTTTTTTTTTTTTTTTGCATACCTCGGGGATCTTTGAGTTCATTTTGATACCACATGGAGCTAATTGTAAATCAGCTAAACTACAATGACTAATTTTGCATTTTTTCCCTCTTGTATTTTGTTCCTTTTGGAAAAAGCAATTTAAGGAACTATGAGAAGTTTAGCATATTATGTTCTCCTCTATCCAAAAAAAAAAAAAAAGTGAATGAGTAAGAACCTCATTTACCTGAGTACAGCTTCATTTCCTTTTCTAACTACTACCTCATCGATTGCTCCATTTGCCACCTGAAAAGAATTACCATGTCATTTAAAAAAACTCAACCTTGACATTCAAAGAGCAAGATGATGTTACAAAGTAGATATAATTGGTAAGAATGGCTCACAGCGATGAAGTATGGCAACAGCCTTCCACTGTTGTCGCTCACAGCAAAGTACTTTTGGTGCTTCTGCATAACCTGCATGAATGATGCATCACAGTCCACAAATGTTTGCACAACTACTTCAAATTCCTTCACAGTAACTCTGCGAACTTCTAACATCTTACCATAATTAAAAGCTCTTTTGGAAGCTCTAAGAAGGACTCGTTAAACTTTCCAAGTACTGGAACAGGCGCCTCAACAAGATTTACTATCTAAAATATTGTGTAAACAGTATAATAAGAACATGCCTATTGAACAAATTTCAACAAAAGAAAACACATCTATAACCTCATTAAGTAAGCCCTCCCGAAAAATAATGCTCCCGTCGACACTTTTTGCTAATGCATTAGAGTGCTCCAGAATTTTTTTCTTACGTTCCTGTAAGAGAGAACAAATCTTTCAGTGATGAAAAGAAGAAAATGTTTTAGTTCCTCATAGTTTTGACCCAAAAAAAAGCAAGTTCTTTCGTAATACCTCAATCTTAACATTGATGCCTGCATGCATCATTAGACCTGCAAAAGATTCTGCACTTTCTACCTGTAAAATTTTTTGAAGCTATAGTTTACTCAAAGACATGGAAAGAAAAAGCACTGAAGGAAAAGCGACATATTACTAAAAACTGCACTAAAAAATAGTTAAAACTAGTTGTTGTCACTTATTTGTAAACCTAATAGAGTACACACTACAAGGTTTTAATCAAAATTGACATTCAAAACAACAATCTTTAGATCTGTATGAAACAAGGGAAAAGCACCCACAATCCAGTCACTTTTACCGTAAAGGAAGAAAGGAAAGATATCTATATTTGTGTGTGTGTGTGTCTGTGTCTGTTGTGTATGTGTGTCGACCATGGGTTTTATCATGTATAGAGAAAATAACTCAGTTGATCCTGTTGCAGTTTCTCTGTATTCCCTGTGACAATAAAATCGATACCCTGGAAATTTGGTGTCATAAACTACCCAAAATGAAAGTAGTGAGATGAACCTTTAGAGAGGAGTACAAATTGTTTCTGTTCAGATATTAAACAGCTTTTATACATAAACCAAATTGAAAAAAAACAAAAAAAAAAAAAAAATAGTCCAGGTAAAATGTGGAGGAAGTTAAAAAAAAAAAAGGTGCAAGCTTACTCACATACCATGACAGTAGCTGAAGGAGTATTACGAAGACCATAAGACAGGTTTCCACTACATAAAAAAACTAAGCATGGTAAGTATACTCTCTCCAGACACAAACGAATAAGCAATTCCATAAACATTTTTATATGCGTCCCCGCTGATAAATCAAACATTTATTTGAATTTTAGGCAATGAGCATAACAAACATAATAAAACATATAGACGAAACTAGGTAAGTAATTGGAACCGCTTGCAAGCTCACCAGTACCACAAGGTAAAGCGAGTCCTTAAAGACTTATTTTATAAGTAAAAAAGTCTTTAAAGATTTCAAGGTACACCATCTGCACATGGAGTTCATTCCCAAATGGATCAGGATCTCCATAGATCTCAAATGAATGCCCCCCCAATCAAAAGAATTTGTCAATATGTTTTGATGTAATTTAACTTATTAGGAAAGAAATACAACCTAATAAATGGGAAATGGACAAGAGAAATGCTTGAAGACACAAATGGACAAAATGAAAAGTAAAATTTAAAATAATAGAGATCCAAAAAACTCCAGAAAACAAGAGAAGCCAATGTTGACATCATCAAATCAAAGAATGACCATAGAAATGAACAACTTCAACTTGTCCACTTAAAAGCTCAATGCCTTGAGAAGTCCTAGGATTTCTTTCTTGCACAATGCACCACATGAGAATTATTTTTTAATGACAATAACTGCATCAAGGCAAGGCTGTTCGGACCCACTCCTAAGGACAATGCAATAATATCCCAGTTAATCAATTTGTTAAGCTCTTACACATTCTCTTTCCCAGTACATCAAACTTTACTGACTAATACGACAAATAAATTAATGTGGATTATTGATTCAGGGAGATTTTGATGCCCTCCGATTTAGGAACCAATTTCATGCACACATATATTTAAAGAAAAAAACTCGTAAAAGTTCATGTTGAACCAGTAGAAGATGCAATCCAAGACAAGCCAACTACTTACATGGAACTGTGTAATTAAATACCAGAAGGGAGAGAGAGAGAGAGTTCAGTGCAGGTAACTGTGATTACCTCAAAACTCCAGCAAACGTAAATGGCACAACTACATCTCCATGGAGGGCCAAAATCCAACGAATAGGTCTGCTAAACATGATCTACATATCAACAGCAAGGGGATGATTAACATTTCCAACTAAATACAAATCTAAATATAAAGACCAGAATCCAATATTTTCAAGAAGGGTATATAGAAAAACCACAACAAATGAAAGTACTAGGACTGATACACTTTTACTTTTAACCACAGCAGCACAGAGCATTAAGAACAATGTGGAAAAAAATTATAGATGAGGAGGATAGAAAAAATAATCTATGAAACCTCCTTAGTACTTAAAAAGCTGATGACTTCAATAGCAAAGTCTGATTTGGTTCGTGTATGGTAGAACATTTTTATGCTTTGTACTGTTCCATTTCTTTATACTCTTGTACAGTTCTATTTCATATCCGGACACACTCTTATTTTGGACTTACCAGATAGAAACCAGGTAGAATAATTTAGAACTCAATAAAACAATCCTAAGTCTCTTGGAAACCAAAGAAAACACTAGATTCAACTTAATGAATGAATTTCCCTAAACTACTAAATATAATTTTCTCACAGGAGTTGAAGAAATTACTATTCGTCTACAAAAGCACCCGCATGTTTTTTTGACAGTTAATCAAAGAACTTTTATAAAAAGAGAAGGCGCCCCGAAGCATACTGGAAGTACACAAAAATGACACAAAAAAAAAAAAACAGAAAGAACAAAGAAAAACAAGAAGAAACACCCGCAATACCCAAAAAGCACCAGTAATTTTTAACCCACTGGATCAAATTAAACACTATTTTATCCCTAGACTTTTGACACAACATCTAAAACCAGATATGCCTTCTCTTGTACTTTTCGTGTACATGAACTTTTCTTCTCCTTCAATAAATTATTATTCATTAAATTGAAGTCAAATACATTATACCATGCTAAATGCTATCAGATATTGTTCTCTTTCTTCTCTCTTTAGATATGTCTAGTTGAAAGTAATATGTGCAGCTTTAGTACCACTTTGATAAACACAGTTTTAACTTTAAACATAAAAATAGTACTTGGGTGAAAAAGAATCTGATTAGAGGAAGCAATTATATTGGATACACCCAGTTTGGAACCAATTCATGAATGGATTAAATTCAAAGTCCATTCAATTTAGTTCATATATTGTGTGTGTATGTGTGTATTATATAAGGAGAGAGAGAGCACAAAAAATGAAACTCGTGAGTCAAATACTAATAGCCCATGAATATAGAGCAGAAGAATTAAAATTGCACAAACCTGAGAGTTCCAGCGCATTGACTTTGGGAATGATATTTTAGCAATGGTACTGGGTAATTCTTCAGACAAAACCTAATCATAGAAATTTAAAACAATATTTATCTAAATCCATAGAAGCAATCCTTACATGTAAAAATTGTTAAATTAAAAAATCCACGAAGTGGTGATAGAAGAATCAAAGGCAAGCCTTATTAAATACACATGCATATCCACTATTCTAAACCAGTAATCCAAGTAGCCACTAATATCCTAGAAGGTTAGCTAAATATTGACAAGCAAATCCTTAGAACATTCCCAATGGAGGAGCTATATGACACTTTTATCTAAAATGACTCCTTAAATTTGTAAAATACCCCTTGCATTAGAGAAGCAAAAAAAAAGGTAAAATGGATATTTTATTAGATTAGCAAAAAAAAAAAAAAAAGAAGCTACATGTAGCGGCACTTTTGAAGAAGCCATTTCATTTTTTTATTGTTTCTTTCACCTGTTTTCTCTTTTCCCAAAATTTTCTCCCACTATTTCTCTTCCACATCTCCCTTTTTCCAAAATTTTCTCCAACTATTTCTCTCTCCACATCTTTTTTTTTCCCAAAAGTTGAAAAATAGGATATTTAGAAAAAATACAATCCTTATAAAAAATAATAATAATATTTAAATAATAGATAAAAATATAACTAATTGGATGTGGGAGGCATTTAAAAATTCATTAGCTAAAGTAGATAAAGTGAGTTTTGAGGAGTTATTTTGCGTAAAATTTTGGCTCCTCCATTGGGAATGATCTTTTTTTTTTTTCTTTTTTTTTTATTGGCACCGAGTGTCTGGAGCTTCACTAATGCTCTTACATGTAAACATTGATACATTAAAGAATCCATGAAGTAAGCATATCCACTATTCTAAACCAGTAATCCAAGTGGCTACAAATTTCCTAGAAGGCTAGCCAACCATTGAGCAAAATATCTACTCATAAAAGATAGATAAGTAATCATTACCAAGGTATTAGAACACATGGTATTCCATGATTTATCTATAGCTTAATAAACTTTACTTTTCAATAATCTCCAATTAGCCAATAAGCTATTGAGCCAATTTTTCGTCTGAAATGACCAAAAAAAATCAACAGACACATGCACATTGCACACACATGTCAAGTGTTGTTCCTATCTGCATATATGTTGTTGAAAATAATGCTCAAATGATTGCTATTAAGTTCATTTTCATTGATAAGCATTTGTGAGCACTATTAACTTTAAGCAGAAGAAATGATCATAAATGCCCCTTAATAAAAGAAAAAAAAAATCTATGTAGAAAAAGGATAGAAGCTAAATCTTTATTATTGCTTCCTTGAATTTCTGTTGTTTTCTCTTTTTTATTGTATCATATTGTTCAGTCCCGAAATTGTTACTGTTAATAAGTTTCAGGCAGTTAACTGAGTCATCAAGCCAATTTTTGTCTTAAGAGAAAATTAGCACACATTGAGTTCTTACATCAATCAGTATACATCTGCACTTGCACGTACATTTTATGGGCAATTTATCTAAGAAGAACGCTTGCAGTAAAATTCCAAAGGAAAATATTTTTTTCTTTTAAATAAAAGAAGTCAGCTCAGAACTATTAGTAAAACACAAAAGAGGCACTAAAACCTCCACAGCAAGTCGGGCAGATTCCATTATACAAGCATATAGATACTCTGTCTTCCCTACAAAGCAAGAAAACCCTCATCAGCACCCGTTACCAAGTACAGACATTACTCTCGCAACTTAGAAACAAGAAAATGTGAATTGACAGATACATGACATTCTGGTGGATAGCTATTCAAGTGTGGCACACTTTCAAGAAAAACTTACTTCCTTTCAAATAAGCCGTTAAAACAGCAATAAGTTATACCTTTTGCTGCAAGGTGGCCCATAGCAGTGGGCCAGATTAGGGGTCAATTCTCCTAAAATGGCAGTCAGGGAAACCCTGAACTCTACCTGGATAGAGTTAATCTTGACCAAAAACGCAGTTTGGCCCAACCCAATTCTATAGCATACACAATTATAATACATCTTAGTTGATGTGGGATGAGGTGTGCTAGCAAACTAAATTGACTACATCTTAGTTAATCAATCAATTTAAGAATCAAGCAGCATAAGAAAAGTGTATACTTAAACAATTGACCCTATAGATGAGTCAATTCTTTCGATGAATTTTTAGTGGAAAGTGAGCACAGGAGAGAGAGAGATTTCATTAACAAAGGTTATGAGTCACAAAATTCATCAACTAAGAACCCTTTGGGATGTTTTTCTAACGTAACCAAATTGATTACATAAAAATGAACCAAAAAAAAGGATAAACTCCAGACATAAATTTCACAAAATACTTGCAACATAATAACATAACACAGTAAAAACCAAACATAAATATTTACTGACACTTACATGTCACCAGCCTGTTAATAGTCGTTTTTTTTTTTTTTTTTTTGAAGGGTGGGGGGACGAAGTATTGGAATAATTAAACCCAGCTCTAAATGGAAAATCATATAAAAAGAACAAATCAAGTCTGACAAGAGGAAAAGAGAAGGGAACCGTGAACTCAAAGCATTCTGCTTATAATGGAAACTTTATGCTTTTTGTTTAAGTAAAACTTTACAGACTCACCATCAATCTTTCTATACAATGAATCCAGTGGTATAGAGTATCTACGGCAAAAACCCTCAGCAGCCTGACATAAAATACCAATTTAAATATTATAAGGCTCTTCATATATATCAGTTACAAACTAAAGAAAAATGCAGACTTTGTAAGTTAAACTAGAAGACAACATGTCAATATCTACAATAACAATTGAGCCATAGATCAGCTCTAATTTGCCAAAGTCGCAGCAGAAGCTGGGCAAACAGAAAACTATGTAATAATCCCTTCCATTAAAAAAAAACTATAAATAACAAATTAATATGTTAATAATAATGCAAACGCCTCACATGCTGTAAATGCAATGGCTGTGTACTCATATTGCTGTTTCCAAATAATCCCACCACACAAATCGTTTAGACAAAAACCCAATTTTTCTTGAGCTTAAGAATCTCCAAGAGAAAAACAACAGCAAGGCATTTCAAACCTTTGTAGGATTTCCTTGTTGATCAAATGCTTTTGAAACTGGAGGTCCTCGAACCTCAACCTCCTCTGCTGCTTGTTTACTGCAAAGATTCTCAACAAAAACCTAAAATGTGACAAAAAAAAATGCACATCAGAATGATTCACTACGCGATTAAATGAAACCATAAAAGTATAATGATCTCAACACTTCAAAATCTTCAGTGGATGCTCAATTTCAGTACTACAAGCTACATAAGGATGTTCAACATATTTGAACATAGAGCTTGCTTTATAAAATGTGAAAGACAGATCTTATACTAATAAAAAACAACCCCCTCTCTTATATTTTCTCTTTTATATATATATATATATACACACACATAAATTGTCAGCATTTTGCAAAAGGAAATAGAGTTATCACTGTACCAGGAGTCTGCGAGGTGTGCCACATGCTTGCACTTCACCATGGCTTAACCGTTGTTTTTCTAATACCAGCAATATTAAGTCTTTGAGCTGCAGTTGCCAGCATTGCAGTCAGTGAACAACCATGGATGGAGAAGAGGACGAAGGGGGGGAAAAGTTTGAAAGGTAAATAAAGCTTAAAAAAAAAAGAAAAAGAGATAGCTATGTTATAGAACAAAAGAGCATTTTGAGAAAATGATTAATGTGGTTCATGTGAAAATAAATCGTACTTGCTTGCTTGCATCAACTACATCTTGAGGTGGCATCTCTTCAGTCCCAATTTCAAGAACAAACAACCTTGAATCATCATTCACCTGCGATATATGTCAAAGAATAAGCAAACATTAATAAGAAATAATTAATGCAAACATATTAACTGTTAACATTAGTTCCACTCAAACCTTAGAATTATAATTGTTAAAACGTTCGCAATGAGTTCATAATTGATATGCAAAATTAAAAATAATATATATAACAAGAAAGAAAACTATCAAAAAGGAGGATGTAAATCAGCGTTAAGAAAACTGCTATATCAATACAACACACGAGGAAAGAAATTCAAAGCAGCTGCAAATGCAAACTAACCTTTTTGACAGCTGCGTCCAAAAGATCTTTAGGACACACAACATGAACAGGGTCAGAAGCGACACCCAGTGGATGTCCAAGGGACTCCCTTGTTTTCAACCAAAGTTGTGCACACTGACGAGCTAAACTGATAAAAAAACATAAGAAGATAAATATAGACGCAGAACTGCCTAGAATTTACCAATAAACATTAATGTGCCTAACAAATCATCTTTGTCCAAGCACAGAGACCAGCAATGAAGTTACATTCAAATAGTCTCTCAAGCATGTCTCTACTCCAAATACTGGCAGAGAATTTACACCCTTTTACTATTTTAAATAGATTACACCCTTATACTATTTTAAAGCTAACAAAACTCCTAAATTCAATTTTACCAGTATATTAATGACATAAAGTGCTTTTTTTAAGTTTCCAATGCAATTTCTTTCTGGTCATAATCAGGTAGTATTCTTACCTTCTCATCCGACCAAAATAACGAGCACGCTCTGTTACCCCAACAAAACCTCTTGAATCTAAGATGTTAAAAGCATGAGATGTCTTTAGAAGCTGATCATACCTAGCATGTAGCACAGAAAATGTTAACTAAAGAACATGGAAAAGACTTTCACATAATATACAGCGAACAATGGAACAGAAACAAAAATTACTAAACATACGCAGGGATTGCAAGGCCTGAAGTGAGTAAGGAACGGGCCTCTTCCTCAAAAAAATCAAAATGTTTCTGAAGATGATGAACACTGGCGTGTTCCAGATAATATGCACTCATTTCCTTCCTGAAACAGAAATACAAAATATATTGATTGTATTGCACATACAAGCCTGATAATGCTGATATAATAGAAGTGAAAGAAGACCAAAATAAGGAGCAAGGAGATTAAGAAAGTTAATGGAAATCATCTGAAAATTTGGACTTCAGATCAGATGGCATCTGGCATCTCATCCAACCATCTCTGATTGGCAGTTGAGCAGCTCAGAGTTCTTCCAAATTGGCTTCAAAATATGCAGAGATGCTTACAAACGAGGCACTTATCTAAAAGTGGGAAGGAGACGGAAAGTTCAACAGATAACTTGCGCAAAACAGATTGAAAAAACCTACTGTGGAGTAGAAAGGAGGGTGTTCAAATATCATTCACAACCTAGACAAGTTTATTTTCACAAGGACTCTTCAGAAATTAGAGTCCATGTTGCGCAGTTTTACAATAAACTTCAATAAGAACAATTTGGTTGGCAGCCAAAGTTGAATGGCCTATCTTTTAGTTCTTTTTTTTTTTTTTTTTGGATAAATAATCGAAAATATCATTAGTCTATCTTTTAGTTATATCAATGTTGAGGAGGCTACATGGTTAGAAAAAGCTTTTGAGGAAAGTGAAGTTGTTGAGGCAGTGAGAGCCCCAAATGGTGACCAGACCTTGATGGTTTCTCAATGGCTTTTTCTTTTTTCAGACTTTTTGGAAGGAAGGTACTTAAAGTGGACATCATGAATGCCTTTCACGAGTTTCATCTTTTGCAGGAAGTTTGAAGAGAGCCTCAATACAACTTTTATATCCCTTATCCCTAACGGAGTTAGGGCTACTTATATCAAGGATTTCCGTTCTATTAGTCTAGTGAGTGGTGTGCATAAAATCATCTTTAAATTCCTAGCTAGCAGGTTGAAAACGGTGTTGGAGAAAGTTATTTCGAGGTCAATAAATGTGGTCATAACGGTAAGACAGATTTTAGGTTCAGTTTTGGTAGCTAATGAATGTCTTGATAGCCAAATTAGATCAGGGGAACCTAGTGTGCTTTGTAATATTGGACCATGAAAAGGCATTTGATCATATAAGTTGGGATTTTCTGCTGTATCTGTTGAGGAGATGTGGCTTTGAGGAAAAATAGAGAGATTGGATAGCTCACTGTATATCTATGGTGTGTCTCTCGGTGTTGATTAATGGTTCTCCCTCTAGATTCTTTAATAGTTCTCATGGCTTGAGACAAGAGGACCCTCTATCTCCTCTGCTATTTGTGGTTGTCATAGAGGCTTTGAGTAGATTGTTGTCCACCTTAGTGGATAAAGGACTCTTATCAGGTTTTTCAGTAGGGTTGAGGAGTTCAGTCAGAGATCCTAGTATCCCATCTCTTGTTTGCAGAGGATTATGCTGATCTTTTGTCAGGCAAAGCAGGACCATTTCTGTCACGTGTTGTCTCTTCTTATGTTTTGAAGTTGTCTTATAGTTGAAGATTAACTTTAGCTAAATCAGAGTTACTCCATGTTGGCATGGTGGATGATATAGGAGGTTTGGATTGTATCCTTGGTTGTAGGGTGCCCTCATTGGCAACATAGACAAAGAATCCAAAACTCGAAAATATTGAGCAATGAACATCAATAATCTTTGGAACATTATAAGTATATATGACACACAGTTCTACCAAGAGCAAGACTTTGCCTAGATATATATATATATATATAAAAGAGTAAAATCAGTAGCTAAAGTTGTTCACTTACTCATTCTCCAAAAACAGCTCCCCGTATGTAATTCCATCAGCATATTGAATTTTCTTAAAATGATCAACTCCCTGTAGAATAATTCAGGAAAATTAGTAACATGGATAAAAGAAGACAAAGATTAATAAAAGAAACCATCAAAGATTGACCTGTAGTAACATAATTATACGCTCAAGACCATAAGTGATTTCAACAGAAATGGGCGACAATTGTAGACTTCCAGCCTAGAGAGAGAGAGAGAGAGAGAGAGAGAGGGTGAGAGAGCAGGGAAAAAAAGGCTACAAGTAATAACCCATGCAAAATCACGAAAAAGTAACAGTAACTCAAGCAGGGAAATAGCTATCCTAAGCACTAATAGTAGACATGAAAGTGATATTTCAATGTAAAAGGAGGAACCTGCTGGAAGTAAGTGAATTGGGTAATCTCCATCCCATCCATCCAGATTTCCCAGCCCAAACCCCAAGCACCAAGTACCTAAAAGCATGTTTGGTCAGCACATAGAAAACAAACAAGCTAATTATCCATTCTAGGCAAAAATGTTTCCTATATGAAAAAATTTAGATGCAATAATTTATGCTTACAATTACGAGCCATTACAAGGAAATTTAACCCAATTAAATCCCATCTCAGCAAGTGGCACTAATTAGAACTCCAAAAAACTAACAAGGCAAGAACCTCTGGGCTTTTTTAATGAGATTGAATTACTTATAAAAAAATAACAAGGCAAGAATAACAATCCGCAATTAAAGAAAATATATTACCGGACTCTCCCAGTTGTCCTCCACAAATCGTATATCATGTGCACTAACATCAATACCTATCAAACACATAAGCATCAATGTTTAACCAAATGCTGAATAAACAAGAAAAAAAATGCTAAAACGTGAATCTAAATAATATCCACACACCTTGTCAGTGGAACTAGATGATTAGTAATCTAAATAGCATTTAATAATATCATGTTAACTTATTTAATGAAGTTGATCTCAATATTTGTCATTTATAGTTGTTTTGGAAAATTAATGATTATTACGACACAGAGGCCTTGTAGAGTATGAAATAATAGAAATCTAATGGTTTACTATATACAGGGACAGACAGATAGTAGAAAATGAGGTACCACAAACATAAACTAGTTCAAAGACTCTGTGCTCTCATTAACAGCCTCCAACCCAACAAGCGTTCCTAGACGAAATCCAGCTATTGTTAAGAATACCTCTAATCCTCGACCTTTTATGCCTCTCATTCAGCCCTCTCACATTCCATGATACAATCTTGGGTTTCATAAGGGACAATTAGAACACCTTCCCTTTCCTTTAACTCTATTAGAGTGACCTTCCTTTGTGTCAACAAGCGTGCCTAGATGAAATCCAGCTATCATTAAGAATACCTCTAATCCTCGACCTTTTATCCCTCTCATTCAGCCCTCTCACATTCCATGATACAATCTTGGGTTTCATAAGGGACAATTAGAACCCCTTCCCTTTCCTTTAACTCTATTAGAGTGACCTTCCTTTGTGAACAAACCAATCTCTTTAATTAACGGTTGCCTTTGTTAGCTGACTGAGGACAAATATCTATAACGCTAGCCAAACAATTTTGTGTCGACTTGCTTCTATCACAATAAACAGAGCCATCAACTGATACTCAAACCCCTAACAAGACAACCCCACTACATGACAAAGATCACCCTCTGAACCACCCACTTTAAGACACCGACTCAAGCAATCTCTGTTCTTCAACTACAACAAGTGGATGGGCAAACAATATCTCACTTCCCTTCAACTATACAATAGATATGCATGCAAATGCGTCTTTGTAAGGAAGAAGAATCAACATCAACATTGCACACAAGGACGGTCTCATTTTCTTAAACAGCCTTTCACTTTTAATGGACTTTTTTCTTTAGTTTTTAACAGAAAATAATAGTTTTAGCACATTTCCCCATGTTTAAAATGCGAGCTCAGTTCTAAAGTTTTCCTTCCATTGATAATGGCATCACATAGCAAAAGAAGTCACACAAAGATTAGTGCAACATAATAATCAACAAGTACTACAGCATGAAAATGGACAAAGGGCACCTGTGAGTTCCTTGCAACTATTGAGAACAATGCATTAATGCCTTCTCACTTCATATCAATTTAAACAAAAAATAGAGGTATAGAGTCACTACCTAAAGCTGATAGGCTACGAATAAAAAGGTCTTGTGAATTTCCAGGATCAGGCTTTAATATAACCTGAGATCAAATTCAAAAGCCAGGGAATAATTTAATCCTAAAACAAAGCTCCATAAATAATCCAGAGAAGGCAAATTTCAACAATAAACTCAATTTTAACCTGAAATTGCGTGTGTCGTTGAAGTCTGTTTGGGTTTTCACCATATCGACTATCATCTGGCCGAATGCTAGGCTCCACGTACCTTTTATCAGAAACTTCACATTAGAAGCCCAGTCAACTTTAAAGAGCAATAAAAGCCCACATGCACTATCAAAGAGAGCAATAACAGAACATCTCACAGCTTTACAGCATGTTAAATTCGCCAATTAAACAATATTTTGAAGGGTCCAGCAGAACAGCAAAGCGATCAAAATCAAAATTGCAAATTGGTCCAGCATAGTTACAACAAATAAAAAGATACACCAAAACATTGCGAGCAAAAACTTACGCAACATTCCACGGTTCTGGACCAAGAACCCTTAAGAATGTTAGAGGATTCATAGTCCCAGCTCCAACCTAATCAGCACAGACAAAGCCTCAATAAGACAGCACAATCATTAACGCCAATTAGATGAGTGAATTAGAGAAAGTAACTGGCTTTCAATGCTTCAACCCACTGCAACTAAAAGAACCGTGAAATGAATTTAACGTTTTATTAAACAGTACCTCTGTGTTGCTGCATTGCATCAAGGCACATCCAACAGAAGCCCAGTATTCCTACAATGTTAATAACAGTATAGTATCAATCAAAAAATTCAAAGGAAAATCATTTTTCAATTTAGTTTCACTTGCATTTTTTTTCTCTCACTCCATGAACCTAGAGTGAAAAATCACGAAGTAAGAGGGAAAAAAAAAAAAGTGAGACCTGGAGGCTCTGAATGGCTTGCTGGAAAGTGGGGACGGAAGCTCTGAGGGGCTCGTTGTTAGGGTCCGTAGACGACTGCTGTGGAATCGCCGAGGAGATGCTGATTGCAGAGACGGCGGTTCGGGTGAACTGGCGGCGGGGGGCATGCGGCGGGAAGAGGTGGCTGGAGTTGAGCTTGCCGGCGCGGAGGAGGCAGAGGCGCGAGGTGTGGGGCTTGAGGAACGAGATGACTAGCGGAAATGTGAGGACGACCATGCCTGCCTCTCAGTGTAATGCTTGGATAGAGGCTTAGCCTTTCGCAGGAGGAGGGAGAGGCAGGACTTTGTATTGAAAAAATAATAATAAATAAATAAAATTATAATTATAATTATATCTTGCCATGTAAGATAAAGAAACGGTAAGAAATGAGATTTAAACTAGTGACCTCTACTTTATGAAGCATGGTACACAGTCGATTGAGTTACCTTGGAAATAAGAAAGTGTAAATCTTTCGGTACTGTTAAAGTTTATTATTATTTCACATAATTTTTCTTAAAAATTTATTTCTTGGAAAATGGTAAAATATTTTGAGTGTTCTTTTTTTTTTTTTTTTACATGTCCACGCAAGGGTAGGGGGAGGAGGGATTCGAACTTGTGACCTCCGCTTCATAAGGCGTGGTTCACAGCCGATTAAGCTACCTCTTGAGAACATATAAAATCATGGAAAACTATATTTATCTCCTTCTTATTAATTATTATCATCAATTTGTATGTTTTCAAACTTTTAAAAAAAAATCAATAAACTCCTTAAATTACATATCATTGTGTAAAAAAAAAAAAAAAAAACCAATTGTGCTCTTAGATAGACTAAAAACAAAATCTCTTGTCATATAGCTCAATCCGTTTGGACCACGCTTAATAAAACAGATGTTACTAGTTCACATTTCCCTCCTCCTCTTATACGGACATGTAAAAAAAAAATCACTTGTCATAAAAACCCACAACCAAATTGTGAGTTTTTTGGCCATAGAGTCATGGTTTTTTTTTTTCCTCCTATTGTTTGTATATTTTTAATTTTTTGTATTATCTAATACGCGGGTATTATTGTTATTTTGAGTGATGTATATCACACATTCCTCATTTTCCATCTAATTTAACAATAAATTCCAATAAACAAGGCTAAGTGACGGTTCAATTATAATTTTCAAAAGTTTAAAGAATATTCCAAATTGGTGATAATTTAAGAGAACTAGTGTACATTCCTCTACAATCAAAAAGACCATAAAAAAGGAACTACCGTTGTAAAATCTTCAAGGCATGCCATCTTCTTCAACTTCCATACCCTAAATCCTCTAAACTACATTCTCCCTCCATCATCTACCTCTTATACATTATAGTTCAATCTTCATCCTCCACCTCATCTTAGGGTTGAGAAGGTGGGCAGTTATTAACTGCCCACTAACCGCAAACCACCTAAAGGGTATGGGGTTTACTAACCGTAACCACTAACCATCTTTTTATATAATATATTTTTATAATTATTATAATAATAATATTTATACTTATAAGAGCATTCACAATGGATGAGCTAAATGACACTTTTATCTAAAATAACTCATTAAATTGATAAAATACAATCTACATTGGAGAAGCTAAAAAAAATGTAGAATATATATTTTATTAAATGAGCTAAAAAAAAAGCTACATATAGCGGCATTATCATTATTTAAATAGCTATTTTCCTAAATTTTCTTCCCACGTCTTTTTTTTCTCCCACTATCTCTCCCAAAATTTTATTCCCACCTTTTTTTTTATTGTTTCTCTCACCTGTTTTCTCTTTTTTCAAAATTTTCTCATACTATTTATCTTTCACATATCATTTTTTTCAAAATATTCTCCTATTATTTCTCTCTCCATATCACTTTTTTTCTCAAAAGTTGAAAATAAGATATTTAAGAAAAATACAATCATTATAAAAAATAAAATAAATAAAAATAAAATGATATAGATAAAAATATAACTAATCGGATGTAGAAGGTCCTTCAAAAGTCATTAGTAAATTAGATAAATTGAGTTTTGAAGAGCTATTTAACATAAAAAATTAGCTCTTCCATTGTGAATGCCCTAACATGATTATTAAATTACAATTTTTTTTAAAATAATTACATCACAATTTAAGTATTGATATATTATCACTATAATTTATATGATTATATCAGATGATAAATTGATAATTAAATCATATGATTATATAATAACAAATAATACATATATATAATATGACATAACTCATAAGTCATGAGTCATTGGTAAATTTTATGTTACATAGAAGGTGATTGTAAAAAAGGGTTAATGGAGGCGGTTATTTAATTAATAACCGCTAACCAACGGTTACAGTTAGCGATTTTAACCACTAACCGTTAATCGTAACTGTTTTTTCATTAATCTCATCCTACTAAATTCCTAATCCCAATCATTTTGTTTTTATGATGTTAAAAGAAAATATCAAAAAGATGACAAAAACAACAACAAAGAGGTTGATTTCTCAATTTTGTTTATAAAAAAAAAAAATGAAATAACATTTTAATAAAAAAAATAAAATCAAGAAATTATTTTTAAGCAAATAATATTTGTTATAAAAGTGGTTACCGATTAACCGTTATAAAGAAATAGTGGTTATTAAGAAAGATTCACAACGCAGTCCTCTAACCAGCCATCAACGTGGCAAAAGAATCTATTGACACGTCAACAAATATAAATATCGTCTTGTTTTCTCAAAATACAAAAACGCTCTCTCGCTTGCGCTCGCTGTGGCTGAGAGGACAATGGCCACCGCCGATGAAGCGGAAATCGAGGCAGAAGTAGAAGCTGTGCAAGCAGTGTACGGAGACGATTGCGTGGTTATCGATTCCTACCCTCCACACCTCCACGTCCACATCAAGCCTCGCACCGCCGATGTCACGTCCCAACAGGTCCCTTTACTTTTTTACTTCTTAGATTCTGTTTGGTTCCCGAGAAAACGAGGTAAAGTGAAAAAGAGAAAGAGGAGAAGAACTGTCGAATCTCTATGTCATATCTTATTCTTTGATTCTGGAATTAATAAACGATACACCTTTATTAAGCCAAGAAGTTGTATCAAGGAAAAGTCTCAAGCTTCTTGCTTTTGATTACTCAATTTTAGTTTTAAGATACCCGTAACACCGGCTCGGTTGGGGATTCTGTCAGCTACTTCGCTTGAGATGGATATTTACGGATTCTCAGCATTGATGGCTGATTATGATTAGTTTTTCTTAAATTGTTTGAATTCGACAAGATCCAGAGTCATTAGCAGCATGAAGTGTGAGATTTGAAATTGTTGCTTTACACTCTGTGTGATTTGAAATGATCGGAATTCTATGTCATTGTACTAATGTATGCCTTACTAATTAGTATATGCCACATGCAGCATGCTGATATTCTAGTCTGTTGTTTTGTTAGTTTAGGAGCTTAGATGAGAGAGAGAATATATGAATTTTTAATTTAGACAGTTCATCTCGTGTATTTTTCTGAAATTCATTAGTGTCTTTGTCTTATTCGTGGATTTTGAAACCTAGCGTAGAGTATTCGGATTTTTATCCAAGGCTTTATGCTTTGATACTATCTCTTACAATTAGTACTTGAAGACTTAGTGTTTAGATAATGGTGTAAATTATATATTGCAAATTTGCAATGTTGCAATTTTTTCTTTAATGGTTACAGGTGAAATTGGATTTGCTTTAGACCGCCTCTAATTTTCATTTTTTTGTACTTTTTCTCTTTGTAGTTTGTGGAGGCAGTTATTGTCATACGAGCAGGTTCCCAGGTATATCATAGCATATATATTTTTTGCGTAATGATTAGCATATGTTTGGTTATTTGGTTGTTTCATGACTGGTGTAGATTGTGAGTATATATGTTGAGGACTTCTACTTAATTTTAATGTTATGAATATTCTTTAGGGATTACGAAATAGGTTACCTATTTTTCCAGTATAATGATTTATGAAAACAGAGGATATTGTTTAGTGACTAAGAAAAATGATAATATACTATTAATTGGTGTCAGGGGCATGGCCTAGTGCATCCAGCCGCTTTTAGTATATTGCAATACATAAATATCTTTTCAATTGTGATTGCTTGCTTTGAAATTATTGTGATAGTAAATTATTGTCAAATCTTGTTTTAAATTCATATGCATGAGTCATTTTACTCTAGCAAGTTATCATGTGATCTTATCAATTTCTGCACTAACTCTTTCTATATCTTCTGGTAGTATCCAAAGGAGCCACCTCATATTAATCTACTAGATTCCAAGGGTCTTGATGACCAAAGGCAAAAAGATTTGATAACTTGTATACAAGACAAAGCGTGTGAACTCTCGTCTTATTTGATGCTTGTAGCACTTTGCGAGGTAACTACTCCAAACACGTAGCCAAAATTGTTCAGGATTGTCTGAACTTGTGATTTGTTCCATTTTCTTATAATTGTGACAATTGAAGAGTATGTTCTAAAGAATGACTTCGATTTGTTTCCATGCACAAAAGCCACCCATATCACTAAGATGTTGTATGAGATGATATAGGAATCAAGAAAATTATTAAGCCTTTCAGTTGTACTGTTTATTTTCCTTAGCATTGTTATTTGGTTGTAGTCTTTTTCTTGTCTTGATATATGTAGGTTGTGTATGGCTGGTAGTGCGTATTGCAGATGGTTTTTGTCATAGTGGTGGGAAAGATATTCTTACGGAATTGTTTCTCCAATTCTTTTGATTTTAGTTGCAGATGTTAATTGAATATATTGCATGCCTGAATATATAGTTCAAAAGTTTTAATGGGATCTGACTTGGAACTGTAAATCCAAGAATATGATTTATGTATTTGAATTAGATTAGGATATATATTTGTAAAAACGCTGATATGATAAATTGATTTATAGGAAGCGGTGGAGAAGCTCACTATTATGAATCATCCTGACGGTGATTGTCCATTGTGTTTGTGTCCTTTGCTTCCAGAGGATGAACAGAATAAAACTTTGCCATTTATGAAGTTAATGTCTTGTTTTCATTGTTTTCACAGGTAGTCCTGCTTTCTCTCTCTCTCTCTCTCTCTCTTAGCTAATTTTCTTGAGCATTTATTTTGAATTATGGTAGCTAATTTTCTTGAGCATTTATTTTGAATTATGGCAGTGGATGCATTATTAGGTGGTGGTATTGGCTCCAAACGGAAAAGGAAACAAGTGTTAGTGATTCATCTCGTGCAACTATACGTCCTATCAGTACCGTGGAAAATAAAGCCGGTAAAAAATTAGGTCAGATTGATGGGTAGCAGATCTTTTTGTGGATGATGGCTGATGCACTTTCTATCATTATGCTTTCATTTTATTTTGGATGGCACAAGCTATGAACATAATTGAGCACTTTGCACTGTTTTGATTCATGTTGTGCAACAAAATAATTTGTTGGGAACACCCTTGTCTTGCATGTCTCAATGATGATGTTATGACCAAAAACTTAGTCTCACCAACAGGGCCTACCATTTTCTTTCTTCTTCTTCTAATTTTCTTCCATGCTGTTGATTTCTCATTAGTAACTGATATTTGTTGTTAGATACACATGGAGCAGTGGAAGAGAGCATGGGAACCTGCCCAGTCTGCCGCAAGGTTTTTCTTGCCAAGGATTTTGAGCATGTGCTTGACTTGGTTGGTTCTCATTCTTCTCAATTGGTATACCGTCTCACTCATCATTTTATAATTTTATTTGTGGTTTACATTATGCCACTGAATTACATGATAGACATTCTTGATGGATTCAAAATTCACACAGAAAAAAGAAAAGAAAAGAAAAAGATGCTGTGCCCTATTAACGTGGGACTAAGCAGCAGCGAGCATATAGAAATAATCAACTTGACTCCATCAGTTTTAAGTTATGGTAGAAAGGCAAGCGGTTTTTGGATCAAATGGCTTCTCCGTACCCTATAAAAAAGGGGTGAAGTCAACGGTCCAAACCTTACCATGCATGAAATTTATTTTCCTATATAAAAAAAATGGGTTATAGCATTCATAAAGATTAATTGAGTAAGACCTTAATTCTTTTAGGCACTTAAGATTTGGAACTTTTCTTGGTTCTTTAACTGTAGAAATGAAATCATTGGCATACTGTCATTAGTTAGTATGAAAGACAAAAAAGGGGAAGAGGTTTTAAATCCATGATATTATCTTGGTTCTTTAATGCAGATTCTGCTATTTGAAAGCCTGGGGTTGGGTTAATGTCCTTGAGTAAACTTGATACTTTGGCAATAATTTGTTATAATCTAAGCTCCGCGTTGTAAACTCTTGTCTATAGTAGTATTTGTTGGATTATAGTCTTTTTCATTCCTATGTTCAATAATTACTTGTTCAGTTGTATCAAGTGCTGGGGAATTTACCGACTTTTTTGGTTGATTCCAGAATTCTGATGAAATTGAAGTAGATGACAATCAGAAGCTCCTTGAGTCTGATTCTGAGGATGTTAGAAGAAAAAAATTTGAGGCTATATTGAGGCTACAGCAAGAAAACAATGGCTTAATTGAGCCTAAACAAAATCTAGTTGTTGTGCCTGGTATGTTTCTCCTGCAAACAGATGCATCTGCTGCCAGTACTTCCGCCCAAGAGTCGGCTGAGCAACCACAAACAGAACCCACGGGTACCCCGGAAACGCATTCTAGTGGTTCCTCAACTCTCCTGAACACTGGCGTGCAAAGGCCCACTGGCATGAGGAAGTACAGAGCATGGAATTCAAGAAAGCAAGTGAAACAGCCAGCGGCATCGCCTTGCACAGTGTCGACCAGAGAATCTGGTGAGCAACAAGGAAGGGATCCTGCAGTCACTTTGGGAACACATTCTGTCGGTTCCATAAGTAGACCAAGCACTAGTGGGCTCAGGACCTCTGGCATGAGGAAGCAGAGACATTGGAATTCAAGAAAGCCAGTCGAGCAGTGGATTAGAAAGGAAAATGCTACTTCAGAGTGACCATTTCTTGTATTAATTCTCTTTTTTGTTATATGTTTTCCCATCATAATTTTCAGATTGCAAGTAAAATGTGCACATGATCCAACGGATTTAAAAGAAAAAGAAAGAAAGAAAGAAACATTAAGATCCTCGGTTGACACTAAGACCGACAATTTTTTACACGAGTATCAAAACTCAATATGAAATTAGCGAGTTAAGGTTAAAAAGTTTGATTCATTTAATTAAATATGTTAGCTTATGATTAACTTCTATAATTTTATGATTGTCTTGACTTGAACTCTACTTGACATTTATGGATGACTATTTTTGACACAGTAGTAGTCTAATTTGTTTATTAAATGAGTCAGTTATGATTGATATATATATATCAAATTTTATAATCATGTTTAGACACAATTTGAACTTTACACATAAATATGAATTGGCACTCTTAAAACTAACACAATGTAGGATTTTTTTAACCTAACCATATGACATGTCGCTTGGCATGCAAGCCCCCTTTTTCCTTGCAAAGTATTTTTTGGCATAGGTGCAAAGTGGGTCATTTGTCAACCATTTCTTCCTCGTCGATGCTTTGCGAAGATCTAATTATTGTCTTTGGATAGGAATGTCTAATAATTTTTCTACTTGAATTGCTAACAATTTTGATAGCAAAAATGAGAGTTTCTATAAGACTTGCATGTCCAATCAGTTTTCGGACAATTCATCCACTTGTTGGGAATAAATAGGTCTCATAGAGGTTTTCACATTCACTCATATTTTCTGCATGAATTGCTAGCATGTATAAAATGAACAAAAATATTAGTATTAATTAATGAGAAATGATTAATGTCAATATTTTTTTCATATTATCTTACAAATTAACCATTAGATTTGTAAACTTATGTGTACTCCACAAATCTAATGGTTGATCTATTGAATTTGTAGTAGAATATGAGAAAAATATGGGCAAAATATTGATACCAATAATTTCTTTTAATTAATTCACATGAAAATGTAAACAATATAGCATAAAGCTCACCCTTTTATCTTCTTCAGATACAACATGGATCACATGTATAGCTACATTTTCGAACTAACTCATCGTCAACATCTAACAATTGATTTTTGTCAACAAAAAATTAATATGGGAGTGGGGCTACTATGGACCAAACTTGAAGATAAAGAACAAGTTCATAATAGCAGCATAGACTTGTATGCTAGTAGTATGCATAAGACAAGATGGGATTAGAGCATCAATAATTGGAGTTCACGTAGGCTCTATTTATGTCCTTTTATAAGAGATTACCACCAGCATAGACTCTTAGGCAAAATCGTCCCTAAAAGGTAATTCAATCGGCTGAGGTCACGCCTAATGAAGCGGATGTCATTAATTTGAATTCCCCTTTCCCTCTTGTGCAGACACGTCAAAAAAAAAAAAAAAAAAAACTTTGCAAAATCCACAAGTTGGTCTTTTTTCCTGACCAATTTATCACCTTCTATAAGCAAAATGTACAAAAGTTGTTACTTTTGCAGGCAAAAGCACCAAAATTTTGACATTTATTTGTGTATTTTGGACATCACATGATAAAGAACATTTCTTCATCTGGAATGTTCACGATGATCCCAACTGCGAGTCCTTTTGACAACCAAATCTATAAAATTGAAAGCTGCCATAAATTGATGAAAGTTGAAGAATTAGTTAATTGTACCAGTAAGCTAATTGTACTAGAAAGAGACCGAACAGGAGTTCAGAGTTCATACCACTTTGAGTTGAACTTTTTCTGTTTGATCCAAATTAATCTTAACAGTAAAACAAGATGTTTTATCAAGAGTAATTTGTCAAAATGGTTTGATTAAAAAATTGGAGCCTTAAATTTGATTAAAAAAGCATACCACAAGTGAATTCAATTGGGGCTGGATATAAACCACAAAGAGTCAAGACATACGTCTAATTCATTATCTAATTCTCATTAATAACCAATTAGTCTTTAAATAGAAATACAAGTAGATAAAATTTAAAGTGATAACAACTAAAGTTATAATATTCAAATTCAAATAAACTCTAATTCTAATAACTTAATCTTAATATTAAATAATCTAATCCTAATAAATTGGAATTGCATTCCAATTCCTATTATCCTAACTAATCATACCCTTATGATCCCTATCAAAATCACTTGCGGAACTGACAAGCCTTAATACTCTAATTCCTTTTCTGGTTTGAATGGGCTATCCTTAGTTAATTAAGGTGCAATAATGTTGGATGTTTGGCTCTATGATTTCAATCCCCCAATCATACAACAAAAGGGTCACTTCAAACACAAGCCTACAACTTTCATACTGTGTATGCGTTTGCCCTAGTGGTTCAAGTTCAAGTACTCATTGATTTGCTGCACCAAACTCGTTTAAGTTTTTGCTTTGACCCATACCGTCCAAACCAAAGGATTTCTTTTTTTTTTTTAAGTTTGGCAGTCATAACTCATATATAAAACTATAAAAGGGTATTGTATTTAAAGCTCCCTTATGAGGGAGAAAATAAAAAGAGATTTTGAGAGATTCAATTTTAATCATTGTTTTACAGTATACATATAAGTTGGATCCAAATAATAAATATGGTAGTAGAGGTAATTTGGTCAATATAATTTCAATGGAAAATGTTTGGGACACTCTAATTTTTGCTATAACTTTCATGAAATTTATATGATACTTCGTATTAATTAAGTTGACAAGTTAAATTATTAACCATCACAAGAGCCCTAAACAAGCTCTACATCCCACATCCAATTCAAATAGGCACACATGAAAAAGGTTTCCGCATTAGGCAACTTGGTTCATTGTTTTTTTGCTTATAAGACAAATCTTACCAGATAAAATTTTTTTTGGAGAAATTTCTTCTAATTCGGCCTGTGAGAAACATATGTTTTTTTAATAATTTTATTAAAAAATTACGTGATTAATTCTCACATGCTTAAGATATGTAAAAAATTTATAGACTAATTAAGTTTGAGTACATTCCTTTAACGCAATTTTTTTTTTTTTTTAAAAAAAAAATGATTTCGTGTAAGATTTGTCATTCATCCCTATATATAGCTTTGTTCGAGTGTAGTGCCATGACAAAAGAGAAATTAGCTATGTCTCTGATCCTCTAGGTGTGTCGAGTTGTACTTAGAAGCCGGATTTGGTTGAAATTAACCTTCTTAATTGCTTGTTTTACGTCATCTAGGAATTGGAAAAAAAAAAAAAAATGAAGGTTAAGAAAGAAATGAAATTCCCATTTAGGGGCCAAAAAACAAATAAATGATAAACAAGTAGACATAAGGGGCCACGTGAATCATAATTGGACCTCGAAAGATTACTTTCTAGCTTATATTATTAATTAGTCATGACAAGTTTTGTTTTATTTGATGTCTTTCTTAGATGTTTGTTTAACCTTATGTTGGAAATGGGAAAAGATGATTTGACAATATAATCAAGCAAAACCAAATTCCCATATGTGGGTGAATTAAAGATACTGTAGATTAGTTGGCAAATGGGACCAAGTGGATCATAATTTGACCAGCAAAATAATTTGAAGAGTTTGAAATCAAACTTTGAAAGATAAATTAATTAACTAATTAATCAAAGAATATAAAAAGAGGGAGTTGAAAGTCAAACTAACCAAGGAATGGCCGACTACAATATTTGTCATGTTTTACCTCTCCAAGATGCAAGGAGTCGAGGGAGAAAAGCACCGACCAGCTTGTTTGGCAATTTTTTTATTTTTTTAGGGTAACAGAAAAAGAAAAAGAAAAAGAGAGACCTCAAGACACAACACTTCCAAAAAAATCAAAATTATTTTCATTTTTAGGTCATATCACAACAAAAAAGTAAACGTCATTCTCTAAAAAGTTTTGTCGAACAAACCTGTTAGGTAAACAATGAGTTGGATGTGGGTTGTACCCCCATATTGGGATCTCTATGACAATTATTTGATCGAATTGCTAAAAATTTTGGATAGGTAATGCAAGAGATCCCATATGGGATCCATGCCTATGCCTAGGTAGAGGCCAAATAGCTTAAAATTTACTTAGAGTTGGTCTCATATGTGGGTGGCAATTTGTATTTGCATGTCGAGTTTGCAAAATCACAAGTCATGTCAAAAATTGCTTGACATTATATCACGTGACGGGTTCGTGGGTTGTGTCAAAAATTACAAGCCCTAATCTCATGTGGGGTCTCTCATATTACCTGCTAATAGTTCGGTTAGATAATGTGAGAGATCTCACATGTAACCCACTTGTTCAAGTAGGTGGGCAAACATCCCATAATTTATTTGAACATATGAATTTTAGATAAGATCTTTCATATTACTTACCCAAATTTCAACCAATTTAGAAAAATAATTGCTGCGGATTCTTATCCCTTTCCCTCCCTCCTTCCTCCTTTTTTTCTTGACTGGTCTGCAATTTTCCTTGTCTTGTTGAAATTGAGGTGGTGTTTGGCAAACAACACTGAACACTACCGTACTTTTCATCTCATTTTTCAAAAAATAAACATTAATACATTCTCATTTTTTATATCACATCATTTATTTTTTACTATTATTTAAATAAAAAAATCACTATAAAATAAAACTTTTTTACTTTTCAATACAATTTTTATTTTTATTTTTCTATACTAATTATTACACTAATTTTTTTTTTTCCTCGCCTATCTTTGTAAAGGGCACGTTGTTTACCAAACAACCAATCTATATTGGTGCTTGTGGGACCCTCTGAGAATTCCAAATGGTCTCATGTATATATTTTTGGTAATTAAAAATAAATTTTAAGGGGCCAAATGGGCCTGCTATTTTTGGAATCAATAAAATATTTTGATAATTTTTTTTTTTTTTTTTTTTTGAAAAAAAGGAAGCATAAATAATGTTGAGGGGAGGGGAAAAGATTGCCAAAAGGTCATATTTAGACTCAAAAAAAGAAAAAAGAAAAAAGAAAAAAGAAAAGAAAAGAAGGTGATATATAGTTAATAAGTCCACCCAAATTCCCAATTGGTCAACAGCAATTTGAAGGAGTCAATCGTCTTTGCTTAGTACACACTACACGTGTCGCTTCCCGACCCCAGACTCATGAAAGCAAGCAAGCCATGGCGGTTCCACTTGCTTCACGTGCTTCTCATTCATGGCTTACAAATCGGCTCGCTCGCCAGCTACCTAATTTGGCTCGCTTGCCTTGCTGGCTTGCATAGTTTTGACCTATTTTTTGACATAGCTGTAAACACAAGTTCTGGCTTTTTTTTTTTTCTTTTTCTTTTTCTACGGTGAAAGGGTAAATATATATGTATATATGCACTACTAGTTAGGATGGCACGTGCAAATCTGCAATGGCACGTGCTTGGTTCTTGTATTATGTATCTCTATAATTATGATAGAAAAACATATGGCCTATTTTTGTTCTATTAACAACTCACCAAACTAATATTTTCGGCATTGAAAAATGGACATGTTAGAAGCTAGGAGATCACATTATTACTTAACACCAAGCTGGAAATCATTTTGAAAATGCAGTAGGGTAACCCCTCTCAGGAATAAGAATACTTCTCCATATATATATATAGGAATCTACTTTTGTCTGTTCATTTGAAGTGAGTGAATGATCACCATTAGTGCACCAGCTGGCTAGCCTCCTTTTGATATATACATATATTGGCCATCAGAAAGGAATATATATATAGACTCCATGTATTTACTTTAGCCATGCATGTATAAAGATGATGTCTTGACATGCATAATTCTCAAGAGGACTAAACTGATCGCATACACAAAAGTCCAAGAAACTTCATCTTGTTATTTAACTTAATTGATTGTGTACGTATTACAAGAGAAGGTATATATCTATATATGGATTATATTTCTAATATATATATATATCAAGTGTAGTATGGTGGGTGAAACATAATAGTACAAGTACAAGCTTGGTAAGTGAAGTGTACTTAGGGTTTAGTAGTAGTACTCTTACATCCTCCTTGAAACTAGTTGGGGGCCTTTTTTTGATTTTGAACTCGGGTTCTTAATAAGAGGGAGAGTCAAATCTATTATTCACTATTCACGTCGTTTGATACATTGACGGTTACAGAGACAACTAGGCTTGCAAACAATTTGATGGATGCACGGATTCTCACTCCGTTAGGCGGGGGTCTACACGGGTGTTCTATGAGAGTGGAGCGAGTGATAAATATATATATATATATATATATATGTGATGTAGCAACAAAGTTTACGCCAATAACTTTTCTCGACGGCACCACTGCGACGAGTTTTAGTGACAAATGTGTCGGCGTAAGCGTTGATAGCATCAGCAACAACTTTTTGTTGGCCCGCGATAACCGATTTTCTTTTAGTGAAATTATTGCTTCACCAAAGCAATTATGCAGTACTACAACCTTCCTTAACTAGAAGAACCTTCCTTAACTAGAAGATAGTTGTAGTGAAAACCCCCCAAAAGTAGCTAGCTAATAGGAAGAAACCCTTCATTAAATCTCAACAAGCTCTTGTAACTCCTACTCGATCAAGTTAGAAGAAAGGCCAGAAAGATCCTTTAAACCGGTGAGAATTACATCCATTGAATCACACTGGCGAAGATTTCTCTTACCTGAAAATAACAATTAATTAAGCTCGATCCATCCCCATTAATATTGGCCAAAAGCATCAGAAAAATATCTTGGTTGCTCAACTATATAGACAATCTTGTCTTTGGTTACATTTATTGCTCGTCAAAATATCTCAACCCCTGCAAAAGAAATTTTCAAAAACTGACACACGCATTAATTCGGCAAAAATAAAGAACACTATTGCTGGGATCAGTCAAATCTTGGCTTCATGATCATGATTCAAGGGGGGAATTTTTATTTTTATTTATTTTTAATAACTAAGCCTGCAATGAATTGAAATAAAAACAAAAAGGACCACAAACAATTATAAAAATTTGGCGCATCCCTCCCATATCAGTGCTGCTAAAAATCTCATCGATGATTTGGATATAATTATATATATGCAATCATTGCATGCCCCCCTTCCCTTGCATATAAATATGGCAGTTGCAGTGGATGCTTTGCAGCCACATGCAAAGGTTAAATGTCAACTCGATCAACTACTTTATAAGTAGCAACCGATTAGACTATTAGAGTGTATTTTCCATTTCTGGGAGACATATATATCACTGGCTGCATTTGGATCTGCTCATGAGAAGAGCAACACAAATATTTAAAGAAAAATGGCCTACGTACGTGTATCTATTAATTAATATTTATAGGAACATCTCAGGCCTTTTCGGTTCTTATATATTGATCTCCCACGTAAAGAATCTTGGAAGGGAAAGGGTGTGGGCCTTCAATTGTTGCATAAATTCAAACAGATTTAAAGTTAAATGGCCTACATATTTATAGTAGCAATTCAATCATTTCTAGCGTTTTCGGTTCCAGATCTCCCACGTAATGAAGCCAGAGTGGACCTTTTTCTTGGAATTTTTTTTTAATTAAGCTTATGATAACTTAAAATATCAACCACAAAAGGTTTTCATACGTACGTGTACAAATGTTGGCCATGAGATCTCGTTCATCGCTCTCTATATATATAAACGATCCAGCTAGATTGCTAGAACTTAACCCCAATGGTACTTAACTCTATATATATTGATCACTTTCGGTTTGCATTGCTGATGAGAAAATAATTACTAACTTTCTCAATAATTCTCATAATTCTATAGACATGCGTTTCATTAATATATGATAAACTCAGTTGGCGTGGTATATATGATCAATTAAATTTTTATTTTTTTATTTTTCATTTTAATTGAGATTCATCAAGGTGAATTGAGCATGACACATGTTGCAACAATGTAAAATAGCATTTCTCTTAATATATATATATAGGGCCGGCTCAATATTTTATTGGGCCTTAGGCGAAACTCTTAAATGAGGCCTCTTTTTTTTTTTAATCAAAATCCACCAAAAAAATTGACAAAAATCCATACAAAACCCACAAGAAAAATCAAGCACAAAAATAAACATTACAAAAATAATAATAATAAATTAATTAATTATTTTAAAATCCTTATCTCATTGATACACCTATTTCAAATAATACCCACAAAAAAAAAAAAAAAATTGTCAAAAAACCCATAAAAACCCACAAGAAAAAGCCCATACACTTTTTTAAGTNCGTGTACAAATGTTGGCCATGAGATCTCGTTCATCGCTCTATATATATATAAAGGATCCAGCTAGATTGCTAGAACTTAACCCCAATGGTACTTAACTCTATATATATATATTGATCACTTTCGGTTTGCATTGCTGATGAGAAAATAATTACTAACTTTCTCAATAATTCTCATAATTCTATAGACATACGTTTCATTAATATATGATAAACTCAGTTGGCGTGGTATATATGATCAATTAAATTTTTTTTATTTTTTTATTTTTCATTTTAATTGAGATTCATCAAGGTGAATTGAGCATGACACATGTTGCAACAATGTAAAATAGCATTTCTCTTAATATATATATAGGGCCGGCTCAATATTTTATTGGGCCTTAGGCGAAACTCTTAAATGAGGCCTCTTTTTTTTTTAATCAAAATCCACCAAAAAAATTGACAAAAACCCATACAAAACCCACAAGAAAAATCAAGCACAAAAATAAACATTACAAAAATAATAATAATAATTAATTAATTATTTATTTATTTTAAAATCCTTATCTCATTGATACACTTATTTCAAATAATACCCACAAAAAAAAAAAAAAAAAAATGTCAAAAAACCCATAAAAACCCACAAGAAAAAGCCCATACACTTTTTTAAGTATAAGGATATTTGCTTTTATGGGTTAATTGGTCTTATTTTACCTTAGGCTTATTATATTGGGGCTTATTAATTAAATTGAGGCCTTTTTTAAATAACTTACTTATCATGATTAGAGGTCTTAAGTTTTTATTTAAAAATAAAAAATAAAATTGGGGCCTTATTAAAAAAAATGGGCCATAAATTAAAAAAAAAAATTATTAAAAAAAATTTTTGGGCAAATTTTTTTTTGGGCCTTATTAATCCGGGGCCCTAGGTGAGCGTCTCACTCATCTAGTGGTCCAGCCGGCCCTGTATATATATACACATTTTGCTGCTAGGCTAGTAAGACTAGAATCCAAAATCCGATCCCTTCCATCCCCAACATGTGCTTTCCCCATTAGAAATTGAATACGTGCTTGAATGTTATTGGTACGATCGATACTTGCACTTTTAAAGGAAGTATATAAAAGGGGGCCGGATGTCCCTTTCCGAGTAAGGCTTGTGTTGTGTATACACAGGATGTAAGTTGGCATGCAACCCCACTTACGTTTTACATGGCTTGTTAACACTACACAAACTTAACATAAAATTAGTAGATAATAGTTGAAGAGTCTGACCTGTTAATTAATTAAATCGATTGGGGTAGAGTTAACTTATATATGTATCGACATGGTCCGAACCCGATACATGACATAAGGGTTGACAATTTTCTGACACGAATCTAACACAAAATTAATGAATTAGAATTGAAGTATGCGTTCTTTTTAATTAAATTGATCAAATTTTTAGTTAATATATATAATTTTATAGTTATGTCTCCACATTACGACTGGTATGAAGTACAGCTAACTAGCTAGCTATTACATTACTGGTACTGATCATAAAAGAGAAGGGAATTTGTTTTCCCTGACACCAGTAGGAGAATTAACCATATGTGAATGAAGTTCCCTTTCCCCTTCCCCATAATGATTAGAAAGAAAAATATATAAAGCTGCAGTTAATCCTGGCTCTGCTTCTACTGTTGACAAACCATTTGACAAGAAAGCAAGCTTTAGACAAACTGATGGCTTTGAAGGTTGTATTAAATTACTCATATTAATTTAGGTTCAAATATTAATTATCATGAGACCAATTAAAAAGTTGCCAGAAGAAGAAGATCAAACTGGCTCATCAGAAAGAGTTGTGTGGATCGGAGTCTTCAAAAGTCTCAATTGATCAAGCGTGTTAAGAATATATTTTACATTTTTAGACTAAAAAAGTTTGAAGAAGTTATTGTAGTACTGTACGTACGTACGTGTAGTTTTATCCAATTCAATTTTAATCCCATAAGATATCGATCCTACTATATATATATATATATATATACTCTTTTATTTATCTAATGAAGAAAAGGCAACGTACAATTGACAATCAAATTGTTCTTTCTATTATCTAGTTTGCCTCAAAAAGGATATTTCATAAACAACAATCAATTTCGTAGCTTTTCAACGTGGCATTCATACATTGACAAGAAGCTGCTAGAAACTAGTGTTGGAGACACCCGTACGTTTTGAAGTCAAATGGTTAGGTTACATTTTTTTCCCAGAAAAATGTTCTGTTCCTAGTTCCTACCCATGTAGGATGCTATATATATATATATATATATATATGTTATGTTCCTAGTTCCTACCCATGTACGATGTTATATATATATATTTATCAACAAGTTCAGTCAAAATCACCAAAATGGAGTTTATATTGAGGTAAAATATGAGAATTAAACACCAAAAATGTACCAAAAAAAGAAATTTGAAAACATTGATCAGCAAATTAACCAATACAATCTCATTGATCGAGAAAACAACGTGCGAATTTGATGCATGATATATATATATTTTTTATTCATGCAGAAATGAATTGTAAACTCGTCTATTTTTTGGTTTCCGAAACCGCATGTTTTGCTACCTACGTGGACAGCAGTAAAAGGGATATTCTCTTTTTCATTCTCCCAAACTCATCTCCTCACCATCTCTTCTCTCATGTACAGTGGCGGATCTAGGAATCAATTTTACCGGGGGTCAATTTCAAATTTTTTTTACTTACCGGGGGTCAATTCCATTTTTTTTTTTTTTGCTTGATTTTTTTTTTTACTAGGGGCACCCGCCCCCAGGGTGCCCCCTTTATATCCACCCCTGCTCATGTAGGAAGATGGGTCCCACTTAAGTCCATGCTGAAAGTAAAATTTAAGAAGAAATATGGTGAGGAGATGGATTGTAGAATGAAGGGTAGCATTCCCCGCAGTAAAAAGGTTCCTCCAACCGCCAAACGCACCGACGTTGAAAAGAAAAAGAGTTTCACCGGCGGCTAGTGTGTTGAGCCGAGCCGAACCGAACCGAACAGAGCGAGAAGAGGAGGAGGAGGAGGAGGATAATAATGTTGTTTCTCACGTGTCAGGCGTAGCTGATAGCTCTGATTCGGTCGGAAAGAGGAGTTGGTTTGGTATAGCGTTTTTACAGCCAAGTCAAAGACTCCAGCTTGATTGGATGTGGACCGTCGCATGTGATTGCGAACCCCATTTCCAATCATCCCATCGTCCAATGTCCATCACCAATATCATGGACCCCAGTACGGTTTTTCCAGTTACGGGTCCCTACCAACCGTATCTACCCAACTCTTCTCTCTCTCTCTCTCTCTCTCTCTCTGCGACCAGCACACGCACTGTCTGCAACCACAACAAGTACGATCAATGGAGATCCATTCAAAGAAAAAGGAAGACTATACTTAATTTCATACCCTACGCGGCACCGTATCAATTATCAAAGTCTTCTTCCCTTTCCGTAAAGTCTTTCCAATTTTGGGTTTTTTTTTTTTTTTTCCCTTCAATATATTATTACAGAGGAGAAAATAAGGGATAAGATTTTTTTTTTTTTTTTTCCGAGTACTGTTCTCCTAATTTAAGATAAGAAAACATTTACACGAGATTCATCAAATTTACTCAATATTTGGAGTAATTTTAAAAGTTCTTTTTGAATGATATGACTCTCAAAATTACTATTAAGTTTGTGATTTAATGATTTTCAGGGCCACATCATTTTTAAATTAAAAAAAAAAACTTTAAATTTACTCTAATTTTTTAAGAATAATTACGTTAAACCCAACATTTTAACTATTTACTTTTAGATTTTTTTTATTTATTTAATTTTCTTTTGTCAAATTTGGAGAAGTGAAAAGCATGCATGAGCCATGAGTAAGCAATTTTCAGCAAAATAAAAGCTCTTTCTCTCTCACACACACTATGTACTTTTCCTACTTATAAAAGATCTCTCATTGAGACCCTGCAGAGCGCAACTGGAAAGTGTTTTCACACTTTTCTCTCTTTTAACGCCCTCCAATTAGCCACCAAGTCCTCTGACACACACACAGCCTCTAAATCCTGCCAAGTGTTAAACAGCCATTTAGCTACCCATCCCTCTTGTTCCGCTACAATGAGGCTCTCATCAATTGCACCGTCCCCACGCCCATGCACACACCTCCCTCACGTTCCCGTCCGCTGCTCCACCGCCACCGTCAGTACTCCTCAACCACCAACCCTCAACAACAAGATCACTACTGTCAAAAACTTGGAGCGTTTACTAGACCCCATTGAAAACTCCACTGCCACCGGCGACTCCCCTTACCGGTTCATGCCCGGCCCGGCGAAGCTCGGCAAGAAATGGCGGGAATACCAAGGTATTCGCAACTGGGAGGGCTTGCTCGACCCCCTCGACGAAAATCTTCGCCGGGAGATTCTCAGGTACGGCCAGTTCGTCGACGCTACCTACAAGTCTTTTGACTTCGACCCCTCCTCCCCTTCATACGCCAACTCCCTCTTCACCAGAAGCTCGTTTTTCGAGCGAGCTGGGATTCCTGAGACCGGTTACCGTTTGACAAAAAATCTACGTGCAACGTCGGGTATCAAGCTGCCACGTTGGATCGAAAAGGCACCCAGCTGGGTCGCCACCCAGTCGAGCTGGATAGGCTACGTGGCAGTCTGTCAAGACAAAGACGAAATCGCCAGACTTGGACGCCGAGATGTGGTGATTGCTTACAGAGGCACTGCCACATGCTTGGAGTGGCTCGAGAATCTCCGAGCCACCCTGACCCACCTTCCCAACCACAGCTCCGTCGGGTGTGGACCCATGGTGGAGAGCGGGTTCCTGAGCCTGTACACGTCAGGAACAGCGGCCTCGCCGAGCCTCCAACACATGGTACGTAAAGAAATCTCCAGGATCCTCCAATCCTATGGCGACGAGCCGCTGAGCTTGACCATCACCGGGCACAGCCTCGGCGCGGCGCTGGCGACGCTCACCGCGTACGACATCAAGAAGACGTTCAAGCGCGCGCCGCTCGTCACCGTCATATCCTTCGGGGGGCCGAGAGTCGGGAACCGGAGCTTCAGGCTGCAGGTAGAAAAGCAAGGCACCAAAGTCCTGCGCATCGTAAACTCGGACGACCTTATAACAAAAGTACCCGGTTTCGTGATCGATGATGATGACGTGTCGTGCAGACGCGATGTCGACGTGGCCGCTGGACTCCCCAGCTGGATCCAAAAGCGCGTGGAGGACACTCAGTGGGTGTACGCCGAGGTGGGGAGGGAACTACGGCTGAGCAGCAAAGACTCCCCGTACCTCAACTGCTTCAACGTAGCCACGTGTCACGACCTCAAGACGTACCTCCACCTGGTGGACGGCTTCGTCAGCTCCACGTGTCCGTTCAGAGCCTCCGCTAAAATGGTGCTCGACAATTGTCGGAGAAAAAAAACCGAGGGCCTGAAAACCGCCAACTTTTTAGACTGAATTCTTATTCCCCCATACACGTCCGTAGAACTGTAAAATTTGTACATACACGTACCATTCCAGGCAAAATGCCGGGGGTGCACCGTGCACGTCGTCGTATTCATTCTTTGTAACAAAAGCTAGAACGACCCCCTCATTGGTGTTCGTATATAGCTTCACGTCGGAGTTTGTCCTCGAACCAAATATCTTATATAAATAACAAACAACGTGCGTACGGATGATATAATAGTAAAAATCCGTCAAATTTTTTATATTAATCAACATAATTAGGCGGAACAAAATTTATGTGGTTTGTATAACATTAACATGGTTAGAATCATAAACCTGGGTGGCAGTGGCAGAGACAGAGACAAGGGGTGCCCCCTTCATCTCCTAAAAATTCTTCTTACCTAGGTTACAGAGACGGATCCAGAAAATTGAATGGGGAGGGACCAAATTAGTATTTTAATTTTGTAGGCATAGCCAAATACCTTTAGATATATATATATTTTTTTGGGAGGATTTGGGGATAAGCCAGGGCCATCCTTGGTCCCCCCCCCAAACCCGTCTCTACCTAGGTACAATTTTTTCTTATGCCCTCTATCAACAACCGGTATGCCCTCATCTCGGCAACTCTGGATAAAAAATAAGCATGATTATGCCCCAGGACTAGCCATGAAATCAAAAAAAAATTGAGAAATGCAAAGAAATGAAAGGTTGAAGAAGATAAACAGTTTCACTAAATTGCACGCACCGTTTCATTAACATAAAATTTCACGTAATTTCGTCTAGACTTCATGTGTCCAGCCTAAATAGTAAATAATTAATAAAGTATAATTAAAATAATATAACTAACAAAACAAGTAAACAAGTTAAGGCATAAAAGACAAAAGAAAAGAAAAGAAAAAAAACAAAGTGGAATATAAGCGTTAGGCGCATGTAACCATGTCCAGCCTTTAGTTGCACTTGCAACCAAAGCCAAAAAATAAAAAAAAAAAAATCAATTTTTGTATATTTAATTATTTTTATTTTTTTATTCGTTAAAAAAAAAAAAAAAAAAAAAAACCCCCAACGCCTATTTTCTGTGGTTTGGTTTAACTTGCACGCAGCAGCTGATCTTGGTGTTGTTATACAGATGATACGTAGGCCACCGTGTTGCACGCAGCAGTTTGGCGGTAGGCACATGATCAAAAAGGGAAACGTTATATTTTCCGCTTGGGCTGACCAAGCGACCATGGGTAGTGCTATTGACTAAACTGCCCCTTTCACCGACCATATTTACATGCACCGACCCGTTTTCAAGCGACCACATGCCGCCATTTTTGTTGTCGTATTGTCTAACTGACCGCCGTCCACACCACAGTACATTGGTTTCTTATGTTGAAATGGCAATCTCGCTGCCCGTACGTCCAACCGGCCGCTGAATTTGCTGCATGGCACACGATCGTAACTCGTGCTAGCTTTCAGCTATTTCGTATACCAGAAAAGTACGTCGGCCCAGGGAAGACCAAAAACTTCTTACTTTGATTCATCTTTTTTGACTTCCTTAAATATTTTGTTAGGATGGTTGTTCGTTTTCCAAAAGAAATGGATTACAGCTACCTACCATAATTTTTATTATTAATATATATATATATATATATATTGCATGAATTTAAACCTAATTAATAACAATTAAGTATTTAGTTCCCCGGATAAGAAAAGAGTTGAAACAGAGAGGTACCGATGACCTAATATCTAGGAATAACTGCGCAGAGTGTTAAATACTAGTTATAATGCCTAGAGTCATCAAGAGCATTGAAGAGGCAAATGTCTTCTCCGGTTTAAATGAAGCGACGAATATTTAGTTAATTATATTGGAATGGTATTTTTATCATTTTAATAAGTTAAAAAACAAAAATATCCATAATATATAACTAACTAAATATTCTCTTGTTTATTTGTTCCATATTATATAGATGGATCTCAATTATCCCTCAATTGACCAAAAGGCTAGCTATAAGGAAATTCTGATTTATAAGTCGAGTTATATGTATATGATTATATGGATGAATTTTAATTCTACTAATTTAATTAAACGAGTTAAATTTCTTAATCTTAACATGACCCATTTTAAATAAACCGGTGATACAACACAATTCGCATAACCTATTTAATAAATACATCTTATTGAGTTAACACGAACATGACCTGTTTTAATATAAATGAGTTAAATTGACTCAAATTCTTGGTAATATACATATATATTCGTAACTAGATTCATGACAGACAATCAATATTAATTGATATCCAATTATCTAAACACATAATTAATAAACATAACCCAACTTCTTAGCCAATATCGATATCCAGTCAAAATAATATTACAGTTCAATAAAGTTCATATTCATAAAAAAATAAAATAGCAATAAAGAAAATAAAATTACATTCTAACAAATAACATGATAGAGCTAGCCTAAGCATCAAAATTAATTATTAGCAGAATGAGAAGTATTACCTCAAAAAAAGAAAAAAAAGAAAAGAAAAGAAGAAGTAGTAGATAGAGTTGAAATGTAATTTAAATTTATATAGATTTTACCGGTTAAGCATGTTGACCCAAAATTGATACATTTATTAATCGGGTCAACCCGGTTTGACCATAATCTTATTACCCTAAATCCTAATCTGCTAATTCAATGTCTACTTTAGAAATCGTGTAAAAAATTATAAGTCATAATCTAAAATTTCTGTTTAAAATGACCAAAAATAATAATAAAGACCAGGGGCTCTTTGCCCGAATATCCAATCCGATTGGGCTCTCTGTTTGGATTAGTCCTTGATCAGGCAGGCAGGGAAACCCTTTGATTTGGCGTACGTACCCTTGAAGGAACAAAAATAATAACTAAGATTCACAATATACACAGAATTCCTGTCCAATAGAAAAAAGAAAAAGAAAAAGACAGGTTTCTTTCAAAAACGTGTCTCACACCTTCAACTGACACTCATGCATCTGCACAAATTAAGAAAGATGTGACAAGAACTAGAAGGCCATACATGTTCCAAGAGGTCCAGAGTTCTTCTATCATGCCCCGGCCTATATGTTCTAAAGCATATACATATAAATGTTCCAGGACCAGTACTATGATATGTAAGGACCAGCACTATATATGTCATTTGTAATTTCTGTCCGTTCTAGACAATGTGGACTTGTTTGGCAATGTAATTTATTTTTGCTTTTTAGCAAATATGTAAAAGAATTAATAAACAATTCAAAACATAAAGCACTCATAAAAACTTCATGTATACGTTTTTCTTAGCATGTGAGAAATACATGATTTTTTAATTAGCTTGTGATAATCACATAATTATTTTTTTTAAAAAAAAAACTCAAGAAACACATGACAGTTTTATAGACTAAATTAGAAAAAATTCCTCCAACTTAATTTGGAAGAAATTACTTTCATAATTAAGGTATGGTGTACAACAACTCTAATTTGGGACGTCAAGATATACGAAAAAGTAAAGAGGTAACTTACGCCACACGCAAGCCACAAAAAGTGTGGTTAAGCCATGCCGTCTTGACATCCACATACTCCCTTTGGTTACTAGGGACATCGACGTGGCCGAACTACTCCTTTGATTATAGGGATCGTTTGGCCACCCTAGTAACCAGTGGACAATTTTCTATGCCTCTACAACATGAAACGTATATAAGAATTAATAAACAATTCAAAACATAAAGCACTCATAAAAAAATCATATATATGTTTTTCTTAGCATGTGAGAAATACATGATTTTTTAATTAGTGTGATAATCACATATTTTTTTTTTTTTTTTTTTAAATACTCAAGAAACACATGATCGACAGTTTTATAGACTAAATTAGAAAAAAATCCTCAAACTTAATTTGAAAAAAATTACTATCATAATTAAGGTATGGTGTACAACAACTCTAATTTGGGACGTCAAGATATACAAAAAAGTAAAGAGGTAACTTACACCACACGCAAGCCACAAAAAGTGTGGTTAAGCCACGCCGTCTTGACATCCACATACTCCCTTTAGTTACTAGGGACATCGACGTGGCCGAACTACTCCTTTGATTATAGGGATCGTTTGGCCACCCTAGTAACCAATGGACAATTTTCTATGCCTCTACAACATGAAACGTATATAAGAATTAATAAACAATTCAAAACATAAAGCACTCATAAAAAATTCATATATATGTTTTTCTTAGCATGTGAGAAATACATGATTTTTTAATTAGTGTGATAATCACATTTTTTTTTTTAAATACTCAAGAAACACATGATCGACAGTTTTATAGACTAAATTAGAAAAAATTCCTCAAACTTAATTTGAAAAAAATTACTATCATAATTAAGGTATGGTGTATAACAACTCTAATTTGAGACGTCAAGATATACAAAAAAGTAAAGAGATAACTTACACCACACGCAAGCCACAAAAAGTGTGGTTAAGCCATGCCGTGTTGACAACCACATACTCTCTTTGGTTACTAGGGACATTGACGTGGCCGAACTACTCCTTTGATTATAGGAATCGTTTGGCCACCCTAGTAATCAATGGACAATTTTCTATGCCTCTACAACAGGAAACGTATATAAGTTATTAGCTATGCATCTTCACCTTGTAAGTCTATTTTTAAAAAGTGAGCTTGAAATTTGTATCATTAAATATTAGAATCGTCACCTTTCAAGTATAGGCTAGATTAAAATGAAATGAGTTTACGACTTTGTGCCCGAATCTTGAAGTAGGCTAGATTAAAATGTCAACATTGACAATCGGCCAAACAGAAAAAGTAAAACACTAGACCATCCTTTTCAGATGCTTATGGCTCTAGCTATATAGCTATAGACTTGGGCATGGAATCTCGAGACCACCAAAGTTGTTACCATTCTCTTGTCTTCATCTTGACTTTTTGCTGTAATAGTTCCCAAATCCTAGTTTTTATTTGGTAAATAAACATCTAAATTACATAGTATATAAAAGAGAGAAAAATGTGTGGCTGTTATAGGGTGGAGATAGATTAGACAAGTTGTTTTTTCTCTGAGTACTGTTCTAGCATGTTTTTGAGTGATTTCTGCTCTCTTATCTATCGACCAATAGAATGGGAATGTTTTTGTCAGCACTATCACCAAATTTCTCATAAAATTCATCTCTCGATCCGTATAATGAATATATAAGATAAAAACACACAAAGCTAAGTGTTCCATCTTGTTCAAAATAATAATAATAATAATAATTGCCAAGATCACAGAAATCTAGGAGATCGATATACAAAGGTTGTGTATCTTTCAATTATGGGAAAGTTTGAACGGAAATTTTTTCAAATTAGGTCTCTATATACATCAATAAATTAATGATGGAACTTTGACAGCATGTTGAAGTTGTGGCATTATAGGTTCTGTTGACATAATTGGCCTTAGCCTTATCTACACCATATCTGCATGGTCGGCCACGTCTATAATATAAGACACTGCAGCCATTGTTTGTCATTTTTAAATTTTTTTTTTTTTTTATTAATTGATTTAGGATAGAGGCTAATTTCCAATAGAAATGGAGAAATTAAAGCAAATAATTATGATTGTTATTGCTTTAGCAAAATGAAAGAAAGTAAGTATTTTTCGGCTGGAAATTGGTTTCTAGAAGATGATCAAAAGGTTCGGTAGGATTGCAAAATTAATAAAGATCAAGGGATCGAGGAGCTGCGCGCACAATATGCATGGAACAAAAAATGAACGTGGAAGAAGGTAGCTATCTCTATATAATCCAAAACACACCCTCTTTACAATCTCATTTTCAACGAAAAAGGGACCAATCACCAATATTAATCTTAGGATCATTGCCCATCCAGCCATCCAGGGGAATATCGACAAATGTACAGTAACCATCCCTTACAGTATAACATTGACATGCACCACGACCGCGAATCCTGATATCCGTTGGGATTATGACCGCGGGGACGGTGGCCACTGGTGAAAATTGGTGGGCAGAATTTTTCATGGTCCCACGTCGGTTCTCTTTTAACCAAAATATCTGTCCTTTTTAATCCATGGATGTTTCCTCCGTATACATAAGAGAAATGCTAGGTTTACAAAGTGAAGTTCTTACAAAATGACGTGATATGAATGAGTATTTCTTAATTTCTCAATCCATGTATATATATATTCTAATTAAATGAGAGAAATGTTATAAAGGAGGATCTTTTCCATTCTTGTTCCGGATGGAAGAGAGAATGGAGAATCATGTGGGAATGCTACTAAACACAAGGCGACAGGGACGGAGCCAGGAAGTTTTATGGGAGGGGACCAAAGCAATTTTTTTTTCTTTTTTCTTTTTTGCAACGTGTAATGAACTTGTACTTTTTTCTATTTTTTTTCTTCTTTTTTCAATCATTGGCACTTAAATACAATGAGAAATTGAGTTTAAAATTATGTCATATTCTCCAATTAAAATTTTAAATTCTAACAAACAATATTCTTAATATTGAATAATCATAATATCCAAATTACAAGATTACTTAGATTAGAAATTGAGCTTAGAGTACAAATTAACCTCAAAAGGTACGACCTGCGTTGAGTTATTTTGTACATCGTTGATTAACATCATATTTCCATACGTGACACGCAATCGAGGATCAAACTCTAATAAATTTTATGCATTTTTTCTTTTGAAATAGTCAAGTATTGTATTTGATTTTCTCATTATTTACAAATAAATTTACATGATCATTTTGCGAATAAAGAAAAAATATGCGTAGGTTAACAATGAACAAACTCATATGAATAACATAATCATCACATAGAAACTCTAAGTTAAACATTACACTTTAATCCTATAATTATTATTCTCTTCCTATTCCATTAATCTAGCAACTTAACCCCAATTTATAATAGTCATATTCACATACAATAATCAATATGATTCTAACATGACATATTATAACCTAAATCCCATAGGCATTAATTTCCATTGAACTCATGAATGTCTAGGGTTAATTAACACTTTAAATGTAATTAATACATCTAATTAGCAATCCTAGCGTTCACATACCAAAAACCCTAATTTAATTCATACTATACAAATTAAGGTTTATATCCATACTATTAACAATAGTGAAGTTGAGGCTTTCAACTCATTAATCTAACAACCCGGATCTTAAATCATGTATAGAAATCTACTACACACAAAAGCCCCAAATTAATTTTAGGAACTTAACTTATTACTAAAATTCTCTCAACTTCGGACATAATAAAAAATTACTCAAATCATTATGATTTTAAACTTGAAATTCAATGAGTAGAACAAAAACTCCAAGAAAAACTAGAGATTTCTCAATGGCATTAGTTATAAAAACTCATCAAAATAACAACAAAAAACACATAATTTTTTTTGGGAGAGACCGGGACCTATTAATTTTTTTTTTTGTGGGGGGGGGGGGGGACCAGTATTATATATATTTTACTCCTTAAAAAAACTTTTTGAGGAAATGGGGGGGGACCATGGCCCCAGCCGGTCCCCTCCTCCCTCCATCTCTGCAAGGCGCGTAGCAGCCCATTTTGTTAAAGCGTGTGCATGATAGTTGACACATTTAAAAACTTTCGAAGCACGTCATGCACATATATCACTTCTAAAGAGTTCTTCCAGTAAACCTAACATTTCTCACATAAGAAAGTGATGAAAACCAAATTTTAGCTACAATTTCACGTCCCCAGTCCCACGATTAGGGTTATATATGTGAGGTCTAGTTCATAAAAAATATTCTAAGATCTATTGGTGCGTGCTTTATAAGAGAAGGTGGGAAACGTGTGTGAGAGACAATAACAAATAGCAAATGAGTTTGTGTTATATATATGATATATCCATCACCATCAATTAATTGACAAGCGATTTGATGGACAGTGATAGTGTTGGGACAATGACTATAGATATTGATTATTTGAAATATATGTATATTCTAAGACACGCGTCTAAATTTCAATGAGTCGAGTTTTAACTAGAAAGGGACCATAGTTGGTAAATTAAGTCGTTAGTTGTGTGTTGTTGAAAAATGCTATTGTGTAAGAAAAACGTTCTCAAAACAGAAAGCCCGCCCCCTCCCCCTGGTCCGAGCTAAGGAGAAGGGAAGAACTGATGACTTTCTTGCTCTCCTTAGATTTCCACCACTAGTTTTCTCTCCACCTCTAGTCTCTTTAGGCGAGTGGTTATCCTTTCCTGAGTTTATTTTTATTTTCTCTTTTGTCTTTTTGCTAGGGATTTTGTGGATATCAAACAGAAAGCCCGCCCCCTCCCCTTGGTCTGAGCTAAGGAGAAGGGAAGAACTGATGACTTTCCTGCTCTCCTTAGATTTCCACCACTAGTTTTCTCTCCACCTCTAGTCTCTTTAGGCGAGTGGTTATCCTTTCCTGCTTTTATTTTTATTTTCTCTTTTGTCTTTTTGCAAGGGATTTTGTGGACATCAAATTTACTACCATCTATCCACCTCTATTATCCACATAACTCTCTACTCTACCCGTTTGCTCTCTTTCGGCTTTGGTCCCATGGCCAGCGAGGGTACCACACACATGCATCTCCTTAGTGTGTGTGAGATTGTGGACAAGATTTTTAGGCATGTTTATAAGGAATGGACAATACTCTCTTATTCAACCAGTTTTATGAGATGAGCTAGCCTCACGAATTTCTTCTTACCACAGGATGAATCTTGGGCATGTTTAAAAAGAATGTGTTACCCGCTTCTATATAACCAGTTTTATAAGATAAGTTAAGCCCACAAATTTCTCCTTGGTATAAGAGCCAACCACAGGACAAATGAGGCCGACACTATTTATCCGTGACAAAGATCAGAAAAAATACCGGTCTGCATGTGAGGGAGGGTGTCGATAAATAATTTCACATTGCATGTGGACAAGGCTTTGGACATGTTTATAAAAAATGGATAATCCTCTCTTCTAGAACCAGTTTTATGAGATAAGTTAGGCCTACAAATTTCTTCTATTAGTACTACCGATGAAAATTTCTATCATAGACTGCAATCACCAGCTTCACTGACTGCATTCTGCTCGACTTCCACATTCAAGATTTCCTTTCAGAGCAGTAGGGTGGTTTTTATGTTGAGTTGTTCTTGTTTTTTCTGATTTTTGTTGTTGTAATGTTTGTTGCCTATAGTTCAGTTTCTCTGTTGTACTCCTAAAAATATTATACCTAATATTTTCAATAATACTTATCATGCAGATAGACATACATAGATCGATACATACATACATATACTTATTCATATATATATATATTATTTTGGCCTAATGGGTTTATATTTATGAAGTAAAAGCTGAAAATTCTTGTGAAAAGCAAACAAAATAATAATATATAGAAAGTCGCAGTTGAATGTTGAAGATTGTTATATTAATTAGGTCTCTGAAAGACTGATCAAATTAAGCATTTCTAGCACCCCATTGACAAACGTTTTGAATCATTTTTGCAATCATCTTTTGAACATGTTTCCCGTGTTTCTTCTCACTCGCAACTATATACATATGGATAAACATTTTATTTCAACTCAAAATTAACTACTTTGCGGCTGATGATGAACACCTATATTTCTTCATAAAGAGCCAGTTCCTACTTCTTTTTAGCTAGTCAATATATATATACACTTTTGATTTCAGGGTTGACAATTAATTCTTCAAAGGTAGTTAAAGTATAGAGGTATGGGAATCTTACCCGTTTCTTGTGCACAAGCAATTAGACAGCCCAATCCCTTTTCTCCACGCGGCAAACGCACGCAGGAAAGACGTAGATAAAGCTTAACTGCCTCCTGGAAGAAAGCAAGAGGCTAATATTGCGATAACAATATACATCAAATCAAAATAAGCCTTCACAATCACTACCCAACTTGGACTTTGAACTTGGAATGTATATTAAGGTGAAGTCAAAATCAAATCTGATTGCAGATTACACGAGAAAATAGCAGGCGTTCATACACGTGAAAACACCATATATATATCACAACCATACAAAAAGTCACCTACATATATATATATATAATATATTATTCATCCAAAAAAAAAAAAGAAATTAAAAAAAAGGGTCGATCACCTATATGTTTGGGGTTAATTGGTTCAGAAAGCAAGGAAAGAGAAACTTTTGAATTCTCTTATTTTCAAATGTTTAGTTTGTCAATTGTCAAAGGACTCCCATTCTCTTTTTTCTCTACCTCATGTGCAAGGGGAAAAAGCAAAAGAAAAAGAAAATAGCATGGCCGACTACCCTATAGTGTGATTTATGGAGAAATTACACTTACCCTAGCTCTTAAAAGGACACCCAATTAATGTGTCATCACTCCCATCAAACTTGAAAAAGTTACTGTTGGCACTCTAAAGCTACCCGATACTTTTAATTTGCCCCATTTGCTAGTATTTTCTATTAACTTAGACGGGAAATGTGTCATGTGATTTGAGTGTGACTGAAAATACATCGTGTAACTTGGAATGGAATCCTCTCCATTTCCACCGATTAGTACAATAGAGGAGGATTAAATTTTTTTTAAGACCATTTTACCCTCTTGTTTTGCCTAACCGGTTTCCTCTCCATTTTCCTATTGGGTGTGACCCACACGTGACTAGCTAAATGTTGTACTCATTATTCTGACCATGAATTTTGTATATAAAACATCAATAGCCGACACAAATATTAGTCAAACCAGGGACCAGCTCAACGGGTGGATTTTCTACAATCCTATTCATTCAGCACCAAGCATAAATCTGGAGTTCAAAACAAGGTGATTATGCTCTTAATTAGTCAAAGACCTTCCTTGATTACCACTATTAATTAAATCTAGCACAACTTTTGAGAAGATACACACCTAAAATCTTCAATTCAAATCTTGATATATATATAACATGTCGGAATATCATCTTAAAACAATAAACAACTTATTAATGTGGATTGTTGCTGGCAGTAGATCTAGTGCACCCATAAATAATAATGAAAAGACGTAGGTTAGAGAATAGCAAGGGATCTTTAAATAATGAAGTAGGAATATCTCTCCTCTCACATAAATCGAAGAGAATATATAATATGTGATATAATTATTCTGAAAAAGTGTAAATGAAATAGTAAGAAAGGAACATTTTAATATACTCTTTAAACAAGTACTAAGCACATACCATGTAATATCCTGCCCAAACAAGTGACTAACCCGAAAATCTAAGAATACTTCAGTGAACCCAAATAGTAAGTGTAATACGCCCCGCCCCACCCCAATGACATAATATTATCTGCTTTTGACTCTCCCAAACTAGACTTCTTAGGAGGTTATCTATCCTGGCACTACTCTCGCATAAGTACGCTTAACTGTAGAGTTTTAATAGGTTCATACCCTTCACGTACGGCTTTAAAACATGTTGTTGTCAAGAAGGGTGTGCATATACATATAAGCATATCTTCATCCCTAGGCGATGTGGGACGTCACAGTAAGTTTAGTCAAGAGAGGGTGAATACTTTAGTGAACCCAAATAGTAAGTGCAACACCTCGCCCCATCCCAATGACATAATATTGTCCACTTTGAACTCTCCCAAACCAAACTTTCTAGGAGGTCATTCATCCTAACACTACTCTCGCATAAACATGCATAACTGCAAAGTTCTAATAGATTCATACCCATCATGTACAGATTTAAAATGCATTCTTGTCAAGAAAAGTGTGCATATACATATAAACACATCTCCATTCCCAGACAATGTAGGACATCACAGTAAGTTTAGTCAAGAGAGGGTGAATATATAATGATCAAGGTGGGGATTAGACATAATGTCATTTGAACAAAAGAAAAGGGGATTTAAAACACTTAAAAAGAGTTCTGACCTAGTGGCCTCATTGGAACGAGACAATGCATTCGAAGGAGGCCAAGTTGATTTAATCCCTGTCTTTTTTTATTTATTTATTTATTTTAAGATTTAAATTTCAAAATTAAATTAAAAATAATAATGATATTTTAATAAAGATAAAATGGTGCGTTTAACCCTAGTTAACAACAGTTATAAAAAAATTGACGGTATTGAGTTTATTTCCATTTTCACTGACTCAGTGAGTTTTTTTTGTTCAAAAAATAAACTTAAAACGAATTTTTTAATTTTGGAGTGTTGACTCAGAAAGTTATTATACATTTTTCTTTTTTTTTTTATTAATTAATTTTTTGTTGCTTATCTTACATATATGTAAGGTATTAGTTGTAGTATCTCCAAATTAACCCTAGCTAGTTATGTCGGTGCAGCTCGATCTATTCTATCGGTGTACGTATACTTTGACTACTTTTTTCCTTGAAGTTGCTAAGTGTAATTTTCTTGCAGTCGTTTTCCAATGGCGGTGTGGTATATGCATCTGTCATGGCGGTGGCTAGCTTCACCAACTTTCTCAGAGAGAGAGAGAGAGAGAGAGAGAGAGAGAGATAGATAGAGAGAGGTGACAGAAAGTGATCATCAATAGAACACGTACATATATATGATACATACGCAGGAACATGTGGGCAGGGCAGCTAGCTGTCTTAGGAACACAATATGCTCATCAGTGAACACACAGAGAGATAGAGGTAATTGTGGGAAGAGCTGTCGAGCAAGCTGGGGAGAGACTGTGCACCGACTTCATAATTATTCTTCCACAAATTAAACCCTTTGTTGTTAATTGCATGCTCCAGTAGGACCAGTACTCTCTCTCTATATATATAAATAATCATACCCAAAACGTAATTTAATTAATCACATCACAACGTACAAGTGCTCTATTTGATCAAGTGACACATTAAATCAAAGCTAATTAAAATCAAATAATCATAAAATTGAAGGGAAATAAAATATATAAAGGTAAACCAAAAAAAAAGAAAAAAGAAAAAGAAGAGGGTTTGAAGTACAAATACCCACAGATGGATAGATAGATTTGGTTCTTTCCTTTTCTTCTCGGCTGCTCCCGAGACTCAAGGGAGGGGGAGGAGGGGAGGGGGNGGTGATCTCCAGTACTGAATCTCCAGTCTTCACATCATCCAAGCCTCTGCCTTTGTGGTCCGTTGGATCAGAGTTGATAGTTTCTTCTTTACCTGTCCACACACGTGGCTTCTCGAGGTTGCTACTAATTAATGTTTCTCTGCATTGTCCAGCCCCACAACTCATTAATGTCTTCTGTGTTTGGAAGGGGACTTGAAAAAAATGGAGTGGCAGATGGCACTAAATTGATGTGAGAAAAAAATAAATATATTTTATATGGAAGGTAAAAAAAAAAATTTTATAATAATTTTTTTATTTAAATAATAATAAAAAGTGATTAATTTAATATAAAAAATAAGAGTATCGAAATTAATTTTGAGAGAAAAAGTGTAAGATTTATTTTTGAGTTTTGGATCAGAGGTCTGCCTCTTGCTAAACATAGGAACGTTTATATCTCTTCTTAATTTTCAAATATATATATATATATTTATCTTCTTAAAACTTGACGCCAAAAGGACAAAATTAATTTGTCAGCTTGACTGCAACTATATATAGAACTTATCATGAATTTAATTATTATTATTAAATTTCAATATATTGATAATTTTACAAGTTCACTTTCTAGCCTTACTTAAACGTATTATATAATGAGGGATTGAGATCAACACCAATTATTTATATGAAGTCTTAATAATTTAAAGAGCAATAATATTAGGGATTTCAAATGAGGCTTATTTGTCAAATAAGTAATTGAATAAATCAAAATGCAAAGACAGAAATTTCTTTCAAATCAATTTGGAAGAAATATCTTTTAATTTAGACTAACGTTTTAAATATTTATAAACACTTAATAATATTTTAAATAAATGAAAAAATATTTCTTTCAAACTAATGAAAGAAATTTCTGTCCTTCAAAATTTATGAAAGTAAATAAAATCTCGTACAAAATTTTTATTACATTATCTGTCAAAATCTTTGTCCATATCACAGTACATGCGGTTTACGGTTTGTACTTTTCTTCTTCACTGGGGACCAAAAAGCCGGATAGAATTGGACCGGACACCTGGATAGAGCAGTACAAGCCCAAAGCAGTCGGTCTACAAACAGTTCAACACTCAATTGTTGGGCTTGAATTTGACTTTCCACCCTAAGTTGTAAGCTACACCTATTCCTTCAATCTACCATCAAATTTGTAATCATACCAATCTAATAAACAATTTCGAATGCATCTCCATGCATCAAGATTATCTATTAATTTAGGGGCTGGCCTAGTGGTTTTAGGGAGTATAACCCCTTAGATCCATTGTAGAGTTCTAAAAAACAATCCATTGTAGCCCGCTCTAGCATTGAAGCAGAGTATCAAGCTATTGCTAATAGTATTACTGAACTAACATGGATTCAATCACTACTTGGTGAACTTGAGCTTTTTCTATCATGGCTGCCAACCTTGGGGTCACCTATCTTATTGCTAAACCGGTTTTTCATGCTACGACAAAACATGTTCAAATAGACTTCATTTTTGTTCAGGAAAAAAGTTAGGAGTAACTTTACTTTAAATCTTTAAATTACTACGCGATTTGATAAGTTATCTCTAAACTTCGAAACCTCTCAATTTGAACCCCTAAACTTTCAATTGCAATCAATTTGAACCCATCTGTCAAATTTAACCGTTGACTTTTAATGGCAATATCTAAAAAGACCAAAATACCCCTGATTTTCCTTTTTTTTTAAAAAAAACCTTGTGATTGCAATTTTTTTGTAACTTTAATTTTTAAATGTCATAGTCTCATTTTTAATGTTTAAAATCTGACGAAGGGGTTCAAATTAATTGCAATTAAAAGTTCAAGGGTCCGAATTGAGAGGTTTTGAAGTTAGGGGTCTTGTCAAATTGCGTAGTAATTCAAAAGTTTAAAGTAAAGTTACCCAAAAAGTTATTTAGACATAATCTTGAGTGCGATACTTATCGAGTAAGGATCAATTAGCCGATGTACTCACCTAGTTACATGTCTCTATCAGATTTTCCTTTCTTCGATCCAAGCTTCAAGTCACTTCACTACCGTTGAACTTTCGAGGGTGTATTGTAGATGATAATAAAACCTCATCACAGTGATTATAAAAATATCAATATGATCCTAGTGTTTGCACCTGTCCATAAAGGTGGTAGCCCCTCGAAGGGAGGGGGTACCACTCCCTCATTTGTAGGGATAATTTTAGCAACTTCTAAATCTCACTTAAATCATATGGAATAGAATTTTCTCCAGAAATGAAGAGAAGCTAGCTAGTTATGGTATCCCAATTTTTAAAAGAAATGAACAACAATTGTATCCTAATTTTAACACTTTTTTTTTACTTAACCATGTCAAATGAAACCGAAAGAACCCAATTCCAAATCACTTATTGAAACTCTGCCAAATGTCAATGATATTTGTGGGAGCTATTTCTTCCTCCTCCTCCTCGTCCTCGTAGGTGCTGGAGAAGTAAATTCTGTTGGCTATGATTATATTGTACTTTTGGTCATGCCAAAAAGAAAGATACTCTTGAAGATTTCTTCAATATCATAGAGCATTTACTTTCACATATTCGTACATGATTATTGTGCTCAGAAATCATGAGTACAACTACTATTGTGCTTTCCTTGAATTGGACGAGTAGACTAAAATATGAGGAATGAGGGGACTCCTAGAATGGCAAAAAGCACCCATCAACCTTATCCTTGGCTCCACAGTTGAGCACTCAACTTTGGGCCTTTTTGGGGGCATGCGCAACTTTCACATGGAACCTTCTTTACCACTCCCTAAAAAAAAAAAAAAAAAAAAAAAATCCACGAAACCCACCTCAACTTCTAAGTGTTTTTTAAAATATCTTTCAAAATTAAAAAAATTTTAATTAAGGGTATCGAACATTTAATTTCTTTCGATTGCTCTATTTTGTTAAAAAAATTTGTTAAATTTTGTCAAAATTTCTATAATATTTCTGTTTTTTATTATAAAAAAATAAAATTGTAGAGATTTATTTAGGCTTTTATTTTTTATTTTTATAAAAAATATTCTTTAAATTATTTTTTTATAAAAACAAATAGGAGTATTTTGGACATTTAAAAAATTGCTATACATGACATAAATACCGATCTAATGATTGGTTTTTTTTTAAAAAAAATTAATTATTATTATTTTGTACTTATGATTGGTTTTTAGAGCATTCGTAACCAGCTTTTTATTTAACTCTCATACTTGAAAAAAAAAAAAAAAAATAATAATAATAATAATAATAAATCACAGATGATCTGGGTGGGCCCCATGTACATCTGTCCGTCACTTCTAAAGGAGTTATTGGTAGCCACCAATCCCTCCGTACGGTTGGGGAGGAAAACGTTTACCCCGGTATCAAAAAAGACAAACTTACAACATGTCTTCTTTCTTTCTTTCTTTCTTTCTTTCTTTTCTTTTCTTTTTTTGGAGCAAAAAGGGCAAAAAACGTAAGTCAAAATTATCATGACATTTGAGTTAGGAGCGAAGAGAAGGTCCAGTATGGGGGAAGAAGATTAGCTATTTGTCCGTTTGCATGTGTTATAGGTAGGATTTTAGCCTTTAACTTTGGGTGAATAGATATCATATCTATTATTATATGCACATATATTCTAACGTTCTCCTTAGTTTTTTTTTTTTTTTTTTTTTGGTAGTTCTAAGCGGATATTATTATCTAAAAATAAAGTGAGAAAAAAAATGTCACTGTCTTTTTTATTTTTTTTAGAAAATAATACCCATTACACTAAGAGCAACACATAGCATTTCCCTATATAAATAGATAGTAAAATATGGGTAGGCAGAGGCGGTAAACAGAGTATCAAAGACACTCCAACATGTGATACAGATTCCATGAATCATGGAATAAACAATCCTACAAATCATGCAAGAGAAGATCACGAGACAACAATTACGACGGCTAAGTCAATACGAAAAGATGGGAAATGATTTGCTACATTAGGAAAATATACACGGACAGTGGTAATACCAACTAGATGTTAACCTCAAGACAATTCTCACAAGGAAACAAGACAATTCACCCTAGAAAATCTTTTCTATAGACATTTATGCTGAGTCGTCTCTTGTAAACTTTCTTGTTTTACTTTCTTGTAAACTTTCTTGTTTTACTTTCTGTCATATCATGTGTATAAGTGGTGCGTGCACCTCCTGTAAAAGAATTCAGCAAAACATTCATTGTATATCAAATTCTTTTATGGTATCAGAGCCTCAATAGCTCATGCTTAAACATTGCTTCTTTTTTTTTTTTTCTTTCTTTTCTTCTTCTTCTTTTTTTTTTTTTTTTTTTTTTTTTTTTTTTTTTTTTGCCCTGATCCTCCTCTATGGCCTCCTCCAATTCTACCATAAATACTTCCTCTTTTTATCATTCCAAATGTTGTTCAGATGGTACCTACAAAACTAGTTGGTCCCAATTACATGAGCTGGTTAACACAATTTGTACCAGTTATGAAGACCTATGAGTGTATGGCCATCACCTCCTCGGTTTATACTTGATCCTCAGAACAAGGATGACAACATTGTCAATCCTCCATTTATGCAATGGGAGAAGAAAAACCAATTTCTTCTCAGTTGGATCAACTCTACATTGTTTGAAAATGTGTTGGTAAAGTTTATGGGTTGACTACTGCATGCCAAGTGTGGACTTCTCTAGCAACTAAATTTGCTAATCAATCTCACTCAAGCATCAACAACCTTAAGTGGCAAATTAAATCTTTGCAACAGGGCACTAAGACATGTTCCGGGTATCTCCATACAACAAAATTGTGTGCTAATCCGTTATCACTTGTGGGGAAACCAGTTGACGATGAGGACCTTATTTCCTTTATCATTAGCAGTTTAAACCCATATTATAATACATTTATTACATCATATTATTTTGCTACAAGAGACACTCTTATGACTTTTAATGATTTTCAGGCAAAGTTATTATCCTATAACGCACTGATTGGGAATCAAAACCCACCTCCACTAATCAATCCAGGGTAGGGCTGTAAATGAGCCGACACACTCGACAGCTCGCTCGATACTCGCTCGGCTAAGCTCGACCCGAACTCGAGCTCGACACTGTACAAGCTCGCTCGTTACTGTTAAAACTCGCTCGATTAGCTAGTGACACATACCCGGCTCGCTCGATTAAGCTCGACGGGGGCTCGTGAGTTCGACCCGTTTAACTCGAGCTCGTCTGGCTCGCCCGGCTCATTAGCCCAGCTCGTTAGCTCGTTTATAAATCTTAGACATATATATATTACCAAAAAAAAAAAGTTATATAAATTTGTATATTAGTAATTAAGTAATATATGTTATATAGGTTATTTAATATTTATATGTGTATGTATTAATTAACATACTAACTAGTTAATTATAAACTAGCATATTATCTAGTTAATTGATATATATTAAGTAAATATAATTAACTATGGGTTACTCAATATTTATATGTATATTGTTATATATTAGTATTACATATTGACTAGTAACTAGTTAATTAATAAACTAACATATTAACTAAGTTAGTATATATTAAATTACTAATCGAGTATAACTCACTGTAGGTTATTTTGACAAAAAATAATAATTATGTGTTACTTAATATTTGTATGTATATTATGTATATAATATACATTTGTTGACTAATTAAATATATACTTATATTGAATAGTTAAAATACGTCTCCAAGGGATAGCTTAATCGACTATGGACCATGCCTAATGAAGCGGAGGTCATAAGTTCAAATCTTTCTCCCTCTTCCCTTATGTGGACATGTCAAAAAATAAAATAAAATACAAGTATTAACATACTAAATAGGAAAATGCTAGGGGTTCTCCCCCTAGTATTCTCCTAGCATTCTCTCAGTCATACGTAAAAAATGATTTAAGAAAAAATAAAATTGTAGTAGCCCACACCACTGGTTTTTTTAGACATTAGCACCAAATTTGAGACATTAGTACCAAAATTGAGGCATTAGCACTAAATTTAGGATGATCAAATCTATTTTGGGTGATACCATCTTTAAAGGGTTAACCTTCCACCCATAGGTTTTAGTTTTAGTTTTGAATCCAAAAACAAGTTTTTAAACATTATAATATAAATATTAACTCATAAAAATTAATTTGTTGGCAAAAAAATCGGTGGTGGGAGCCACTAAAATTTTATTTTTTCTTAAATTATGTTCCACGTAGGACTGTGAGAACGTTAGGAGAAAACTAGGGGAGAACCCCTAGCAAACCCCTACTAAATAATTTGTACAGTTTAATTAAGGCCCCTACCTTAATTTTTTTAAAAAAAGAAAAAAAAGAAAAAGGCATTAATATCATATGAATATGAAATATTCCGAAATAAATAAGATTTTCCTTAAAAAAAAAGACTTAAAAAACCGATAGTAATAAATAAGAGAATCAAATAAATAAAATAGTCAACCCTAATTATGTTTCACATGTCTAACTGTAAACAAAATCTAGAAAATTGTATTAAACACATATGAGCTACATATGTATTAGATTGAGTTTGCCTTTAACAAATTTGTTCTACAACTGAAATTTGGACATGAGTTAGTGAATGTTGAAACCATAAATAAGACTTGATTGTAAGATTTTTTTTTTATGATGTTGTAACCTCATAGCTTTTACTCTATAATATAAGAGCTTTATGCTCTTATCTTTTTTTAATGAATGAATATGAAAGATTCTCTTAAAAAAAACATATTAATATTAGTTCTTGCACTTGTTGATTTTAGAGTTCTCAGTTGATCTTTACGTTGAATTTTTTTTTTTCTTTCTAAAATTGCTTGATTTTTTTTTAAAAAATATAGTATTAAAAATCGATAGTATTCAATTCGTATCAATAAACCATATCTTCTCCAATATTCTATTTTGAAAGTCTCATAGTTGAAAATAGAAAAAAAAAAAAAAACAACTTAATAAATGATTAGAAGATGGAAAGTCTCATTCAAAAATTCTCATCTTCAATTTCATTTGTGAACTTTTTCCGTTTTGGTCATGGCTAATTAAGGATTTATATTTAAATCACATAAAGCTAATTAATGATTTTTATTTAGGATTGATTTGATTGCGTTTAATGTTTAGTAAATGATTTTGTTTTATTTTTTATTAATAAAAAAATAGGACAGAAATTTCATCCAAACCGGTTTGGAGGAAATATCATCCAACCCATGTAAAATTGTGACAAGTGTCTATAAACATTTAAAAGACATATTAAATTCTTAATCTCATTAATAGCAGTTTACTAATTTAGACTAAATTTAATGTGTCTTTTAAATGTTTATAGACACTTGTCACTATTTTATATGGGTTGGATGATATTTTCTTCAGACCGGTTTGGAGGAAATTTCTGTCCTAAAAAATATTATGTACTAACATATTAATATTAGTTATTTTTTCAATATATTGATTTTTTTATTTCAAAGTAGGACTTTATGACTTTCATTAATAAATTATAATTAAATATTTTTTTATAATGGAATTTGTAGGAAAATGTTATTTTATTTATATTTAGTGGAATAAGGTATTGTCTTCTTATATATACATAAAAATGTTTTGATATATATATACATATATGTTCTAGATCCAACGTCCATTTCTTATCATCTGCCCCAAATCCAATGGCTGTGATTAGCCAATAAGCCAGCTGTACTCCACTGTTTTTCAGTAAGGAGTTATTCTCTAATAAAATCATCTTCACCGTTTTTCTATCAGTAAGGAAATGACACATCACCGTTGTTCAATACTGGAGTTATTCTCAGTAAGGAGTTTTCCTATCATAGCTGTAGTACATGGTTTCAAATTCCCAAGAATCATCTTCACCGTCCATCCACAAATTGCATCCTAACCATCCATTTTATTTTAACCCTAAATCTAATTCTTCTCTCATTCTTCACGCAGCCTGCAGCCAACCCACCTTTCTTCTTCCATTTTCTACTCCTTTCTCCCCCTTCTTCCTTCATTCTCAGTCATCGCTCATCCTCTAAAAAATTCAAAATCTCTCGTTTCTCTCATTGCCGTCGTCTGTGACTGTGAGGACTCCCGTTTCTCTGCTGTCCTCTCCTCGTCAGCTCTCATTTTCGCTGTCGTCCTCGCCTCGTTGTCTCTCAGTTTAGTTGCCGTTCACGCCTTGCCGTCTGTCGATCCAGATCTACCATCTCCAGGTCCTCGCCGTCGTCCTCAACCCAGCACAAATCCTCTCGTCTTCACTCTCTGCCTCTCTTTCTCTCTCTCTATCTCTCTTCTAAGTTCGAGCGAGTCGAGGGCTCGGCTCGCTCGACTCGACTTGGTAATGCCCCTTTAACGGTCCCCAGCTCGATCCCGAGTGTGCAACCAGCCTCATCGAGTCGATCTTGAGCCGGAAGTCTGAAGCTCGGCTCGAGCTCGAGACCGGCTTGTTTCTTTTATTTCCTAAATGAGCCGGGCTGAGTTTGCCAAAGCTCGGCTCGGCTCGGCTCGTTTACAGGCCTAATCCAGGGTATATGACTTTCCTTACTCAAAAGCATGGAACTGCTCCTCAATGTGCAAAAAGAAGTTAACTAGGCCACCCAAAAATTCAGCAACCCGATTTGCCTCTCAAAGGAACACCTATGTCAACAAGCATAATGGAAATTTGAGACACCTCTTGCCTAGGTAGCAGCAACATGTCCAGCAACAACAGCTATCACATCGAGTTCCCTAGCAGACAAATGCTTCTTTGCAACAACACTTCTATGGCAATTCATCAAGGTCCCCCTATCTAACCATAGAGCTTTAGGTTGTTACCATATGCTGGATTATGCTTACGAAGTCAGGCATTCACCTACATGATTAGCTGCAATTGTAGCCCAAACTAGTCCCTTTCATAATGATGACCAGCCTTGGTTTCCACATAGTTGACCCAATGCTCATATCACCTTGAGAATCTATCCATTCATGAACCCTTTCAAGGTGATGAGACAATGGTTGTTGGCAATGGTAATGGTTTACATATCAAACACTCAGGTTCCGCTACCTTTCAAACTCCACATTCCTCAAAAGTTGTTTTACACCATATTTTGTATTATCCTAATGTTTCAGCCAATTTATTATACATCAATCGCTTTTGCTATAATAATTGTTATTTCTTACTCATTATCTCTTCTTACATTGTGAAGGACATCCAAATCAGAACAATAATATTGGAAGGACCAAGTGAAGGTGGCTTGTACTCGATCTACTTGAAAAGGACCTCCTTGAATAAACATCATGGCCTTACAACCTTTCTAGGAATAAAAGCCACCCTTAATGTGTGGCATTCACATTTAGGACATCCCTCAAATCCCCTTGTTCAAATATTGGTTACTTCTCACAATTTACCAATTGATGCCAACCCCACTATATCTCAGCTTTGTTCCGCATGTCAACTAGAAAAAGGTAAGAAATTACCCTTTTAAGAGTCTCAATGTATCTCCGACTCTCCTTTGCTTCTCATCCATTCTAATGTTTGGACTTCACCAATTAGTTCTACTAATGGCTGTTGATATTATGTACTTTTTATCGATTATTTTTCTAGATTTACTTGGATGTATCACATTAATAAGAAATCAGATGTATTTCATTATTTTGTTCAATTCAAAGGTCTTGTTGAGAATCCATTTTCTTGCAAAATTAAACAGTTTCAAAGTGATGGAGGTGGTGAATATATATCATGACAATTTACCACCTTTCACACAACAAACAATATTTCTTATCATATTTCTTGCCCTAACACATCCAAACAAAATGGGAACTTTGAACGTAAACATCACCACATTATGGAAGTTAGTTTGTCCCTATTAGCTCAGTCCAAATTAAACACCCATTTTTGGGTTGATGCCTTCCAAACTGCCATCTATTTGATCAACCGGCTACCCTCTAACGTGTCACATTTTTCCAAATTATTTCAAAGAGAACCAGATTATTCCATCTTAAAGGTATTTGGTTGTGCTTTCTACCCTCTTCTTATATCTTATGCAATACACAAATTCAGTTTTCGCAATAAACAATATATCTTCATTGGATATGGCTCCAATCAACATGGCTATCAGTGTCTAGACGCCTTCTCCAAACGAGTATATGTGTCTTGGCATGTGGTATTTGATGAGGGTCTTTTTCCAACAAAGGCCTTCTTCCTTTACCGTTGCTCCAACTCAGATAACTTCTTTTATTTCTTTACCTACACCTCCTCTACAATTATTGATCGGTGTCAAATATTGTATATTGAACCCCCCTTAACTTATGTTTGTTAGGCTCTTAGTTTTGTTAATATTTAATATTTTGTATTGTTTTAGTGTTTTAATGTGTTGTAGGTCCTTGGTACGAATTGTGGTTCAAAAAGGGTGGAATTAAGCAAAGATACTATTTCAGCCTCTGCAAAGTGCGTTTGAACGCACTTGTTGCGTTCGAACGCAAGTGCGGTCGAACGCACGGACTATGTTCGAACGTAGGTCCAGTCAGCCTGCCTTTCCCGCGTCGCCCTAGTCGGCCCTATCGATAATCGCTTCAACCTTGCGCCGTGGGTAGTTATTTGCGTTCTACCGCACGTAGTGCGTTCGAAAGCACTGCGGTCGAACGCAGCACCTACACTCGAACGCACGCGACACACCTGCGACCGAACGCACAGCACACGATCGAACGCATGCAGTGCGTTCAAACGCACCCCTGACTTGGCAGCACGATTTATTTTGTCTATAAATATGATTCGTTGTTTTCTTTGTTTTCCAAGCTTGAGAGACGCTTGGGATGCATTTGAGGCGCCCTCAGTGGCCCAAAACCTCCCCGTTCTTCATTGTAAATACTCCTAAACGTCAATTTAATTTAATGCTTTTATTTATTTTGCTTTAGTCTCTTATTCCCTTTACCATGTTTTTATCTAATTATTTTTATGCTTAGTTTAATACTCCCTTCGTCATTTACTGTTTTGCTAGTTCGTTTCAATTCAATTCGGTGACAAAATTGCGTTGATTGTTGTTTATGAATCATTTAACGTCAACAGTCGTTGCAACCGGAGATACATCGGATGATTCGTCTTCGGACCAATATCCGTTGTGACCTCTTAAAACAGTGTTTGCATCCATTAGTTCGACAAGATTTCGTAACAACAATAGGACATACATTAGTGCTTAATCGATAGACGGATGTATGAACTCATTAATAGCAAATAGAATACGCCTAGTAGCGTAATTGTTGTTGAGTATGGAATAAGCATGTTTATACGTTGATTGAATTGTGGTGAGGTAGATTAGGGACCTTAGTGTTTTTATTTGTTATTTTATTGCATTTTTAATTTAGTTTATATTTTACGCACGCCACATGTTTGATATTGGAACTAGGTTAAGATAGGATTAGTTTAGGCAATTTAAAATTAGTTTTTAACAAAACACGATTCTCTGTGGGTTCGACATTGCACTTGTATAACCACTATATTACAAACGACTCGTGCAATTGGCGAGTACAATTAAATTTGTACATCAATTATCCACCTCAAGCCTTACACACATGTCCTCTCATGAGCCTCAACCTGTGGACCATAGCTGTTCACGTCATCATAGTAACCCACCCACTTCCACTAACATGTTCTCCTGTGAGCCTCAACCCATGGCCCCTAGCTCTCCACCTCATCATAGTACCCCACCAAGTCATATTTATGGATACCATACTCCACATCTAGATTCTTCTCATTTCACTTCAGCAACTGAAATTGCCCCTAACCCACCCCTTATCTCTCTTCCTTCAACCTCACCTACACATCCTAACTTAGCATGGCCCCTACTCTGAATCATCTTCCCTCTCAACACTCAATGGTTACCAGGTCAGGACTAGGTTTTCCAAACCTTAGTAATTTGATAATTTTCACTCTTTTACTGCACTAAACACCCATTCCACGCATTTACCTCTGTGTTGCCCAAACATAAACCTACCTCTTTTAAGCAAGCCTAAACTTCATCTGAGTGGTGCGAAGCCATGCTGTAAGAGTTTGATGCTCTTGTCACAAACCAAACTTGGAACCTCTGTCAACAACCAAAACATTAAAACTTAACTAGAAATAATTGAGTCTACAAAATTAAGAGGAAGCCTAATGGATCCCTAGATAGATTCAAAGCTTGACTTGTCACAAAGGAATTTGATCAACGAAGTGGAATTGATTATACAGAGACCTTTAGCCTGGTCATCAAACTAGCCACCATACAGCTGGTCCTTGCTCTTACTGTACAATTTCATTGACAAGTAAAACAATTGGATGTGTCCAACACTTTCTTGCATGGTACATATGATGAACAAGTCTTTATGGAACAGCCACAAGGCTTCATAGATCCTATCCCACCTTTGTATGTTTGGTGCAAAGCCTTTTTCAGCTCCTTGTATTTTGGGTGCCAAATTGTCTGCCTATATTGGTGACCCCTTACCTGATCCAATTGTGTATCATCAAGTGGTTGGTGTTATTCAATACTGTACTCTTACCGAACCTGACATTGCCTACTTAGTGAATCAGCTATGTCAGCATCTCCATTCTTCCACTACTCTTCATTGGACAACTACTAAACGAGTCATTCGCTATTTAAAAGGTACGCCACATCATGGTCTCTCATTCGCCAAAGGTAGCCATCGGTTGCATGCCTTTTGTGACTCAGACTTGGCTGGCAACCTAGATGACCGTAGATCCACAACAGGCTTTGGAGCTTGTTTTAGTTCTTGCCTTATCTCATGGTGTTCCAAAAAGCAACCCATGGTGCCTCGATCCTCCACCAAAGCCGAATAATGAGTTTAAGCCATGGTGACAGTAGAAGTTTATTGGCTTCGAATGCTTTTTAAGGAATTCGATGTTCCTCTGCCCACCATTCCTCTTAGCTGGTGTGACAATCGTGGTGCCTTAGCCCTTGCTTCTAATCCTGTGTTCCATGCTAGGACTAAACATATAGAAGTTGATGTTTACTTTGTTCAAGAGAAAGTAATTAATAAAGATATTTTTACCAAGGGTCTCTCTTCTCCACGGTTCCTCTTCCTTCGCGACAAGCTCATGGTGCTTAGATCCCACATTCACTTGCGGGGGGTTGTAAACAGAATACCAAAGACTCTCCAACACGCGATACAGATCCCATAAATAATGGAATAGACAATCCCACAAATCATGCAAGAGAAGACCGTGAGACAATGGTCACTACAACTAAGTCAATACAACAAGATGGGAAATGATCTACTACATTAGGAAAATATACACAAACAATGGCAATACCAACTGGATGTTAGCCTCAAGACAATTCTCACAAGGAAACAAGACAATTATCTTTTCCATAGACATTTATGGTGAGTTGTCTCTTGTACACACTTTCTTGTTTTAATTTCTGTCATATCATGTATGTAAGTGGTGCGTGCACCTCCTGTAAAAGAATTCAACAGAACATTCATTGTATATCAAATTCTTCTAGAGGCCTCTACCTATCCATGTCTATAAAAAAAATAGTCATGCCTTCTAAAATGTCGTTTACTTTCAGTTTTATAATATTTGTGTTGCCCAATGTTTACAATTTGTATTTTCATATTATAATTAAAAAAGTCCAAAATGCAAAGTTGATGGCAAGGCGGTTGGTACAAAAAAAATACCAGCCTATGTGCAGTTATAGGCGGATTATGTTCGCTCTGGAAGGGGAGAGGGGGGGAATAAAGGGATTATCCAACTTTATAGCGTAGTTTACTCCCCCTACAAATAATGCTATAAATGGAAAGTTAATTGGAAGTGGAATCTACACAAATAGGGTTGTAAATGGTCCTTTTCCTAAAGAGCTCCAACTCGATTCATATAAACTTAATTGACTTGAGTTAGGTGAGCTTAAACAAAAATTTAGGCTAATTTATTAAATGAATCAACTCACTTAAGATCATTTTGACTTATATAAACTCGTATAACTTTTATAGTATTATTTTAACCATTTAATTATGTATATTTTGTCGCATCATTTAAAATTTTGGGAAAAGTCCACATACCCCTTTACCACTCAATTGACAATGTCTTCATCAAACTTTCAATTGAGACAATGTCCACCAAAACTACTAGAAATTGCCAATGTCCCCCAATAATGGAAATACCCTTAATAAAATAGTTATAAAAATTTCCTAAAATTTTAAAAATGACAGGAAACCATTTACACGATTAAATGCAACAAAACAAAATCTTGTAATAAATTAATTATTTCATTTAGTAGGTAAATCTTGTAAAAGTCATTTGAAACCATGCATGACATTTTTTTTTTCTGCATATGCTACTAAAACCTTTCTTCTCGACACGTGTCAACATATGATTGAAGCTATGTCAACCACTAAAAAAATGTAACACCATGCAATCACATGCTCACACGTCTGTATGTTATAAAAAAAATTGTAAACCAATTGTAAGTTTAGCATTTTTTTTTTTCTTCTTCTTCTCAATACTCATGTCGGTGTCAGGTCCAGCTCGACCACTAGGCGAGTAAGGCGCTCGCCTAGGGCCTTGGATTAATAAGGCCCTCCCCCCAAAAAAGAAGAAGCCCAATTTCTTTTTTAATAATTTATTTTTAAAAAAAATTTATGGCCCATTTTTTTTAATAAGGCCCTATTTTTTTTTTAATAAAAACTTAAGGCTTCTAATCATGATAAATAAGTAATTTAAAAAAATGACTCAATTTAATTAATAAGCTCTAATATAATAAGCCTACGGTAAAATAAGACCAATTAACCCATAAAAGCAAATATCATTATACTTAAAAAGGTGTATGGGTTTTTTCTTGTGGGTTTTTATGATTTTTTGACAATTTTTTTGGTGGGTATTGTTTGAAATAGGAGTATCAATGAGGTAAGGATTCATAAAAAAAAATTGATTTTTTTTTTTTAAAAAATTTTAATGTTTATTTTTGTACTTGATTTTCTTGTGAGTTTTTGTCAATTTTTTTGATGGGTTTTGATTAAAAAAAAATAAGGTCCCATTTAAAAATTTTGTCTAAGACCCCATAAAACATTGAGCCGGCCTGGTTGGTGTCATGTATATCTCATGTTGGTGTCACTTTATCACATGATATTTTGTCCTATATCTAATGTTGGTGTTTGTCACATGATATTTTATGTCCTATTCGGACAAACTCTCAAAGGTTTTGAGGTTTAAAAAGAAATAAATGAATAAAGTGTCAAAGAAAAGCAAATCGCAATTTTCTGTGGCTTGTTCACCGTTAAAAAAAAAAAAAAAAAAAAAAGAAAGAAAAAGGAGTAAGTGGGACATGTAGGAAGCAGACTACTTGTGAAGTGAGCACACGACGAAAACGTTTTTACATTCTGGCCCCTCTCTCCGCGCCCAACCCGAGAAAGCTGAAAGATATCCTATTTTTAATGAATAATATTTTATAATATTAGTGAATAACTTTTAAAATTTAATCTTTTTTTTTTTTTTAATAATGACTAAACCAAAAGTTCAAGTTTTTAATTAAATTTTTAGGTATGGAGATTAAAGAGGGGGGGGGGGGGGGGTGGGGGGGTGTAAATTATTAATATTAGTGAGGTTATCCCATAAAAATATATAACTATTTTAGGCATTTAAAAAAAAAAATTGGGGATGGTTGTCCCCATTAATTGGGACTATTTTACCCAGTTTCTTAGAGAGAGTTGTCTCGTGCCCTGAAGAATTACTTGTTAATGGTTGATCAAGTTTGATAGATTCACCTTGATGCATTCACTATGTTTATTTCGTACTTTTGGGTATAATTTTGCTTACCGTACGTATTGCTAAAGCATTATTAGATCCAAAATTTAACAGTGATTCATTCAAAATTTAATGATAATTTTTACTGTCACATTAGTGAGTGCGAAAGTGAGAGTAATTTTATAAACTACATTTTTATTCAACAACTAGTTCATAATGTTAATGTGACAGTCTTAATTGACTATTAGATTTATTTTTTGAGTAATGTTAGAAACTACGTAATATTTTATTTTATATTTATTCTACAATATTGATATGACAGTTTCAACTAACTTTTAGATCAAATCTGTTAAAAAAAAAATTAAAGGTCACAATTGTAAGATAATTATGATTTTTTTATTTTTTTTTTGTTTTAATAATGATTTATCTAAAAGTTAGTTAAGACCAACATAATAAAATCGTGAGGTAAATGTAAATTTTTACTTTATTTTGTAATCTTTCTTGATGCCTACTGATGGCGGCTTTCACTTTTAGTACATGATCTCATGATCTCATTGGCGTCGGTGTAAGATGCAGAGTTCATCCAACACCTTTTCAATGATTTGCATGAATAACGTAAACATTCTTTAGGCTTGGCTAGGCTTTGTTAGGCTTGGCTTTAACATCTCAAGGCAAATTGGCTTGTTCTTAAGCTCTATATCGCGTACTTATTTATCATTTTCTTTTTCCTTTTTTTGCTAGTTGGAGAAAGGGAAAGTAAAAATTCAAGAGTTAAAAAAAAAAAGTATAAAAAAAAAAAAACCTTTTAAGTGTCGAGATGTAACAAGAGTCACTCTACTCATGTGGATAACTCTTAGAACATGACTTGCAGGGTGCGATTTTAAATGTCATAAAAGATTTTGATTTTCCTTATTGAACATCAATTTGTTAATGTTCAGATGAGATGGTCAAATGTCAAGTCTAATTGGGGTTTTGACTTCAGCATTTTGTTGTATTTGGGCTTTGTCGCCAAATTGCCGAATGGAGAGTTTCGTTAGGTTTTTAGTGTTGGTTAATTCGGTTTTTTGAGTAATGTTATAAGTCCCTCATATGTTATTCTTGTATCCCTCTAAAAATGATGTGGCTCTTAAAATTCCCATTGGACTTATGATTGATTATTATTGGATTTTGATCAAATGATAATTTTAAGAGCTACATTATTCTTAGAAGGACATAAGAGTGATACTAGTAAAACTTCTCGAATTACTTGCACTTCACAATAAGCTCAACATTTTCTTCATTGCCGTTGAACTTGAGGTGGCAAATATCTAATTCCATGGAATCACCTGAAGAAAGTAGAGACCAAACTGAAGGAGATGAAAATAAAGAAGAAACTTCAAGCGAAAATAAACCAACTATATTTTTTGAATTCTATAATTTGTATCATGTTAGAGATATTTCAAATGTTTCGTAATATGTTTAGTGGATATAAATATATCATGCAAGTACTCTCTCAAAAGGAAATTATTGTAAGACTGATAACACGAAAATTAACGGGTGAGGGAGGAGGGATATATATAATCTTTTTAATTAAATGAGTTTGAATATGATTGACTTATATAGTCTTGTATACATGCATCGACACAATCCAACCTTATATGCAACATCTAGAGTTAACAATTTATGAACCCAACATGAAATTAGTTGGTTTGGATTGAATCTTTAGAGTTGACTTATCTAGTTTTATATTTATATCTTGACACCGAACCCAACACATGAATACGAATTGCCACCCCTAAATTATTGAAAGAGGCAGAGGATAATCTTCTTACATTTTTAGTTATACTCGTCTTGTCGATCTTCATATCTTTGCCTCTATATATACGGTGTTAAGGTATCTTAAAAGTAAAATGAAATTATGAAAATAAAAGGTGTACGTGTCTAAGAGAATTCTTTGATTACTTTGCAAAATGGAAAGATAGTCATGGACTCATGTGGTGCCCATCCTCTCATGCTTATCAGTGATCAATCTTGTAAAGTTCATCATTACTGGATAAGTGTAAATAAAAAGAAGATATTATCTTATAATTAATAGAAGGAATGTATGGAAAATTAAGATCCTGCCTTTCTGATTGGAAAATAATTGGTCTCTTGACTAACCAAAATGATCCCCTCTCCATTTCTAATCAGTTAGGCAAAATAAGAAGATAAAATGGTCTTAAAAAAAATTAAAAAAACAATTTTATCATCTTATATTGCATTAACCGGTTTGGAGGGGATCTCTTTCCCTTGATCAAGGTCTATAACATTGTCTTATCATCTTATTTGATGGTATAATTCCTTCAATGTTTCCTTCTAACTTTTAGAAAATTTCGCAAATGACAAAACCCCATGAACTTTTATGCATTTTGAGAACACTTTTGCCGTTTAAAAACTCTCAATTAAAAGTATTAAACTTTTAATTTCTTTCAAATATTACCTCATTTTGTTAAAGTTTTATGTTAAATATTGTCAAAATTTTAAAAATACCCCTAATTTTTTATTATAAAAATAAAATAAAAAAAAATGTAAAGATTCATGCATTTATTTTTTTAATAAAAAAATTATTAAAAAAATGGATATTTTGGATATTTTGACCAAAAAAAAAAAAAAATTGTAATGTGCGCCCAATTTCCAAACATGCCCTAAATAATTCAGCAATCACGTGCCTGGTTAAAAAAAAAAAAAAGAAAAAAAAAAGTATACATGGCTCAGGGCCATCGCTGAGTTGAGCTGACCATGGGACGCGTACTGTTGAACGCACGTGCCACGTCTGGTCGGAAAGACATATCTGTCGCTGTCCATTTATTCACTCAGGACCCATCACCCTTAGTCAATCACCTTTCAGCCCACTTCTCTCTCTCTCTCTCTGACGCTCCCATTTTTGTGTCCAAAGCCGTTTTCTGTTATCACTTGTAATCTCTCTCTCTCTCCCCCCTCAAATCTCCAAGTACCTACCATACATAGATTCTAGTCCTCCTTCAACATGCACCACCACCGTCCACTCTCTCTCTCTCTCTCTCTCTCTCTCTTTTAGTTTCCTCTATAAAACCATGCACCATATCAGTCATGGATATAAGCTGTGACTGACAAGTGAAGTGAGCGAACCCAGCTCCACACAAGCAGCCAAACTATTCGCTTCATAAGAAAATGAGGCTTGTTTTTGGAGCTGTTCGCCCATTCAGCACTCCACCTCTACCAAAAGCCTTGGCGGGCATGCACTATTACGCCGCCTCTACCACCACCAAGACTAAAAGCTTCGCATTCAGAAGCTTTGAGGTCTCATGCAGCTCGCTCAACAAGCACGACTCGTCAAAACGCAGCGTTTCCGATCAGTCTGCAAAACTGGGAAAGAGGTGGATGGAGTTTCAAGGAATCAACAACTGGGAGGGCATGCTTGACCCTCTCGACAATAACCTACGCTGCGAAATTCTGCGCTACGGAAAGTTCGTCGAGGCGGCGTATCGTTCCTTTGACTTTGACCCCTCCTCCCCAACCTACTCCTCGTGTCTCCACACCAGAAACTCGCTCTTCGCCCAGACAGGGGTTGGGGAAACAGGGTACAAAATCACCAGGAACCTTCGCGCCACGTGTGGGGTCCAGTTGCCAAGTTGGCTTAACATGGCCCACCCGAGCTGGGTGTCCACCCAGTCCGCCTGGATTGGCTATGTTGCGGTCTGTCAGGACAAGGAGGAGATCGCACGGCTTGGGCGGCGTGACGTGGTGATCTCCTTCAGAGGCACGGCCACGTGCTTGGAGTGGGTGGAAAATCTACGCGCCACGTTAACTAAATTACCCAACCACGTCGGTCCCACGGAAAATGGGAAGGGGCCCATGGTAGAGAGTGGGTTCCTGAGCCTCTACACATCGAGGACTGCCACGTGTCGTAGCTTGCAAGAGATGGTGAGGGAAGAGATCGCGAGGGTGATTGAAATGTATGGTGATGAGCCACTCAGCTTCACGATCACGGGTCACAGCCTCGGCGCGGCACTCGCTACGCTCACCGCATACGATATCACCACCACGTACGAAAATGCACCGATGGTGACGGTGATTTCGTTCGGCGGGCCACGTGTCGGGAACAGAGGCTTTAGGGCCCACCTTGAGAGAAGTGGGACCAGGATACTTAGGATTGTGAACTCCGACGATGTTATAACCAAAGTACCTGGCTTTGTGCTCAAGCATGGCGACGTGGCGTGTAAGCAGAGTACACACGTGGCGAGCATTCCGGGGTGGATGAGAAAGTGCGTGGAAGAGATGCAGTGGGTTTATGCTGACGTGGGACAAGAGCTTAGACTTAGTAGCAGGGAGTCACCGTACCTCCCGAAGGGGGATATAGCCACATGTCACGATCTGAAGACGTATCTTCACTTGGTCAACGGTTTTGTGAGTTCCACGTGTCCTTTCAGATCTAGCTCTCAGAGTACGGAACCGATTAGTCATCCGAGAGAGAATGCTTGGGTTTGAAGTTTTGAACTAATTAGGCACCAGTGGAGCACTTAGAGTTAGTGAAGAGTTAATATTGTACATAAAAAGTTATATTCTTCTCTGAGCACATAAAATTTTTCCCATACTAAAAAGAAAAACTTGAGGTTCTTAATCAAATTACTTTTCTCCCTTTACCTAAGGCTTGTTAGAACTTGTTTAAAAGTGTGCGTTTGAGTGGCGTAAAAGTGTGTTTAACACTTTGTTTGAAGATAAAAAATACCCGTTTAATAAAAAAAAATTGAAAGTACTTTTAATAATCTAAAAAGCTCAAGAATAGCTAAAAAAACTTGTTTTTTTTTTTTTTACTTAAAAGCTTAATTTATCAAACACAACATCAAACATATTCTTAGTATCGATGAAAACAAGCTTTTAACACAAGAGGTGGTTGGAGATTACCATAAGACTGATATGGAAAAGCTATATATACGATCTTTATTCTTTATAGTGTGAGATGTTTTGGTTGCTCACGGGATAGATTAATTTGTTGGATGGGTTAGGGAGTGTATTACCTTACCCAAAGTTCTTGGTGGCTTTGAATGAGACTTCAATTAGTTATTTTTAAGGAAAAAAGGGGCTTAGAGAAGGCGGTCCATTGTCAACCTATTAATTTGTTTGTTATTGCCATGGAGATTTACATCATTTTTGCATGCATGCGAATTTCTTAAGTAAGAAAATCCCAAATTGTAAATGCAAATTAAAGAGAAAATACAAGAATTAATAAAAAAAAACTAAAAAGTACCCTCTTTAATTTCTCTCTCTTAAACCGGGTGAAAGCCGAGAGATATATTATTGAAGCAATTGTTTTGGCGTGTTTCTCATTTTTCTAGCATGCAAAAATTGTTAAGTATAGCACCCCGATCGATAGGTGGGACGAACATGAACGAGAGGATGAATGAATGATAAAAGGCCAAAAGCTCTCTCTCTCTCTCTCCATGGTAAATGTATGTCAGCATGCATGCATCATGTAATATGTATGGTACTGGTACTATAATATGATGTTATATTATATGATATGATATGATAGCTTGATTGCTCTCGTTGATTACGGCAAGAAAACTCCAGATGGCTCCAAAAAGGAAATATGGCCTAGACTTGAGGGAGGCCAATGCCATGGTTCCCATGATCCCATCCCACCTATTTATCCACTCAATTACTTTATAATGATTGGCTACTTTCCCCTCCAATGAATACCGATAAGATAGCCTCCTAAGTGATTTCGAATCAAATGAAAAATTAAAAACCAATAAGATAGCATCCTAAGCGATAGCTTTTTGCTCTTCTTTTTTTCAACAAAAGGGTGAAAAGCAAACGCAAAATTCTCGCAAGATATTTAAAAATTACTTTCAGATTCCCATATAACGTCTATTGTTGTTGTTTTGGTGTGAAAAAAAAAGTAGGAGAAGCCGACCAACTGTAGCACATACCCGTTATAGCTTGACTCAGCCCACTTAAGACATCAGTGATTCTCAAGGCGGCTAATACTAATCATGCTTGTGTGAGTGATTCTGTATTGCGGAGAGTCGAATCTAAGTTCTAGTACATGTTGAACCACCACCACCGGTGGTTTGTTGTGTGTTAGTGGCTAATAAAGCCAGTGCCAAGCATTGTGTCTGTCTAGTCTTTTCACTCTCCATTAGATTAGATGGGCGAGCCAAACTCCAAACTCCAACCATATGGTTATATGCATATTATAAGCATGGAAGTTGAAGATTCATAATAAGCTGGAGATGAGGATCCAAAGACGTTTCAAAATGGGTAACTAATTTCGCTTTTGCCAAGCCTTTGTCAGAGCGACAAAGTCCAGAGATTTGAGTGGATCATAGAAGAAAGAAATTGAAAAGGGCTTATTTTGTCTGAATTTCCAACAATGATAATAACCTGAAGAAAAATAAGGAAAGTGGACGGTCGTTGAAAACTTGGAGAATGCACGACGTCTTTGCTGTGCCGCAACTTTTATCGTAGGCCCAAAATTATATATATTGTGAGAGATTTATATATAAGTTTGATGTTGATCCAATGATATATATATATATATATAAAAAAAAGAATAGCTCCAAAAATTCATTCCGTTTACCAAAAACAATGTGGAAAATGCCACATTAATGGAGTATGCTTTTGAGGGTGAGCCGTACGATGTTTTTTTTTTCACTCCAAAAAGAAAGTCTGCAGGCCAATTAATTCTAAGCCACCATCATTATCAGAATCTTGTTGAAGAGCAGTACTGGTGGTAATATATATTGCATGCAAATTAAAAGGGGTCGATCCAAGTAAAAGCCGTGTGTAAGGTCGGTGGTCGTCTCCAAAATAATGGGCCTAGCTTATTGGGGGATATCATCATGTAGGCAGGCCAACCCCTTCTATGGCTGACTTCTCTCTAGCTATACCATGTGCACTATTTTTCTTTTTCTTTTTTGTTTTTAGGATAAAGCTTGGAGAGAGAGAGAGGAGGGAATGCTTCCAAAAACATAAACATCTTAAAATGGGGTCCATTTTGCAGGAGAGGAGAAGCTGAAATTTGCACTTTTGTAAATTTTTCTTGCTTTTCACGAGAAAGAAGTTGGGATAGTGTGGAGGGTGTATGAATTCTCGATTGTGCTTTATTTATTTATTACGTCTCATTTGTTTCGGCGTATAATATCTTTTGGTGTTTGGTTTGTATGAAATATCAACAAATATTTCTTATATTTTCTTAATAATTTGAGGAATTGCGAGTAGGGGTGGGCAAAACCCGCATAGCCAGACCCACCCGCACTACTCGATTTTCCTCACCAAAATTTCAGATCCATGTTAGATATTAGGATATCCGCCTGGGTTGGGATGGGTTGCAGGCGTTTATTTTTTTAAAATTACCGAGTACTTGCCCGCCTCGCAATATAACCATAACCCTCAAACCCTAATACCCGTCCATCACTTTTCTTCACGCCAGTTTCTTCTTCTTTCCTCAGTCCCCCCCTCTCTCTCCCTTAATATCTAACTAAAGTTCGCTTATGAAAAAGAAGGTAGAAATGTTAAGCAGGCTTGGTTTGATTTCGCCTTGAAAATCAATACTAGTTACTAAATTTATCTTCCAACTTGGATTTAGTCATAGACTCCTTCGAACCTTGGATTCAATTGTAGCCGTTTTATGTAATCATAAATTAGGCGGGATGATGATGACGGAGACCACCTAATCGGAACTTGGTCTTGGATGGGTTCGCGGCATACTTCTCAAGTGGGATGATGACAACGAAGCCAACGATGCAGTTGAAGGTGAGCGTGTGGCTTTGGAGGCGCACATAATATCTAACCCGCCCTGTGCCCTCCCCACCTTGCAAAACCCAAGACCCGTGGATAATGTTCTCTACAGCCGAGTCTCGGGTACAATTTTTAATACCCGCAACATGTGGGTCGAGTAGCTGAAATGGTCATAATTATCATGATTCGACCTGTACCGACCCCTACCTGCAAGAAAGAGAGAAAGAGACAGCAAAGAAAAGCTGCGAAGGAAGATAGTGTCATAATAAAATGTCTTTCAGAGTGGGATTGATATCCAGTGCAATTATCTACTTATATTGCTTGCCATTTGAGGAGATAATTGTGAAATGGTCATTGTGAAGCTATGAGAGAGTGGCGAAAAATAGTTTACACAGATAAGAAGCGTAAACCATTTTACGCTTTATAAAAACATTTTTAGGTTGAGCAATATTTTATGTCACGCTAAACACTTAGAAAAAAAGAAAGTTACGCCAAAACAAACGGCTTAAGTTGGTTCCATGGTTAAGGGTTTCATGAACCAGGATCATGTAAATTTCTTAAAGCGACTTCTTGGTAAAATTCTAAAAAGTTTATTATCACGATCTAGGCCGTCCATTTTCTAGATAAAATGTATAACACTCGGTGTCGATCCGTGGTGGGCTAGATGAGATGTGTACCATATTGGTTCTAAATTTTGAAATTAGTGTAGTGTTCAGGTATTTTAATTAACCAACTAGGCCATGAACATAACATTTGAAAGCTCCCCTCCAGAGTAGATTGATTGACAAAACAGAATGTATTAGTACACCTAGTTCTGGAGTCCCCCCTCTTCCAATTTTATCACACTAATAATCAACATGGGAACTAGTACATACAGATACAAATTTGACAAAGTTCCCTTGTATGATACATTTTTCGAGTACAGAAGGGAAAATACCATTTACCATGACAGGAATTATAGGGATATACAAATGACTATTGTTGCTTACTGAGATGCTCTAGGTCTTTCAGTTGTGCTTTCAACAGGGTTTGCTCATGTCGCATCCTCTCGAGCCGAGCCTCGACAGTGTACATTTCATCTTTAAGGTGGTGAATTCGCTTCTCCATCCAAGCCATTGCTTCAGATGATCTTCCACCTATTCCACTGCCCATGCTACTCATCTGAGGGTTCACATGGATGTGTTGGGGCCTAGCTAATAGGACAACTATGCTCAACTGCGCCCAAGAAAACAAAACCAACTGTGAACCTATCTTATAAGTAGCCATCTTCATCATTTTGAACCTTAAATAATTATGGAAATGAGTATATGTTTACTTCCTAAACCCTAAACTCTGAAAAAAAACTCTACGTTTATCAACAAATCATTAGACCAACATGATTCTTTTCTTATTTTGGATGAGAAGTTTCAGTTTCTACCCTATTATTATGTTAAAACACACATGAAATTAATATATATTAAAAAGAAAGGGAACAATTCGAATACCATCTACCAACATCACCGAAAACCTTGTTAAAATGCCGTTAAGAGAAGGTTTTATTGTTAACATGGCAAAATATTACAATGTAATAAAAAAAGAACCGATGAAAAGAGATACCAAAATTCCAATTAGGAATTCCTTTAAAAAAATCCCAAAGTAACACTCCATTTGCACTTTTACTCCCCCAAAACTGTCATTTTGTTCCGAGTAGCACCCTTGGTTAGATTTAGCCATTTAATGTGGATGGAAAACGCTGCACATACCTGACAAGTGACAACAGGCCGTTACTCTTCCAAAAGTGCCCCAAGCTTGGGCATGTCAAAAGACACAATTGCCATCGAGTTTGCATTGGGCATGATTGTGAAGGTAAATTGGGCAGTTAGGAGAGAGAGATGTGCATTTGCAAAGGGCCATGAAAATTCAAACTTGCGTTTGCATAGTCCGGTCCCTCCCATTCTTCCCCGTTCTCCCTTATTCTGTGTGTGTGAGAGAGAGATAGGGCCATTCTCTAAGCTCAAAGAGATGGCCGTGATATCTATGACAAGGACCAAGCTGAACTTAAAAAGTTTCAGCAGTAGTATTATACAAGAAAAACCAATCACAGAAAGTCGTCATTTCACGAGTAAAAATGCACTCTCCCTCTCTCATTTTCCTTCAATTTCTTGCACTTACCTCTTCTTTAACAAAGACCCACTTTCCAAAATCAATGCTTTTTCTCTAAAGCTTCTTTTTCTTTTTTTTTTTCAAAAAAAAAAAAAGTAAACGAGATTTTTTTCCCCTCAGGCATGAGTATAGAGATAAAAATAAAAACAAAGCAAGAAAATCTCATTGGTTAATTTAGCAGTAAAGCATGACCAAACATTGATTAAAACAACTCAGAAAGCTAATGGGAAAGTTACTTCAAGATAAAGGTGGTAGAAACTAGAGACCTCGTTTTGAGTGAGGAAGGATGAGGATGAGAACTATGGGCCCATTTGTCCTGGTTGTGGAGTCTTTATGCAAGATCTTTCCTGGGTATGGTGAGTTAGAGGAGTTTGAAGATGAAGAGGAGGAAGAGGGGTTTGTGAATGGCAGTGCGGGTGAATTTGATGAGAGTGACGAGGGAGAAGGTGATTTGGAAACAGGGGATGAGTTTGATTGGGATTCCGATGAATTGGAAGCTAAGTTAATGGAGGAAGAAGAAGAGGAAAAGTTGGATTTGGATGGATATGCTAGGGATGGGGTTGGTTATGGTAATATCGATGAGGACAGGATTGAGAAGGCTAAGAAGGTGTCGAAAGCAGAGAAGGGGATGCCTAGTGAGGCTCAGAAAGAGGTGGTGTGTTCGACTGAATATGGCTTCGTCAACCTGCTCTTTTGTGCATTTTTTTTAAAAGTCAGTCTAGAACAGTGTTTAATTCCAACACGCTGACCTGCCATTTTGTGCTTAGGAAGCCTAAAACAGTGCATTATTTCCAACACCAGTAAATCTATCACGAAAAAATGTCTGTCACATGCAACTCATATGTGATGGACTGATGTTTCCATCAATACTAACAGCCAAATCTGATACAGGATGCTACTCGAAACAAAATGGTAGTTTGAGAGAGTAAGTTGTAGTGAGTCATAGTTTATGGTGTCAAGTGCAAATAGCTAGAGGTTTGATGAATGCTAAAAATACTAATCCAGGCTCTTTTGTAATTTATTAAGAAAAAATCACTTCTTGTATGCTTTTTTTTTTTTTTTTGACATGACTTGTTGTATGCTATTTAAGTTCATATATATAGCTAATTTATTAAAATTGCAAGGGGCGCAACTCAAATATACAGAAAGCATATAAGAAAAAACACACAGGAAGATCGAGAACAAGAAAAAAGTGTAAAAAATCTACAGAGTTAGAGATATCAAAAAAGGTGTTAACAGAGATCCACTCAAAGAGAGATTTAAGTCAAAAATAAGAGAAGCGAATTCCCCACCTTTAAGGAAAAAATAAGACATCAAAAAAAATCTACAGAATTGGAGAAAAATGCTCAAATGATATAGCAAAAATAAACTGGTAGAAAAGTACGTACCTGCATCAAGAAAATCACAGCAAAAACCATAACTGCAAGTACTGAAATATGGTTTTGACTTCTCAAGGATCCTAACTTCTCTATAAATTCCTTTATCCAAGATGCTACGTATGTAGCATCAATAAAATTTGTTTGCTTGCCAACTTTTTGTTTAGCATCTACAGGATCAGATGTCTGTTGCGTTCTTATATGGTCACTTGATTCAAATGACCCTTCCAAAGATTCCCCGGCAATTACTTCAGTCTCTAAGTGAACTTCACCATTCTGAGTCATGCTATCAGCAGCAACTCTCTCTGCTCCAATGAGAAGAAGCACATGATTAGTTAAAATATTTAATTATCTATAACAGCCAAAGCATAAAATTCCTTGCATTGAAAAAACTACTGTAAATATAACTATCTACAACAGCCCAACCTTGTTTTTTTTCAAGGTTCTTCCGCTTCAACAATTCATGTGCCTGAAAGAGCCACAAATATACAAATTCTTAAATTGACATTCTAACACTTATAAACTGGAAATCAAAACTGCATTTAAATAGAACAGAAAGACATTACCATGTCTATCCAGCTCACGTAAGCCTCTCGACATTCTTCAATGGTAGACTGCACTATTTTTCCTGCGACCACATACACCCACTGAGTATCACATCAAGTCCTTATTTCATAGTAACAATTCAATCAAGATATTAGCAAGCCTCAGCAAAAAAACATAATAATATATAGATTAAGTAACAAAGGAAAAAAGAAAGAAAGAAAGAAAGAAAAACACCAAAAAGGAAAAAGAGGAGAGAGTTATTTTAGCGACATTGTTCAGAATCTGAAAATTCAACAAAAACATACTAAGCATTCTATTTGTACCAAATGCAGTATAAAGTTGAGGGAACCACAAGACAAAAGATTCATATGCCTTGAACAACACTGTAAGCTCAAATCCCCTCAGGCTCATCCAACACAAGCATTAGGAATTCAGGATCATATATGCATATATTTGTCTACATTGTTATCGTAGGAACAGTTTTTTTTTTTTTTGCCTTCACTGAAGTGTGCACTTGACATAAGAGAAAGTCCTATTTTCAAATAAATTTCAAGTTACTAACCAACAAAGTAGTTTGTCTTAGAATCCTGTAATTGTTTATTCTGAACTTTCATGCCTTATATTCAAAAATTAACTTCTGCATTCAGCCTGGAATGTTATGTATGTCAATGTAGGGTTACCTGCTAAAACTACATAACGATTTTGCTTTAGATAGGAAGAGTGCCATTAAACTTAAATTCTATGAAAGAGGTAGTTACATAGTCCGAGATTTCATTTCTGCTTTTTTAATATTGGGAACACTACAGAAGAAGAACTTAAGAAACACCCCTATTTTACAATGCAATTTATATAAAATTACTTGATCTATTCATCACTTAAATTAGTGATAAATTGAAATAGAAACATAAATCAAATTAGTAATAAATTATATAAAGTCATTTATCTGTTCTGTACAATTTTTTAATGCCATGAGAACACATGCAATATGACAATTAAAACCGATCAATAAGTAGCTCCTTATTGAAATCATCAACATTTGTGACATTTGAATTTTGGAATGTATAACTAAGACTTATTCAATATATATATACGTTGCAAAGTTAGATTACAGGGCAAGCAGCCACATCAACTAATTACTTGGCTACCCCATTTGAATTATTTTCACCCGGAAAACTACTTGACATCTGCCTACTCAGTGGAAATGATAAGGGATGAAACTAATCATTTTTTAATCAATATCATGGTGGAAGCTGACTCATGTAAGCAATGACTAAAAGGAGTCCACATTCCCCACTGTAAAAATCCTTAAAGAATAAATGTGCAACAGGAGACAATTTACAATAAGTGCTTGGAGAGGCGATCCTTTCTATCAATGCTCATAAAAAGCATGATTGAACCAAAACAAAACAAAGTACTGGCAAGACTGACCTTTAAATACAGTTTTCTTGGAAAATGCCACATTCACATATATACGCAAAATGCAGCATTTTTTCGATTCATCAGCGACTCTCTCAACATCCCAAAGCCCCTGATGTTGGATCCAGGAAAAAAGTTATACAAACTAAGTTACAGTGTCAATAGATTATGTAAACGTTTACTAGAGTAAAAAGATAAGAATGACCACAAGAAGACTATATAGATGCACATCACGCACAAGAATGACTTGATTAGTTGGCAAAAGGAATACAATATTAAGGAAGAATGCCAATTAGACATTGATAACCAAGCTAAATGAGCAAGGTGCCTCTGTCTTAAAGCTTTTAGCAGCTTTGTCCACACAACTAACAGGGGTAACCATTTTTTTATTCTTGATATAGGCCAAGGAGCACAAAGTTCTGCTCCCACAAAATCAATTAACATGTGATGCATATTTCAAAGAAGCATGGATCAGAACCAAATGGTTTAAAGAAATTAAATAAACATATAAAGAAATAACCTCAAATTGTAGATTGCTAAAACCCAAAAAATAAATGGCATGCAGCACTTTACAGACCAGGGAATGACATAACTAATACAACTTGACAACCTCAGTGTTTTACTAATAGTAGTAGTAACAAAGAAAATAAGAAATGAATGTGTTATAAGGTAAAACAGAAATGAATGCTTAGGGCTCATTTACAAAGGCTAAGGAATACCTCCTCTCTACATCTTTAAACAGACTATTCTAATATCTTACTCAACTCTTTTTTTTTTTGGATAAGTAAAGTATCTTACTCAACTCTTTATCAAAATATTTAATATTTCCAAAAGATATGCAGCTAATAAACGACATAAAAGCCAAATCATTCATAAATGTAAGATAGACATGTCCAAATAACTCAGATATAGCTTATACCTCAACCCGGAAATAATCTGCATAAGGCACGTCACTGATTTCTTGTGATGTCTCGATAACCAAATGACTGGAGAAGTAAAAGTAGGAATATAACAAAAATAATATACAAATTGGTAAGACATACCATCTTGGACTGAAATAAAGTTCTCATATAAATAACAATCAAGATTCACACGGATTAAGGAAATAAAAGAAATGACAAATATGCATTAGTAATAAAAGAACCAAAGAGAATTAATGCACTAGTAGTTCCATATCATTTCAGCATAACAAATACACAACCCTACCCAATACTATGATAATGGCAGTATATTTACCTTAGCCAAGACAAGACTGCATCTATATGCAGAATGTGCTTGCCCTCATATTAACATAGTACCAATATTATTATGTTTTCACATTCTTTACATCAATAATCACTCTCTAGCCGCTTCTACTTATAATATTGTTAGGTATGTCTCAAGGAAGCATTTCCAGTGTTATATAACATCACTAGCACGAAGGAAGTGCATGTCATTATTAACATGACTTATTCGAGTTGCTCCCTTCAATGGAATGTCAACTATATTCGTTTGGCTCGCAATTGGGAAGTGGATGATGTTGTAGCCTCCTTCTATTCCCTCTTTTACTCCATTCCCTCTTGTACTCCTTTATGGGGAATAGAGTAGGGGTGGACAAGCTTCGGTGGATCCCATCTCACAAAGGGGAATTCAGTGTTAGATCCTTTTACTAGATTCTAGTTCACAAAGATAACCCTTCTTTCCCTTGGAAGAGTATTTGGCGGACCAAGGCCCCTTCGAAAGTGGCTTTCTTTTCCTGGTCGGCAGCCCTAGGAAAGATTCTCACCATGGATTATCTCACAATTAGACATCTAATTGTGGTCAATAGGTGCTGCATGTGTAAATGGAACAAGGAGTCCGTCGATCATCTCCTCCTCCACTACAAGACCGCCAGTGCCTTATGAAACGCCATATCCTGTCACTTTGGTCTCTCTTGGGTTATGCCTAATAGTGTGGCAAATTTGTTTGCTTGTTGGCGGTCAAGGGGTCGCTCTCAGAGCGCAATAGTTTGGAAGATGGTTCCTCTTTGCCTTATGTGGAGCCTTTGGAGAAAAACAAATGACAGAATCTTCAATGACCTAGAGAGGACTTTAGAGGAACTCTTATCCTTAATTCTTTTTTTCTCTCTTACTTGGACAGCTGCTTATTTAGCTCATCTAGTTATTAGCTTTCCAACTTCTTACTTTCTTTTCTCTTTCTAGTTAAGCGTTCTCTTGTATACTTCCTGTGCACTAGAGTTACGCCCCTCTACACTTTTTGGTATATACTACATTACTTATCAAAAAATATATTGCCACTTAGCAAAAAGAATTAGAGCACTAGCGTCCCCAAAGGGTAGTTCAATCGGCTGTGGACTACACCTAATGAAGCGGAGGTCACAAGTTCGAATCCCCCCTCCCCCTTCCCTTGTGTGGACATGTCAAAAAAAAAAAAAAAAAAAAGAGAATAGGAGCACTAGCAGTTCCATATTAATCATTTGTTACATTAAGTATTTTGGGGATGTATACTACCCTTATATTTGTACTCCACTAAATGCTCAGGGTTTTGATAAAATTGCCTAGACAAATCTCTTGGTAGAACACTCTTGATTGAGTATGCCAGTTCTTATTCTAAGTCATTTACTCTAGCAACAGTGACGAGACACAAATATGACCAGCTCATCTCGTTACAAGTGGCTCATTCTCATTCTAAGTAACACAAAAACAACCACAACCACCAACTCCATCCAAGGATCATTGCAAAGACGAATATGACAATGATATAGATGATAGTACTGATCGTAATAAGATATTAAAATAGCTATAAAGCTGAATATTCCAAATCAGAGCAGTTTCAAACAAATTAGCTAATAAAATATCTTTATGATCAGCAAAAATATAAATTAATATGGCATCCTGAATGATATGCAACACAGAAAAAGTTGCAGTATGTAAAATTCTTAGCTAAGAAAAATAGGATAACTGCACAACAAATTCAAGGTGATTTTTTTTCTGACATAATGAAACACATTAAGTACCCGTTTCTATAAATTTTAAGCTTCTGGATCTCTTGGCAGCTTCCGAATTTTGCACCTTAATGACAACACGAGATGTTAATATTAAACACACCAAAATAGCTTGCAGAATATGTTAATGAACCATAATTGATGAGGCAAAAAGAAATTTGAAACAAAAAGTTTGAAATACACAGCCATACCAAAGTAGATTTTTATTGGATGTTGAAATGACACGTCACGAGCATGCCCATACTTTTCATGAGGATACCAAGAACTGCAGCTAAAGTCTGAAAAGCATAATAAAGTTCACAACGTAAACAAATGAAAAAACATCTGTTCAGTATTCTTCAATAAGAGAACTAAAAAGATGCACATTCAAATATAAATCCCAAGGAGTTCTGAGCAGGCTACCTTTATCTCCGCATCTTTTATGAAACAATTCAGCGAAATTGACAGAATCATCTGAGAAAAAGAAACTAAAGAAGTCCTCTACCTTTATCTGCAGTTAATAAATTGGAGTCAACTTCAAATTAGCTTTGCTATAAATGCCATTTTTTTTTTATTAGTAATAAGAACGTTTTATTAAAAAGAGTGAGGCGCCCCAACAGTACATTAGATATATATAAGAGGAACACCTAACTAGAAAAAGAGAAGCAAGTAAGAAAATCCACATAGCTAAGTGACATAGGGGCAAGGTATGCCACAGTCCACAAATACAAGGAATGCAACAAAGAGTCTAAAATATCTTCCATAGAGCTTTCCAAATCCTCAAAATGCCTAATGTTTCTCTCCCGCCATATCGTCCAGAGAATACAAATAGGCACTATTTTCCAAACCACAACACTTCTAGTCCTTCTAGTAGAACACCAGCAAGCACACAAGTCAAAAACACATCTAGGCACGACCCAAAACAGACCAAGCTGGCTAAAGATGTCGCTCCACAGAGCATGAGCAAGCTCGCAATGAAGGAGTAAATGATCTACCAACTCTCCATCTTTCTTGCACATGCAGCATCTATTAATGACAATCACTTGCCTCTTCCTAAGATTATTTGGAGTAAGAATTTTCCTTAGCGCCACCGACCACACAAAGAAAGCCGCCCTTGGGGGAGCCTTGGTCCTCAACACACTCTTCCAAGAAAAACTACTACCTGCCACATTGGGCAAGGCTCCAAAAAACTCTTTAACCTTAAACATTCCTTTTTTAGAGGGAATCCACCACAATTTGTCTTTGCTCCCCATTCGAATTGCGACTGTATGCAACATCTAAAAAAAAAAAAAAAAAGCAAAGACTTCCACCTCCCAATCATGAGCCTCTCTGCAAAAGCTTACATTCCGCTGATGAGATCCACCTAATAACTCCACATTGGCTACCACCAAAGCATCCTTCTCATGAGCAATACGAAAAAGCACGGGAAAGTCATCTTTAAGATACGTATCCCCACACCACCGATCATGCCAAAAATGAACCCTGGTCCCATCCCCAATCACTAGTCTAGTATGTCTGGAGAAAATCTCCCACCCTAGACGAAAATTCTTCCACAGACTCACCCCTGGCACTCCTGTGTGGATACAAGTGCACCAACCACCCCAAATACTCCCATATTTGGCCTCCACCATGCCCCTCTCTCGTACCCATAACGCTACAACTATTTGCCTAATAAAGCCTGGTTGAAATCCACCAACTTCCTTATGCCAAGCCCACCTACTGTAATTGGAGAGCATACCTTGGACCACTTCACCAAGTGATACTTGAATTCTTCACCTACTCTACCCCATAGTGTTCTCTAGGTCCTCGAAGCATCTATTATTTCTCTCTCCATATGGTCCAAAAAAGACATAAGGGCACCATTTTCCACACTACAACACTCCTCGTCCTTTCTGAGGACCACCAACTTGCACAAAGATCGGGACCCGTCTAGGCATGACCCATGCCAGCCCGAAACAGCTAAAGATCATACTCCATAAGGCTGAAGCGACATCACAATGAATAAGTCGATGGTCTACAGATTCCCCGTCTCTCTTGCACATGCAACATCTATTAATGACGATGGCTCACCTTTTCCTTAGATTATCTGAAGTGAGAATTTTCCCTAAAGCTGCCGTCCATGTAAAAAAGGCCGTCCCTGAGGGAGTATTAGCAAGGATGCTCTTGATGAGGGTAACTCTCCCACCCTTAGACAATAACGACTGTTTCCAGCCTGCCATACGTCTTTCTATCTTCTCAATAACCCCGTCCCAAATGTGTGTCACATTATGGGGACCCCCCAATGGAAGCCCTAGATACTTGACCAGCAGAGTAGCCACCTCACACCCTAAAATACTCGCCAAAGAATCCACTTGTTGAACACTACCCACAAAAATTAACACCGATTTAGCCAAGTTAACCTTCAACCCCGAAGCTGCTTCAAACAAAAGAAAAATGCCCGGCAAATGAGCCAACTAATCGGGGCAAGCTTTGCAAAAAATCAAAGCGTCATAGGCAAACAACAAGTGGGAGACTGTCACATTACCAACTTTGAAGCCCTCTAACAGCCCCTCATTTACCGTAGCAGACAACATACAGCTCAAGACCTCCATCACAAACACAAATAACAGCGGGGAGAGAGGATCCTCTTGCCGCAGACCATGAGAGTTATCAAAAAAACCTTCGAGAGACCCATTGCTCCTCCAATCTAAGCTTGCTATCAAGGCTTTCCTTCACAATAAGAATCGGATACTTCCTCTTATCATGAAAATGCTCTCGCCACGTCAGCATGAAAATGCTCTCTAGTCCGATTGGCGCGTGAGGAGTATTGCCGGAGCGTGTGAGTTTCAGATCAGTGGTTTCAGGCGTGTGTAGTGTTCGCTTTCATTTAGGTGATCGGCAAGATGGGATACGTGGGGTATTTTTACGTGGAATCAAAATCATACGAGTTACGCTTAGGTGATGGAATTCGGGATATTAAGTTAACGGAGTGGGGAAGATTGAATTTAAGTACGGTGTTTCTGGGAGAAGTGCGATTGGTTTGGTTGCTGAAGATGATGAATGAGTTGGGGATGGAAACAACGGGAATCGGTGCATGTAGGGATCATCGGATGGGCAGCTCGGTTATGTTTCTGCAGAAAAGGATGAATAAATATGGGAAATTTATGGAGATAACTGAGTATGGCCGTGGAGGAAGACGCAGTTTTGTTGTAATACCGGAGGGGCGTGAAGGGCAGGGGTGGAAGCATTGCATAGTGCAGTTGGGGCGACTTGTGAATCATATGAATCAAACAAGGGCCACGGAGGTGAAGAAAGTACCAGTACAGTCGCGGGCGGTGGTTCCTGGCCGGACTTTTGCTGCTGTGGTGGAGGGGAAGAATTCCGAGACCGGTACCAAGAAAAGGGAGGAGGGCAAGATGGGAAACTCAGCAGCAGTAATTAATGTGGGAACCGTTGAAAAATCTGAGAAAGGAAAGGAGAAGGAGCTGGAATCCGAGAATCATGCTGAATTGAAATGGGAAGATGTTCTGGCGATGCTAAATGAAGGAATTAGCGATATGAAAATTATGAGGGATATGCTGGAAGTTATTAAAGGAAAGTTGGAGGTTCTCGATCAAATGGAGTGTATGGGCTGTAGGGAGACAGGGATAGGCAGAATGGGCTCTCAACGGGAAAAAAATGGGGATACAATATAGTTGGGCCAGGGGGAGAGTGGGCTTAGGTCCAGTAGGCCTAGTCGTTGCTGCTCGAAAACGTACTACAGGAAACGTTACCGAGCGGTAGCCTTAAGGAAAGCGGCGAGGATGTCGCGAAGTGCACAGACAGGGCCGGAGAGTTCGCTGGAGGGGTCGGAGGAGTCACCGGAGGCTAGGCGACGTGATGCGACAGAGTTGGTTAGCGGTGGGGATACAAATCACAGCCTGGAAATTACGAAAAAGCTATCGCCAGCGAGGGGGGGAGTTCCGGCGTGGGAAAAAAATTCAGCGATTGAGGGGGGAAGTCCGAGGGAGGTGGGACAGGCGTCGGGGAAGTCTCATGAGGCCGACCAGGGTATGGGTCAGATGCTAGCCAATCGGAGTGGGGCAAATATCACTCGCCGGAGCTCGCCTGAAACCATACAGGTGCTCCATGCGACGCCGACAGTGCCGGAGAAGTCAAAAGGTGATCATTTGCTGGGACAGACTGCAAAGGCGAGTGTGATGAGGGAGGATAGCTGTATGATTACCATACCAGAGACCTCTAGTTCAGTAGATGAATATATTGTTGCCGACAAGGAGAATTTTTCTGATGGGGTTGGGTCTTCTGCTGGGGACAAGTCAGACACGTGTGTAATGGAAACTGAGGAAGTTCTAGGGGTGGATAATTCTGAGGTTGTGGATAGATGCTTGGAGTTTTATCCGAAAGTGGGAATAACTTGTGAGGGGAAGGAGATGAATATGAAAGTGCTATTGGAGGGTATTGAAAATGCTAGACAGCAACCAGTAGTAGAGGGGGGGGGGGGGGGGGNTCCTTGGTTCCAAAGAAGGCGGATGCGGTGGAAATGAAGGATTTTCGGCCTATTAGTTTGGTGGGAGGAATGTATAAAATTGTTTCCAAGGTGCTGGCCAATCGTTTGAAAACAGTTTTGGGTAAGCTCATCTCCTATTCTCAAAATGCTTTCATTGGGGGTCGTCAAATTCTAGATTCGGTGCTTATAGCGAATGAATGTTTGGATGCTCGTTTGCGTCTCGGTACACCAGGTGTGATTTGCAAGTTGGATTTGGAAAAAGCATATGACCATGTCAACTGGAGTTTCTTGCTGTATTTGTTGAAACGATGTGGTTTTGGAGAGAGATGGAGGGAATGGATTGAGTGGTGTATATCATCGGTTAGGTTCTCAATCTTAGTAAATGGTTCCCCGGAAGGTTTCTTTAATAGTTCAAGGGGAATAAGGCAAGGAGACCCGTTATCACCATTATTGTTTGTGTTGGTCATGGAGGCTTTGAGTAGGATAGTGAATGCGACAGTAGAGCAAGATTTGATAGCAGGTTTTTCTGTGGGAGATAGGGAGCTTTCAGATTTGGTGGTTTCTCATTCTCTTTTTGCTGATGATACGTTGATCTTCTGTGAAGCATGTCCGGAGCAAATTAGGTATGTGCGTCTTATCCTTTTATGCTTTGAGGCTGTTTCGGGGCTGAAAGTGAATCTTGGAAAATCAGAAATGGTGGCTGTGGGAGAAGTGGGAAATATTGGGACCTTGGCTGCATATCTTGGGTGTAGAGTGGCAGGTTTGCCCATGAAATATTTGGGGTTGCCGCTTGGGGCTGCATATAAGGCTGCTTCTATGTGGAATGAGGTGATAGAGAAGATGGAACGGAGGCTGGCAGGTTGGAAAAAATTGTACTTATCTAAGGGAGGCCGGGTAACATTAATAAAGAGTACGTTGTCTAATCTTCCAACGTATTACTTATCCTTATTTCCGGTGCCTGTGAGTGTGGCTAATAGGATTGAGAAGATCCAAAGAGATTTTTTATGGGGAGGAATGGGAGATGAACCGAAATTGCATCTTGTTAATTGGGACCAAGTTTGCCGTCCTTTAAGGGCTGGTGGTCTTGGCATTCGAAATGTTATCAAGTTTAATAAAGCCTTATTAGGTAAGTGGCTATGGAGATATGCGACAGAAAGCGAGGCACTGTGGTATAAGATAATCAAACAGAAGTATGAAGAACAGGAGGGTGGGTGGTGTTCAAAGGAGGTTTCTGGGCCTTTTGGTGTAGGTTTATGGAAACACATAAGAAGAGGGTGGGATTTGTTTGCACAAAATGTGAGGTTTGAAGTTGGGATTGGTTCGAAAATAAGATTTTGGCATGACATATGGTGTGGTAATCAGACATTGAAACAAGCATTCCCTTCTTTGTTTCGTATTGCAAGATATAAGGGAGCATGGGTGAATGATAATTTTATATGGAGGAATGGGGTTGTTGAGTGGAATGTCATTTTTGTTCGTGCTATTCAAGATTGGGAGATGGATGTGATATCACCTTTCTTTGAAGTGTTGTACTCGTGTAAGATTTCACAGGGTAATATAGATCGTATTCGGTGGTCCTCTTCTAAAAAAGGGATATTTGAGGTGAAATCTTTCTATAAGATATTGTCCAACCCAACTAGTGAGGTATTTCCATGGAAAAGTATTTGGCGATGCAAGGTGCCGTCACGAGTGTCTTTCTTTGGATGGACCGCAGCGCTCGGGAAAATTTTGACACATGACAACTTGCGTAAGAGGCGGATTGTAGTGGTGGAATGGTGCTGTATGTGTAAGAAGAATGGGGAATCCGTAGATCATTTATTGATTCATTGTGAAGTGGCAACTTGTTTATGGCATTATGTATTCACTTTGTTCGGTGTGGAGTGGGTGATGCCAAGAAAGGTCCTAGATTTGTTTGCTTCTTGGAGTCAGGTGGGGGGGAGGGATCTTTCTAGAGTTATTTGGAGGATGGCTCCGTTGTGCGTCATTTGGTGCTTATGGAGGGAGAGGAATGCACGAATCTTTGAGGATAAGGAGTGTTCGGTGAATGGGGTGAAGAAGAATATGATTGCTATGTTACATGAGTGGACGATGGCTCATTACAGCAATGAGCTACCGACGATAGAAGATTTTTTGCATATGTGTCCTTTGTATATTTCGTAGGAGTTTTTGTATATATATTTTTTAGGGTTGCGCCCCTCTGCGTGTTTTAATAAAATTCTCATTACTTATCAAAAAAAAAACAATAAGAATCGGATCCAAGATTTGTCTCCCTTTGATGAAGGCACTTTGCATCTTGGAAATAATCTTCTCCAACACCCCCTTTAATCTATTTACAAGGACTTTTGCAATAATTTTGTATAAACCTCCCACAAGGCTAATTGGCCGAAAATCTTTCATCTCTGAGGCACCTGAAATCTTTGGGATAAGCGAAATGAAGGAAGTATTGAGACATGCTTCGAATTTACCTTTTGCATGAAACTCACTAAAGACCTTCATGATGTCAACTTTCACAACTTACCAGCACAACTGAAAAAAAAGATATAGAAAAGCCATCCAGACCCATCGCCTTATCCCCGTCCATAGCTAGCACAACCTTCCTCACTTCCTCCTCTTCAAACTCTCTCTCCAACCAACCAGCCTCATGCTCAAGAATTTGGTCAAACACAAGGTCATCCACCCTGAGTCTCCAATGGCAAAGCTCCTTAAAGAGCTTTTGGTAAAACTTGACAATGTGCTCACAAAAAACTTGGTACACTTATCGCCTTCCTTAAGCCACAAGATTTCTGGACTTTTGCCTCCAGCTAACCTCCTCCATAAGCAAGCACCGTTCTAGTTCCCTAGAAACCTCCCCCTTCTTTGCTAGCTCTTCACCTCCCAAGGCCCGATTTTCTTCAATAGCATCGAACACCTGGAGTTCCTTAAGAAGTTTACTTTTGTTGCTATCTAAATTACCAAAAACCTCCTCATTCCATTTCTTCAAATCCATCTTTAGAGCTTTAATCTTACGAGCAAAGACAAAACTAGGTGTACCTTGGAATAAATAAGAATCCCACCATTGCTTCACTAAGGCCCCAAAATCCTCCTTCTTTAGCCACATATTCTCAAATTGGTACAAAGAAACTTAAAAGGTAATGAAATTTAAGGATTAAAACATATGTGATAATTTCAAACGGAAAAAATAACATGTAACACTACCTGAAACTTTGATTCTGCAACCTTTGTATAACATTCTGGGACTGCATATAAGATAAAGCAGCTCAAAATCATGACAGATTACATCTGTGCGCCTAATAACAACAATAGTACCTCCCGTAAAAGAAACAAAAGTACTAAACAGAAATCCCTCAATTAAATTTCTTAAAAATTTTGCTCATAAGCAATACACAAGCACCATTGCAGGTGATTGTGCATGCAAACAAAAACACGTGTGAGTTACGTGTTCTACTTCTTCCACAACATACATAATTTTCCCAAATATAAATGTGCTGGTGAAATACATGATGAATTCAGTCATTCAAAGACACAGACAGACCCCAAATAGTTTATGCCAATTATGTATTGTCACATCAAAGGCTTTGGGTCTAGTTACATTCTAATTTTACTTTTTATTTAATTTTTTTTATGTCGGGGAGCCTCTCCAAGGCAAGGTCTAGTTACATTCTAATAATTAACTCTGATTCCAATTAGATAGTTTTTTTTTTTTTTTTTTATAAGTTATAAGGATGTTTATTAAAAGCATAAGGCGCCCCAAAAGTACATTGGGTATATACAAAAAGAACACCTAACTAGAAAAAGAAAAGCGGGAAAGAAAGTACGGGTATATGAGATTGAGAAACTATAGCCTAAACTGAAAAGTAGTAGCAAACATAACTTGAACAATGAGTTCCAATTAGGCAAGTGACGCAACAAAGCCAATCAGGCAAGTGACACAACAAAGCAACAATCCTAGCAGTGAAGAATAAACTCACTCTTGGGGGCATCAAAGTTCTCCTGCTTCCATATAAAAGTCTTTTTTGAAGATGAAGGTTCAGAATTTACAACTGGTTCAGCATTTACAACTGGTTCAGCGTCTACCTCTACGTTATCTGGCTGCTCTGAAGCTGTTGCTGCCACTGTCTCAACTTCAACATTGACTGGCAGTGAATCATTTAATACAGGAGCATCCTTATTCCTGATTCACATAAATGCAGTGAAACCAAAGTGAGCCACCGAAGAAAACAAAAATCCACGCATAAGTTTCATAATTATAGCTCATGGATACCTGTCAGTAGAGTCCAATTCATTGGCTGGATGTCTAGAGCTATCCCTTTCAATTAGAGCACCTCCATTCTCTGGGCTGCTTGATTCAGATATTGATTCCTAAGATAAAATCAGGATGTTAGAGAACAGAATAAGAAGCCAATGCAATGATGTTAAAGTAATTGGGTGTTTAAACCAGCTTCACGTCGTGACTGGGTGCCGGAATTAATTGGTCAAAACAAAGACGAAATAAGTGAATGCCTAAATAACAAGTTCACAGCCAATCTATTTCTAATGTCTACTATGATACAACTTGTTCGTAATATGACATAAATCTACTGCAACAATCACTTCTTTTTTTCTTAACCTAGCACACATCTTTCATACCAAGAAACTAACAACCACAGCAGCACATATACAAATTGTGTCAATGCTCTCAAACAAATATCAAGGCTCCTAAATTAAAGCATCCTCTAGTCCAACTGAAAAGTTAATACCAATCAACTCATGAATGGCTCATCCAGGATGTTGGACTACACATAAGACACACTGACAGGAAGAACACTTACAATATTCTCTAAACAGAGAAAAAGGGTGACAAAAACACATTCTAATCTAAAAAGTGCACTGAGAGGTAAAAAAACTGCAATAACAAGAACAATATAAAGAGAAATTTCATTTTTCAAAAAATATTAAAGTCAAGCATGTTGTAGTTTATGAACCAAATAAACCTGTTATTATTAAAATACCTGATGTTCTGTGGCTGCTTTGGCACCATTACTATTTTGCGACCATCCATCATTTATGATCTTGAAAGCTTCATCACGGGACAGAAAGGATGCAAAGAAGTACTGCCAAATCAATAAGTGGATTAAGATATTGCAGCTGATACTAAAATGACAGATGATAAGACAAATTTCAGGCCACATTTTTTAAGCCATCATTGCTACAAAGTCAAAGTCAAAAGAAATGATATTCCACATTTATCATTACCTTTTTGCCTCCAGCAAAAATTTCTATGGCATTAGGGAAGATCCCTGCTGTCTTTGCCCTTCGTACACTAGTGACTTCATGGAAAGGGATTATTTTCTGAAACATTTACCATCAAAATTTTGGTGTAATCGAGATTAAAAACAAAAAGGCACTCAATAACACTTAATGGTCAAATGAAAAATCATAAAATAAATTGCTTTCTGAAGTACAGATTCATCTCAATAGAATCTAGCATAACAGTCCAACTTTGAAAAACTAACTTAACGAACATATATCCCAAAATTTTTATCACACTTCTCATCACTATAAATCTCAATATATAAATTCCAAATATATATAGACATATACACAAACATATATATTAGATATTTTTAACTTAATGTAGACCATGTGAAAGAGTAAAATGAGAAACCTGAACTACAAATGCTCAACAAAATTATTAAATAAGAGGACCATGTATATCTAATTAGATATTAGACAACTTAAGGAACCCTCCTGACAATGGAAAACTGACTGAAGGTTGCAGAATTCTTGATAGCTATGTTTAACTGTAATTTCTGACTTTGAAAAGCAACCAAGAACCTTTGAAACAGTAAAGTCTGAACTATGTCCCTCAGCTTGGCAAGTATCACCTCAATACAATGTCATCTTATACCCATTTTTTAGTGAAAGAAGGACAAGCATGCGAAATAGAATGATCAATATACTGTTTCAAATCAAGTAATGATCCACATGGACCATATCTCTGAACATGAGGGCTATATTCTAAGATTTCATGCTGGGTTGAATCTAAGGGTATTGAAGCTTAGGAAATGATGACCAAGGCCCTTACTCGTGCACACCAGGCAATCCTTATGCATCAAAGAAACTAAGGGCATCTCTAAATTGAGTTGGCCCAACAGAGTCCTCACAATCTGTGAGGACTAGGGTTGGCTCCTCGCAGTTCTCCTTTTAACACCAATGGTAGATAGGAACCAAACTATCTCATGAGGTTCAAAAGCCAACTCACATACCACATGAATGGGCGAATAACCAAACCCTTAGGATCTTCTTCAACACTAGGATGTTATGAATCAACATCGAAATCAAGCAAATGCATAACAATTTATTGAGGCAACTCATCTTGGTAAGGTTTACCACTGAATGAGAAAGGCACCGAGGAAGAACATTTGTATGACCATTTCAAGATGTTTTACTTAAGGCATTTTGGGGGCATCTAATGTCCCTGCATGTGATTGAAGACCTTCCAACACT
>CM017324.1:30347657-30473913 GCA_006937295.1 Carpinus fangiana
AATTTCGAGGATTGCTTAACCTCCATGAACATTTCAAGGATGCTCCCCTTCCAAGTCCAAAATGAACTTACAACAATCAAAAGCTAACTAAACAAAGAATTAACTACTAGCTTTATACTCTACAATATCTCACTCAACCAACTAAACTGTTAACAAACTAACAGCAATTAACTCTCATAATAGCAAGCAACTAACTACTAATAGCCTAACAGTCCCAACTAACATAGCTGTCAAATAGTTACTGTAGCTCTTCCCTGTCTCTCTAATCAATTGCCAGCTGTCTTTCATACCAGTTGCCACCTCATCTCTTCACTTACAGCCCTGCTGCAGTGGCTGACCCGCAACCCAGCTTCGACGATCTCTGAGCTCAGAAACAATTCCAGTAGGTAAATTCTCCTTCCCTTAAGCTTTGGGTATTTGATTTTGGAGTTTCAAATGAGTAATTGATTTTAGGTTTTCTCCTCATGAGGTTTCTGTCATAGGTATTTAATTCTAGTAATTTTCTGATGTTTGATTTGAGTTTCAATTCGTCAATCTGAGTTTGATTTTCTAATTTGAGTTTGATTTGGGTTTCAATTTTCTGAAGCTCGTCGTGCTCCAGGACACGCTTATGGATCAAGGTTACACTGATGCCGAGATTGCTGAAAGGGAGGAGAGAGGAGAAAGAAAGATAAGAGAAAAATAATAAAAAATTCTTAGCAGGGGCAACAGTAGTCTCTCGTATGTCAAAGTGTATTCTAGCGAAATGGAAGAAAGTTGCTAGATTAGAAAGTCAGAGGTGAAAATGCTAAATATAACTAAAAAGTTATTTTGAAAGGTGTATCAGAGATATTGGGCATTCATAATGGAGGAGCTAATTTTTTATTTAAAATAGTTTTTTAAAACTCTATTTATCTAGTTTAGCTAATAATTTTTTAAGAACTTCTTACATCCGATTAGTTATATTTTTATCTATATCATTTGATTTTAATTATTTTTTTATTTTTTATAATGATTGTATTTTTCTTAATATCTTATTTTTCAACTTTTGAGAAAAAAATGATGTGAAGAGAGAAATAATAGAAGAAAATTTTGGAAAAAATGAGATGTGAAAGAGAAATAGTAGAATAAAATTTTGAAAAAAGAGAAAACATGTGAGAGAAACAATAAAAAAAACGTGGGAAGAAAATTTTGTGAGAGACAGTGGGAGAAAAAAACAGACGTGGGAGAAAATATAGGAAAATAATTCTTTCAATATTGTCGCTATATGTAGTTTTTTTTTTAGCTCATTTAACAAAAAATTTATTCTACATTTTTTTTAACTTATTCAATATAAAGGGTATTTTATCAAATTAAAGAGGTATTTTACATAAAAATTACATTTAGGTCTTCCATCGTGAACCTCCTTAGAAATATTTCATCCCTTTATAATATAGAAAGGGTATAACAGTAATTACGTGGCGCACAACAAAAATTACGGTAAACAAAACTAAAGAAAAGCACAATACTTCTTATATATATATATATATATATCATTTTGTGCTGTGCAGACCACGGATAGGAAGAATGTCAAGCCATCTGCCGGAGGAAGTGGTGGTGAAGGAGATACTGTCGAGGCTGCCTCCAAAATCACTGATCAGATTCAAGTGTGTCTCTAAAAGCTGGCATGCTCTCATAGGAAAGCCAGATTTCCTCTCTAAAAACCTCCTCAACCACTCCATTATCACCCAGAACTCTAATGATCCTCTCCGTCTTATGATGTTCTTCTCCTTCAATCCTGGAATCGCCGTAGATCTAAGACACTCTTTCCGCAATTACGACTCCCTCCTCTGCGCACCTCAAACCCCTCTGACTCTCCCACCAGCGCCAAGCTTTAGGCTCGTCGCTTCTTGTAACGGCCTCCTCTGTATCTGGTCCTTTGAGGTAAGCATCGTCTATCTCTGTAATCCCGCAATGTCATCAGAACTTAAGGCTCTCCCAGCCGTGCCTTCTCAGTCTCACTGTCGCGGCGAACCTAGACCCGCTAGATATGATTTGTTTTTCCATCAAGTGGGGTTCGGTTTCGACTCGGTATCCAACGACTTCAAGGTGGTCACGCTTGTAGACGAAGATGAGGACGGATTGTTGGTAGCAAAAATGTACAGCCTGAGATGCCGTTCTTGGAGACGGCTTGATTTGGGCGTGCCCTCTACCTTGGGGCGAAATTTTTTGGAGACCGCGGCATTGGATGGGGTTTTTCTATGGTATGATTACCCAATCAAGGAACATTCGAACGGTATGGTTGCTTTTGACTTCAGCAATGAGGAGTTCCGAACGATGCCGTATCCAGATTGCGGTGAAGGCTGGGGGACTGTCGTGGAGTTGAAAGGATCTCTCGCTGTGTTGGTTATTCCGCAGAATAAGATGCATTTGAGGATATTGGATATATGGGTTATGCTTGAATTTGGTGTTAGTGAGTCATGGACTAGACTTCTTAGAATTGAACTCCCATCGCATTTGCAATTGCCATTGGGGTTTTGGAAGAATGGGGAGTTGTTCGTGGAGAATAGTCGGGGGCAGCTGGTTTTGTATGATCTTTTGTCACAAACAGAGACGGAACTTCAGTTTAAAAATTATCATGGAATGATGAATATTGTAGAACTCAGGCTGAGTTCGGTTGTGATCAATGAGCTTGGAGGGAGGGATAATCCGTGAGGTATGGCACCATTCCCTTACCGAGTTTAATTAACGTTTCTGTCTTTTATTATTTTTTTAATAAGAATGTTTGGTCCTAAATTTTGCTGCTTGTGTTACATTATTTTGTAAATTTGCGTTTTTGAGATCCATTTTGTTGAGTGAAGCTGGTTAGATACGGATCAATAGCATCATTTTCATATATAAAATTAGGTAGGAGATACTAGAGGCACTTTGATAAACCCAGGAATCATTCTCTCCTGTTCCCCTGCATTAGATGAGACGCACACACGCCACACACTCCTAGTTGTGATTGATTTGAGATTAATTTAAGAATTTAAACAATCGCCACTTCATTCTAGCTGATTTTGAGATTGCTTCAATTCATCTTGCTAATTGAGCGCATGTGTTTCACAATTTGACTGAGAATAGTTGACTGCTTCTATACTTTATTAGGTAAAGAGAGTGATATATTTCAGCGATGCAGCCCAATTCCAAGAGACCCAGGATTTTAATTGCCACCCATTTTGTTTTTGACATCAAATGATAGGTCTCAGCAACTTGCCCCAAGACGTTCTTCATGACCTCCTCTCCTTCCTTGAAACCAGAAACCTTATGTACTTAAAACATATATATTGTTAAGAAGATAGAGGAGCATTTGTACTTTGGTGTTTTCCTAAATTTCCACCAACGCCCCATTTGGATCATTGCTTAGTTGGCGGTGCGATTGGTTAGCATTTACTTAATGGGCTGCTCTTGGTGGCCATAAACTATGGTGTCGAAGAGCTTGATCCTAAAATTCGTTTGTTTGACACATTTGAGTTGCCGCCTTTTCTTGCTTATTGCGAATCCTTAAGAGTTTTAAGGTTGAGATTGGTACTCTTGAGGTTGAAGTAGACACTCATTGCATTTTGGCATGCTTAGACCTTTTACCATATATTACTTTCGCTCCAAAAATCTGCCTTGAAAACTTGAAATTGGAGCACTGCTTTATGCATGAATTTGTAGTTCTTGATATAGAAGCTTCTAATCTTAAGAACCTGGCATTTGTGAACTCTGACAGGGACACCACCTTTGTGTGTATATGTGTGTATGTGTGTTTGATCGTTAACCTAAATTGGTCTCTCTTTGCTTTGATACTCTTTGCAGAATATATCATCATTACTAAATGTTTTCATTCTCTTCACCGGTATAGTTTGCAAAAACGTGGCCGGCCAACAAGTATTGGCTTTGGTCAGTGGATTGCACCAAATCTTTTAGGATTTAAGAATAAACCAGGCTAATGACCTTGAATTTTCGGTGCTTAAGTTGAAAGCTCGAAAGATCTATTTCTTAGATCTCTCTATAAATGGATGAACTATGAAGGCATCCAGTTGCCTTTTTCTCTTGTTCTCTCTTTGGGTATTTATTTTCCAACCCTTCCCCTTCCACCATGACCTTCCACCCATTTTCCTTTTCCCTCCACTTTTTAGGGGTTTCTCTTGTTTGTTTAGGAGAAAGTTTGAAGGTAAAATGACTTCTTCTTGGAAAGTTGTATCTGTTATTTAAGTAGGTTATGTTACTGACCAGCTTAGAATATTTCATTGAGATGAATGTGTTTTTGAGATGAATGTATTTCATTGTATCTGTGTTTTAAGGAGGTTATGTTATTGACTCACAATGCTTTATCTATTTATTTATTTATTATTCTTTTTTCAGCATCTCTCCCAACTGCATGGTAAAGAAGGAAGCTTTCATTAAGTTGAAGTTTGTGGAAGGGCTTGTCCAGTTGCTCAACTACTCACCCATCTTAGAAGCAGTTTGTATTGATTTTGAATTAGTAAAGACAATGTCTGAAAACATTTTAGTTATGGATATCTATCTTTCTAGTTGCGGATAGTGGTTAGTGGTTAGGAATGGGTAATATATGCTCGCATGTACAACCTTAATTATGCATTGAAGCAAATATATTGGACTTGCCTCTATTGGTCTGCAGTTAATTATCCAATATCGCTTTCCTCTTCTCCTATATTGCTTAGGGAAAAAAAAAAAAATCCAATATGTTTTTTTGGGTCGGGAATTGCATGCTCCAATCATAGGCATATTTTCGGCCACTCAACAATTTCTAAAACATACCTAAGGCTTGTTTGGATCGCGGAATATTATTCTATCAGGAAAAAAATAAAATAGTTATTATTGGGAATAGAATAGTGTGGAATTGAATACTTATTTCTATCTTTCAGTTTCGTTGTAACGCTGAAATAGAACCCTTATAATGTACACCTTCGTTTGTTACAGTCCAATATATATGATGGTGAGTGGAATTATAATGTAATTAAATTTTCTAAAATACTTTTATGATATAAATATAATTTATTTTTATTAAGGACTTTTTTTCTTTATTTTTAAAACGTAAACAATTATACTATAATTTTTTACTTTTTTTAAAAAATGGGTCAAGAATATGGCTTTTTATTTTTTCCTTCCAGATTTGCTACAAAAATATTTATAATAATAAATAAATAAAAAAAACACATAATAATCATGTCATCATTTTGTAGGAACAGTCCCAAGTGATAGCTTAATCAGCTGTGAACCACGCCTTATGGAGCGGAGGTCACTAGTTCGAATTTCCCCTCCCCCTGGACATGTCTCAAAAAAAAAAAAAAATCATTTTGTAGGAACATGTCATAATAATTAAAATTAACTAGTTGTTAATGCAAATCACTAAATTGTCTCATAAATAAGGATTAAATTTAGGGTTAAACACTTTTTTAGATGATGTGGCCAATTACATATGTCAATGTGAAAGTAGGGACATATGTCGACTTTATAGCTTATTTATATGGCAATGAGGTGAAATTTTGTTAATTGGGACCGACGAAAAGTAACGAGGTAGTGATTTTGTGTTTTCCACTTCGGTGAGGTACCAGATTTGACTGTTTTGAAAACCTAAGAGGAAAAAAAAATGTGCAAACCGAGGTACTAAAAAAATACTCAACCCTTAAATTTATATGCATGCTTTTTACCTCCAGTAAATAAAATCTACATTATTAAAGTTTGATATGCATAGCATTTCTCATCACCAGGGAAAAAAAAAAGTTCATCAAGCATTACTTAGCCTAACTACACCAATTTTGGAGTAAAATACAAAAAGCACCTTAGGAATATTTCATCCCTTAATAATACAGAAAAGGTATAACAATAATTACAAGGCACCAAAAAAAAAAAAAAAACACTCGGAAACAATTTTTCAACTCTTTATAATGCAGTTTTAAAAGGGTAGAGGTAACTAAATCGAATTCTCGTCTCCTTTCCTTTATATGTGGACCACAACATATAAAAGGAAACGTGATACTTTATATATATATATATGTTCACGCAAGAAAAAAAAAAAAAAAAAGAGGAAAAAAATTCAAACTAGTAATATTCGCTTCACGAGGCATGATCTATAGCTAATTGAACTACCATTTGATATAAAGGTGATAATTTAAACAATTTAAAGACTGGAGCACTTTTTTAATCCTTAACATTTAAGCGAGGTCAAAATGGTCTTTTAATGATCAAACAAAAAGCACAAGACTTTTTATAGAGTGCAGCTGCTATACGGTCACGACGTAAAGGATGACCTTGGGTTTGCCTTCCGAAATTTTAAAATGATAAGGTTTTTTTTTTTTTTTCGAAAATTTACTCCTTGGGTGGAAGGAAACTGGAATAAAATCCCTACCGTCACACTCTTGGTAATGGCTGTTAACGGACCCAAAACGCACCGTTTTGGGACCTGACACGTCGGACGAGCTCTTCAGGTAGGATCCAAAACGCACCGCTTTGGCACTAGCCAAAACGATGCGTTTTGGGCTAAACTTGGGGGTTTTTCATCAACACCCCCAGACCACTCATGCGAGGCAACAACTCACCCCCCATCCCCATCTCGCGCCATCTCCCCCGACACCCACCCACCCACCGATGAACCGACCCAGACTCCAGCGCACCACCGGCGCAACACAGACCGTACCGACGATACACCCGCGACTGCGATTCAGGTGCTCCACCGGCGGCACGCATTCCGGCGACTAGGGCTCCATTTTTCCAAAAAAAAAAATTTGGAAAAAATCTCTGAGCAGCAGGTATCTCCAAAATTTCTTCAGGGATTTTGTTGTCTGAAACGTATATAAGGTTTTTATTGTGCTTTTGGTTGGTTGTTGGTTGATTCTGGAGTTGTGAAAAAAAATCCGTTGTGTTGCTTTTTATCCTCCGCTGTGTTGCTTTATATCTCGTTTGAATTTGTGGACTTTTATGATTGGTAGTAGGTTTTGTGGTGGCCCTAGAAAGGGACAGTTGTGGTCTCGAATGCTGATGAAATTTGTTTGTTATGCCGTTTTTTAGTGCTCCACTTTTGGGTTTGTTGCCAACTTTTTATCCCCATATGTAGCAAGGCAGTCATAGTTTAGAAAAAAAAATAAATAAAGGAATCCTTTGTGGTGGCCCTGGAAACCGACAGTTCAAATGAAAGTAATTTCTGAACTCATTGATGCACAATTTTAGACGAGAATTAGTGGTCCCGTAGGAAAACATTGATTCAAAAAGCAGATTCTTTTGTTCTGAATATATATATTGTTATTAAAATATATATACAACTATATAGGCTCTTCATTGATTTTTGTCATGGCTAGGAGAGAGAATATATTGTTGGGTTTGGTTTGTGGTCCCATATCGGGGTTTTATGTATTTTACTTTTACAAGTCATCGGGTCTTCTTTGACAATTGTATTGGTATTACTATCAAACCATTCACAATAAAATGACTTCCTCTATGTTTGTGCTTAAGAATTTGCCGTTACCAACTAAAGTGTTTTTAATCTGTACTGTTTTTTATTATTATTATTTTGATAAGTCAGTGTATTATTTTTATATGTTCACAGGTATGCTTGTCAATCTAAAGGTCCACCATGGTGGGATGGTGCGCCATGCGCCGTTTAGCTATGTGGATGGTAACGTCCATGACGTGCCAGGGTATGATGTTGAGTTCTTCACTATGTGGAAACTAAAAGAATTGGTTCAGGATTTCGGATACGTTAGCGATTTTAAATGTTGGTACAATGTCGGTGTGGAACATGAACAAGTGATAGCTTTGAATACCGATGTAGATATTGTAGATTTTTTAAGCGTTATTGAAGACTATAAACCCGAGGTTGTTCATCTACATGTTGAACATACGGTTGACCACGCTGTTATGATAAATGAGGGTTTTGTGCTTGAATATTCTCAAACACAAGTTGGCGAAGGGGGTGGTGGGGTGGATGAAGTACAAATGGGTGACCGTGAAGACGGGGATGGGGTTAACACAAATGAACAAAGAAAAGATTCTCAGGCAACACCAAGTAAAAGTCCACATGTACGGGTTAAAACAAAGGCTATCCGCAAGCTTACGCCTTCAAGGAAAAAGACTTCCACTGCTAGTGTGCCTCACTGTGAGTAACCAAGTGAGCATCCGACCGCCAGCCGAGAGGGTAGAAATTATACCTTTGTTAAAAATCGTTTTATGTATTCTATTTCATTTTTTAAAATTGAAAATGGTTAGTGAAATTGATGTTTTAATCTTTTTAATTTAAAACAGGAAGAGGCACATGCGTTCCTAGGACTCGCTCAAAGAGAAGGACCTCAACCGCAAGCGTGGATGAAAGTGAGCAACCGACCACCAGAAGTGTTCGTACACCTGAATGTATTATTATCACAAGCGATGTAGAAAGCGAGCCTCCGACCATTAGGTCAAATCCGACCACCACTAAGGAAGGTACATCTGCCGTCACTTTTTTATCATTTTATGCATTATATTTTTAAACTAAGAATTTGAAAATGGTTAAGGGTATTTTTAATGTTTATGTAATTTTTCAGAACGAAGAGCAAGAAGAAGAGAAATAAAGGTGAGACTTTGAAGAGAGCATCTGACCATCAGCTGGAAAGGTACACCTGCCGTCACTTTTTTATGGTTTTATGTATTATATTTTTATATTTTAATTTGAAGATGGTTATTTAATTGTAACTGATTGTTGCTATAAATTTGTTTTGTTTGTTTGTTTTGTTTTGTTTTGTTTATGTGTAATTTTCTCAGAACGAAGGACAATAAGAAGAGAAAAAGATGGACAACCTGTTGAGGGCCATCATGTGTCTGCTGAGGGCAACGTCAATGTTGGCGTTAATGTTGTGCCTGAAATTGAACCGCCAGGACATAACAATGTTGGTGCTAACGATGTGCCCGAAACTAAACCGCTAGGACACGACAATGTTGGTGGTAATGCTGTGCCCGAAACTGGTAGAGGACACAAAAGACGTGGTAGGCCTCGGAAGAACAAAGATGTTATTGGAATTGATGAGGTTGTGAAGCAGGTGTTGAGCAAGTTTGAATTTACTGATGGAGAAGACAAAGACTTGTTCAATGATTCTGATGAGGTTTGAAAGGAAAGAGAGGGAACGTTCCACTGATGGGACAGTGTTGAATTCAATGTGAATGAGGGAGTAGGAGTTGGGGACAGTCAACCTGATGAGGTAAATGAAAGCGATGGTCTATCAAGTTTGGGAGACAGTGATTCTGACGGGGTAAAAACAAAGAAGTATCGTCAATTTAATGAGAAACACGATTTGACGATACCAGTCAATCTTGCCCTAAGGGATCAGTTCACAGATGCCTATGAATTCAAGAGGGCATTAAAGACTTTTGTGGTGCAAAATGGTTTTGATTACTACTATAGGCACAATGACTTGGGTATGGTTAGTGCCATTTGTAGAGAGCATGAACAGATTGATTGCAAGTGGAGGATTCATGCCTCAATTGATGCTACAAGGGCATGTTTTCAGATTAAGACCTTATACCCGACCTATACTTGTGGCAGTCAATATGAAAACACCCGATGTGATGTTGAGTATCTTGTCCGTGTTTACAAGAAATACTTCAAGGATGATCCCACATGGACCCCCTACGCTTTGCAACAAAGGGTTAAGAGGGACTTGAACATTGATATTCCGGTTGATCGTTACTACAGAGCAAAGAAAGAGGCATTGCGGCAGATTTTTGGCAGCCATTCCAGCCAATACCAACTCACCAAGCGATATGCATTGGCAATACTAATCACGAACCCTGGTAGTGCTGCTTATGTTTGTAGGGATGGAGCATTTTTTCAAAGAATGTACATTTGCCTTGAGGCGTGTAAGAGAGGTTTTAAGTCTGGTTGTCGGCCGATGCTTTGCTTAGATGCATGCCATCTAAAAGGGGAATATGGAGGGCAGTTGCTTTGTGCCATAGGCGTAGATGGAAATGATGACATGTTCCCCATTGCATATGCTGTGGCAGAGGCTGAGTGTAGAGAGTCGTGGCAATGGTTTATCCAATTGTTATTCACAGACTTATGTGGGACAGAGGGCGGACTCGGTTGGACCATCATGACTGATAGGCAGAAGGTAATGGTTTATTAAATTTCTTATTATTATTATGTGCTAAATTCTATCAAATTATTTATTGCACTCTATTGTTATTTTTGGTAGCCATTTTAGTTGTGTCATATTTTACTCCTTGAAACATCTTTGTGTGTCATTTTATTTGTGTGTGCAGGGGCTTGGTACCGTAGTTGACATTATGTTGCCGCATGCGGAGCATCGCGTTTGTATTCGACACTTGCATGCGAACTGCAAGGTGAGAGGCTACACAGGTAAAGCATTTAAGGATGAGATTTGGGGGGTTGCACGGGCAACCAACGTATATGTATTTGACGACCACATGCAAAAAATTTATGAAATGGACAAAGGTGCGCATACTTATCTCAGTGGTGTGCCCAAACAATCATGGTCTAGGCATGTATTTAACTGTGAAACAAAGAGCGACATGTTGTTAAATAATTTGGCTGAGTGTTTTAATGCCTGGATCAAAGAATCAAGGAGTAAGTCCATTCTCACCATGCTTGAGGATATTCGCCACCAAATAATGGCCCGCTTCCAACAGAAAAGGAATGGTATCCGGTCGGTGAATTTTGCCATTTGCCCAAAAATTCAAAAGAAGTTGGAGAGGTCTAAGAGTGATGCTAGGAATTGCATAAGTCGCTGGCATAATGAACTGGAGTTCGAGGTGGACCACATGTATGATACACGCCGCATAGTCAGATTAGATAAATATACATGTAGTTGTGGGAGGTGGCAATTGAATGGGATCCCCTGTCCTCATGCTTGTGCTGCAATATACCTGCACAAGGAAAAGCCAGAAAAATACGTGGATGCATGTTACAAAATGGAGAAGTACATGGAAGGATATGCTCCTAGAGTATTTGGCATGGAAGGGCCAAATACATGGCCAACTGATGATCCATGTGATCCCATTATGCCACCTATTATTAGAAGGGCTCCAGGTAGACCGAAGATAGCTAGGCGAAGAGAGGCAGACGAGCCGACTAACCCGTACAAGCTTACCCGTAGTGGATATACGGTGAAATGTGGCAATTATGGAGGGTTAGGACATAACTGGAAAAGTTTCAAGCAACCTTTGAATCTAAACCGAAAAAGGTGGAAGCCAAAAACGAAGAAGCCTAAAAAAGATGGCGGCCAAGCTCAACTAAGCTGCGAAGCACATGTATAAATTATTATATATGCTTTCAAAATAATTTGTACATAAGTTGTTTAGATTTTGATATATTTATGTTGCTTATTTTGCGTGTATGGCTTCTTTAGGAGCACCGATTTACTTTCCTTATGTGTCAACCATGTTTGTTTTCCTGTTCCAAGGAATCTTGTCCTTTTCTTTTTCCTCATTAGGCGACTTATAGGGACATTTTGCTTGTTACGGTTGGTTGATCATACTTAATATTCCTTTTATTTGCCATGAATTTTGATATATCTTCAACTTCAATCAACCATATTAAGCCACATTCATATACAACTCACTAATAGCTAGGACACGACAATGTTGGTGGTAATTTTTTGGTTAACGCATTGTAGGGATCACAAGCTCAACCACAAGTGGCAACAGAAAGGGAGGCGTCACAACAAAGTGTTCGTACACGTTGGGTGACACAGTCACAGGTAAAACCATTACTTTTTAGTTAAGAAAAATAATGTTGATGATCCATATCATAAGGTCCCACCTGATTTTAAGGCATTTTTTGGCCTTTTTAAGGCCATTACTGATTTTGCCTAATTTGTTGGTTAATGTATTGTAGGGATCACAAACTTAACCGCAGGTAGGAACGGAAGGGGAGTCGTCACAACGAAGTGTTCGTACACGTCGGGCGACACAGTCACAGGTAAAACAATTACTTATTAGTATATTTAACCAACAAAAATGTACAGTCGGCAGAGTATGTTTTTTGTTATGAAATTGAGAAAACATTGTTATGCTTTTTGTTACCTAAGTAATATTTTTCGTCTCATGAACCGCAGGCGGAAAGAAATGCGGGATCATCGCGTGTACGAAGAAGCCAAACATGTGCAACACAATGATGTATTTGTCATGAACTTCTTTGTTTTGTTAATATATATCTATATATATTTTTCTGTTATATCCACATGGGGTTGGGCCTATAACTTGACAATAGGTTATTTACATAATAGGATTTTTATGTTGGGTAGTTGGTGCTTTTAGTTAAATGGCTAATTTTGTACCATATGCCACAATGTCTTGTAATTATGGTGGCGCTTTTGTTACAGCCTCCTTTGTTATTTGTTTGTAATGGTTATATTCATTTGTATGTAATGGCTATGTTGACAATAGGTTATTTACATAATAGGGTTTTTATGTTGGTGGTAGTTGGTGCTTTTGGTTAAGTGGTTGATTTTGTACCATATGCCACAATGCCTTGTAATTATGGTAGCGCTTTTGTTACAGTCTCCTTTGTTATTTTGTTTGTAATGGTTATATTCATTTGTATGTAATGGCTATGTTAACAATAGGTTATTTACATAATAGAGTTTTTATGTTGGTGGTGGTTGGTGTTTTGGTTAAGTGGCTGATTTTGTACCATATGCCACAGTGCCTTGTAATTATGGTGACGCTTTTGTTACAACATCTTTTATTATTTTGTATGTAATGGTTATGTTCATTTCTTTTGTAATGGTTATGTTCATTTGTATGTAATGGTTATGTTCATTTGCATGCCTTCTAATATATTATGTTCATTTGTATTGTAATGGTTTCAATGTCATATTGTTATGTTGTCACTAAATAAAAATAAGGTTATAAGCAAATTTATACATTTGTTAAAATTGGGTTAGGTCAATCACCATGCAATTAGTACACAAAATAAAACGTGCTAACACAGAAATCATAACGACCATTAACATACACACTCGTTCTACAAATTTAAAAGTCATAGTATTTTTTAATTCAGGCCTACCAATACGAAATACACAAAAGAAGTTGTACATGAATGCCTTTGAGCATGTCCTTTTGATGCCTCAATGACCCATCAACAACAGACAAAACAACAACGCACAAACCACCAACGAAAAAACAAACAAATATGTTTGGATCCTCAGTCTAGCTCTAAGTGATGACATTTCACCCTTCAGATAGTGAAGCTGTTTATACAACCCAGGTAGGACCTCCCTTTCACGCGCACAAGTTTCGTTGTCATACCATTGGAAAAAACGGTATTGTCCAACGTTCTGTCATAACGCAAGAAAAAATGAGTTTTGAGAACTTCAAATATCTACATACAATTAGGATTTAAATACCGTAATTCAACACCAAAATATTGCATTCCTTTTTATGGTCGTACATAGCACAACCATAAAATTGCCTCCCGGGATTTCTAGTAGTAGTGGATGTTATAATTGGGGTTGTAAGGCCGCACCTACACTGCACATGTTCCATGTCCTCTTTAACCAACAATCTAACAGATGCAGACGACGATGATTGTTCATTATACAATAACAAATAACTCGTTAGTAGCAAACAAAAACAAATATCTTATGGGTTTAACTAAAGTAAAAATTACAAACCTTTTTAAGCTTCCTAGTGTAGAATTCGTTGTCATTGTCCGACTCACTAATAATTTTCTTCATTCTGCTCATCTTATTAGTGGGACCTAACAATATACAATTGAGAAGGGCAAAGGTCAAAGTGTTCCAGGAAATTAAGAAGGGCGAAGGAATGGGTGGATTATTTTTGGAGATCATCATTTTGTTGTTGATCAGTTGAATATAAATAGGAGACCAGAGAAAGAAGAAAAAGGAAGATGAGAGATCTTAGAGCATTCACAATAATGGGCTCTTTATATTTAGCTTTTTTCTAAAAATCTAACAAAACTCATGAAAACGCTAGATAATTTTTTTTAGCTAATTTTTTACATCTCAGGAGCCAAAAAGTTAAAACTCGATAATTTTTTTTAGCTTCTTTTTTACATCTCAAGGCATGCTCCCTAATTTTTTCTACTTTGTATGTTTCCTTTTTTCGAAGTCTGGAACCATACATCAAGTTTACCAAATAAATGGTATATTTACCAATTCCTCATTTTCACATATCCCCATAAGGATATGGCAAATAAAAACTACAAATTTAGTGCTTACATAGGTGTGCAATCAATTTATCTAACAAAACTAATTGAGATGTATGTTCTAAAAGTACACCATTCTAACTTGTTCGCCTATATAATTTCAATTGCCTTCTATTCCTACTTCATACTGCATTATATAATATGACTGCATTATATTATAAAAGTTCATGACTTCTCTTCTACTTCATATTGCATTATATAACAGAAAAGTGTTTGAATTGTCGGTTTCCAGGGCCACCACAAAGGATTCCTTTATTTTTTTTTTTCTAAACTATGACTACCTTGCTACGTATGGGGATAAAAAGTTGACAACAAACCCACCAGTAGAGCACTAAATAAAGCATAACAAACAAATTTCATCAGCATTCAGGACCACAACTGTCCCTTTCCTGGGCCACCACAAAACCCACTACCAATCATAAAAGTCCACAAATTCAAACGAGATATAAAGCAATACAGCGGGGGATAAAAGCAACACAGTGGGTTTTTTTCACAACTCCGGAATCAACCATCAACCAACCAAAAGCACAATAAAAACCTTATATACGTTTCAGACAACAAAATCCATCAAGAAATTTCGGAGATACCTGCTGCTCAAAGATTTTTTCCTAAAATTATTTTTTGGAAAAATGGAGCCCTAGTCTCCGGAATACGTGCCGCCGGTGGAGCGCCTGAATCGCAGTCGCGAGTGTACCGTCGGTACGGTCTGTGTTGCGCTGGTGGTGCGCCGGAGTCTGGGTCGGTTCGTCGGTGGGTGGGTGGGTGTCGGGGGAGATGGGGTCGCGAGATGGGGAGTGAGTTGCTGCCTCGCACGAGTGGTCTGGGGGTGTTGTTGAATAACCCCCAAGTTTAGCCCAAAAAGCACCGTTTTGGCCAAAAATATGTGTTTTGAATCCTACCTGGAGAGCTCGTCCGACGTGTCAGGCCCCAAAACGGTGATTTTTGGGTCTGTTAACGGCCGTTACCAAAAGTGTGACGGCAGAGATTTTATTCCAATTTCCTTCCATCCAAGGAGTAAATTTTCGAAAAAAAAAAACCTAAGCATTTTAAAATTTCGGAAGGCAGACCCAAGGTGTTATTATATATTTACCCTAATTTATATGATTATATTACATGATCAATTAATCATAAAATCATTTGATTAAATTGATTATATGATAACAAATTATATATACATATTCATAAGTCATAAGTTATAAGTATACAAGTTCATAGTAATACATCAATAAACAATTAAGTATCTATAGACTTAGTTCCAATGTATGTTATCAACATATAAGTCTATATACGTTATAAATTATAATTATACACTATACATATATGCAATTAGGCATATTGAATAATATAAATGTAAAAGATCAATACTTAATCATATGATTCAATAACAATTCAAATACTTATTAAAGTTAATAATATTATTAATGTATAATGATAATGTGATTCGTATAATATCAAATTAATTAATTGACATTGAATTAAACAATATGTTACTTATAATCACAATTGAAGTATTAATGTATTATCATTATAATTTATATGATTATATAATAATAAATTATTCATACATAATATTTATATATATAATATGTTTGTAACTTTATAATAATTTATGATATGTTATGTAATAATATACATATATTTATATATATGTTAGTAACAAGTAACATAAACTACATAAGTAACATAATTATTAATTAGTTTGTAGTTATATATTAACTACCTTTGTAAGTACTTATATCATACATTCTTATTTTAATATTTTGTAATTTAGTATATATTAAGTAATTATACATATATGCAATTATGCATATTGAATAATATAAATGCATAAGATCAATACTAAATCATATGGTTTAATGACAATTTAAATATTTTATTAGGTTAATCATATTATTAATGTACAATGATAATGTGATTCGTATAATATTAAATTAAGTAATTAATATTGGATTCATTAAACAATATGTTATGTGTTACTTATAACTACAATTGAATCAAAGCATTATTAGATACTTTATACTTATAAAACATATATCACATTATCTTAAATTCTTAGTTCTAAGATAATTTTATTATATTAATATGAATTGTGATTTGTGAGATAATATGATCATATAATTTAAGCATGAGTGTATGACCATTAGATCATTAATAATTTAGGATTTAGGAGTTTATGCATTACCATTAGATAAAAAGTTCAATTAAAAAAGCTTACAAGTAAATATGATAATAATTTCATAAGGAGTGAGACCATTTATAAATTTACCAATTTTAGTATCATAGTATGAGTATATGATACTGTAATAATAAAAGCCCAAAAAGGCCCAAGAAAAAGCCCAATTTTGAAAAAGCAGTTAATGGGCGGTTACGTATTTCACTAACTACTAACTGCGTGGTTAACCGCTAATTGCTAGGCAGTTACGGTTAGCGGTTATTGCCACTAACCACTAACCGTAACCGCATTGACACCCCTAAGCTCACTTGGAGAAATCATTGGCTTTTCTCAATTCACCCAAACCACAATGGCTTTTGCCTTTTGGGCCTATGGCATTGTGACATCGATGTGTGGGAAGTTTTTGTTTGAGAAAATGTTGGGCAATTTTATGTGGTAGCCGAAATTGAAATGGGAAATATTGTGCTCAATGGAAAAAGAATAAATAAATTTTAAACAACATAGTAAAAATTGCATAACTAAAAAAATGCTGAGACTCTTGTGAATGCTTTCAAATAATTAAACAATTAAAAGTAACCGTAACCGCATTGACACCACTAACCGTAACCGCATTGACACCCCTAAGCTCACTTGGAGAAATCATTGGCTTTTCTCAATTCACCCAAACCACAATGGCTTTTGCCTTTTGGGCCTATGGCATTGTGACATCGATGTGTGGGAAGTTTTTGTTTGAGAAAATGTTGGGCAATTTTATGTGGTAGCCGAAATTGAAATGGGAAATATTGTGCTCAATGGAAAAAGAATAAATAAATTTTAAACAACATAGTAAAAATTGCATAACTAAAAAAATGCTGAGACTCTTGTGAATGCTTTCAAATAATTAAACAATTAAAAGTAATAGCACTCAACGTAAATTTTTATGCAAAATGGATTCTTAAAACTCACTTTATCTAATTTACCTATTGATTTTTTTTTTTTTTAACATGTCCACACAAGGGCTAATAGGTTTTAAATGCCTCTTAAAGCATTCTCATGGAGGAGCCAAATTTTTATGCAAAATAACTCCTCAAAACTTACTTTCCTATTAATTATATTTTTATCTATATTATTTAAATATTATTTTTTATTTTTTATAAGGATTGTATTTTTCTTAAATATCGTATTTTTCAACTTTTGGAAGAAAAAAAGATGTGGAAAGAGAAATAGTAGGAGAAAATTTTGGAAAAAGGGAGATGTGGAAGAGAAATAGCATGAGAAAATTTTGATAAAAGAGAAAATAGGTGAAAGAAACAATAAAAAAATGAAATAACTCTTTGAATAGTGCACATGTAGTTTTTTTGTTAGCTCATTCAATAAAATATCTATTTTACTTTTTTTTTTTTTCCTTCTCCAATGCAGGGGTATTTTACAAACTTATTGAGCCATTTTAAATAAACGTGTCATTTGACTTATCTATTGGGAATGCTCCTTAAATTTGTAAAATACCCCCTCCTCTGCATTGGAGAAGCAAAAAAAAAAAAAGGGTAAAGTAGATATTTATTGAATAAGCTAAAAAATGAAGATACATAAGCATTATTCAAAGAGTTATTTTATTTTTTTTATTGTTTCTCACCTATTTTCTCTTTTCCCAAAATTTTTTCCCGCTATTTCTCTTCTATATCTCCAATTTTTCAAAATTTTATCATACTATTTTTCTCTTCACATCTCTTTTTTCCCAAAAGTTAAAAAATAGGATATTTAAAAAAAATATGATCCTTATTTAAAAATAAAAAATAATAATATTTAAATAATATAGATAAAAACATAACTAATCAGATACAGGAGGCATGCAAAAATTCATTATTTAAAGTAGATAAAATGAGTTTCGAAAAATCATTTTGCATAAAAAATTAGTTCCTCCATTAGGAATGCTCTAAGAAATAATTACTAAGTTAACCTTTTTTTCGTAAATCAATTACCATTTGTGATAGGATTTGAAGTTTGAACCCGGTGGGAAAAAAAAAATAGTACTAAAAAATAATTGAAGAACGATTTTCTTTTAGTTATTTTGGCTTTTAAATTTGCTAAAACCACAAAAAGACAAAAATAATCGGACGACTTTGTAAAGTTTTACCATTCGTTAAGATCAAAATGGTCTTTTACCAAATGTAAGGACTTATTTATAGCTTTAAGATTCCGATTCTTTTCAGCAGGGTGTTTTTCGCATTTTTTGCAGAGCAGCAGTTCTCTGGAAGAATGACGACCTATCTGCATGAGGAAATGGTGGTGAAGATATTCTCGTGGCTGCCTCCAAAATCTCTGATCCGATTCAAGTGTGTGTGTCTCCGATTCAAGCATGCATGCTTTCATAAGAAACCCTGATTTCCTCTAAAAAAACCTCCTAAACGACTCCATTATCACCCAGAACCCCAATGAAGATGATCCTCTCCGTCTTATCCTCTTCTCCGCCCTGGACCCCGACACCCCCGGAAAGCTAGTACACTCTTTCCGCTCTTACTATTCCCTCCACTGTGCGTCTCAAACCCCTCTGAATCTCCCAACAGAACCAATATTTGACATCGTCACTTCCTGTAATGGCCTGCTCTGCCTCTGGGACCGTACGCGAAACGACATCTATCTCTGGAATCCCGCAACGTCATCAGAACTTAGGCTCTCCCAGCCTCGTCTTCTAACTGTCGAAGAGTCTTAATGTTTCATGTGGGGTACGGTTTCGACTCGGTATCTAACGATTACAAGGTGATCAGAATTCTTCTGGTTGAAGACGAAGATGGTACATGGGATGAAGTACAAATATACAGCCTGAGATGCGGTTCTTGGAGACAGCTTGATCTGGACGTGCCCTGGGCCTTGNGGCTGAGCTAAAGTCTGACCCAAAAATTCTAACTAGTAGATTGACTCGGCCGGTTGAAGAGGCTAATCATGCCTGAAACCCATGGACCGTCTCGCCTGGTGGGCTGAGCTAAAGTCTGACCCAAAAATTCTAACTAGAAGATTGACTCGGCCGGTTGAAGAGGCTAATCATGCCTGAAACCCATGGACCGTCTCGCCTGGTGGGCTGAGCTAAAGTCTGACCCAAAAATTCTAACTAGTAGATTGACTCGGTCGGTTGAAGAGGCTAATCAGTAGGGAGAAAAAGGGCCGGTTAAAAGAGGCTAAACATGCCTGAAACCCTTGGACCGTCTCGCCTGGTGGGCTGAGCTAAAGTCTGACCCAAAAAAAAATTCTCACTAGTAATGGATCAATTGCCTAGGAGAGGCTACAGTGTCCAGTGATGGCGGCATTTGACAAGGCATAAGTGGGCCAGTTGAAAGGGGCTTCTTTGGCCCAAAAAAAATCATCTGACCTGAGAGTGCCTACCGCAAGAAAAATGAACCGGATTGAATGACTTAGGGCTGACGTGGCATTCTGAAAAACTTGCGTAGGGCTGACGTGGCTCGCTGATGTCGAGGAAGAAGACCCAGGCACGTGTAATACACGCGCGAAAGAGCTAGCTGCACAGGAGGCGCGTGGATACCACGCGCAGAAGCTTCCACCGGCGCGTGGAGGCGCGTGATATATCCGATGGGGGCGTTCTTGGTGGGGATATGACCGTCGTCACTGGATCTATAAGGTGGACCGGCAACCTTCCTGATCGGGCCAACGTGGCGGCGCGTGATGGTGCTGCAGTGGCGCGTGGGCAAACGGCAACAACTTCTAGCCGCGCGTGGAGGAGCGTGGAGGTTCCGATAAGGCTGTGCTCAATGGATCTAGACTCGTCTGGCCCGGATCTGTTGATTGGCGTGATTACCGAGGCTATTGGCAGCAGTAGGGTGACAAAACTAAAATTTGACAAAAAGAAAAAAACGCTAAAAAAACGTTTATTAAAGGCCACAGAAAAGTGGCTTTGATACCATGTTAAATATATTATGAATATATTGTAGAGAGCGGAAGAAGAGAGAGAGAAGAGAGAGAGCGAAAGCCAACAATGGACTACATTGTATTATATTGTGATTATTGGAATGGATACAAGAGCCTCCTTATATAGGAGGGAGAGAGGAGCCTTAGCTTCCAATCTTACCAATGTGGGACAAGCCCCACATATACACTAACAGGAAGAAAAAGATGTATTTGGATATATGGGTTATGCTTGAATTTGGTGTTAGGGAGTCGTGGACTAGGCTTCTCAGCATTCAACTCCCATTGCATTTGGGAAGGCCACTGGGGTTTTGGAAGAACGGGGAGTTGTTCATGGAGAATAGAAAGAGGCAGCTGGTCTTGTATGATCTTTTGTCACAAACAGAGAAGAAACTTAAGTTTAATGGGTCTTGGGAAATATTAGAAGTTGTAGAACTCAGGCTGAGTTCGGTTGTGATCAATGGAGGGGTTGAGCTTGGAGTTATGGCACCATGTCCTTAGCTTGTTTAATTCATGTTTCTGTCTATTATTGTTTTTTTTTTTTAATAAGGATGTTTGATTCTAAATTTTGCTGTTCGTGTTACATTATTTTGTAAATTTGCTTTTGTTGAGAGTTTTTTGAGAGTATTTTGCTGATCTGTAGGAACCCCTGTTTGTTTTTTTGTAGAAGCCACTATTATATGGAATTTGAGGATTATTGGGTCAATATTAACGGTGGCTGTTGTCTTGATTTTTGGATTATTTCTTCATGCGTGTATTTGAGTTTGTGTGTTTCTTGTTTTGTGGTTTTATTCTAACAGCAGATGCTGCCTTGCTTTTCTGATTATTGCCTTCGGTGTGGATAGTGTTGTGGTGTTCATAATTGCCAAATAGTAAAAACAGAATTACAATGATAGTTGGGTATTACAATCAATTTTACTTCGTAACAAAATCTCTTCCTCATGGGTTATGGGTATTATAATCTCACTTCATGTAAAGTAGTTGCTTATGCAATAATCAAATTATTGTGATTTGATGAATTATGGAGTGAGGTAAAAGAAAGGGACAATTGAAGACTATTTGATAAAAGGGAGGACCTAGACGCCATTGCGCATCAGAGTAGAAAGCACGAACTGGACGACACAACCACAATCATCATCAATGGCTGCTGCGTAAGCGCTAATTAGGAATTCAAAATTTTCCATCTTCTCAATTGGTTTTTCCCTCTGGATTTGTGCATTCTTGTCAAAATCCAGTGCTATTTGGAACTGGATTTTTTCTGTTCCAGTATGCTTGTCATCGCTGATGGGTGTTGAGATTTATGATAAAATGAACGACAGGTGTTTGATACATCGTTTGTCTCACACAGTTGCAGTGTCGAGAGTTGCCTTTGTATTTATTTAAAGAATGTCCATTTACAAAAGAAAGTTAAGAATTCAACTGCAGTCTGCAGTACTTGATAATGAGTACAAATTCAAAAACATCTTTTATCTTCTCTTTATTTATTCTATCTTGAGTTTGTTGAGCATCTTGAATTTGAGCTGCTGACTTATCTTCAGATGGGTGAATGAGTCTGTGTCGCTTATTTTCAGTGATTATGTTGAGCTAACTTGGAAGTGGAAATCAAAATTGATTTGGAAACTTTATTATCATTTTCCAATTCAAGTCAAAACATGGCGTAAACCAGAAGCGATGCGAATCTTAGAATTACGAGAAAAGAAATAATACGGGTATTAAATCTTTTACTAAGAAATTATATCAAAATGATGCGGAGCTGATAAACTGGTACTTGTAATATTTGTTTTTTGATTAATTGTTCTAATTCTCTTCGTTAGCATTTCTCTATAAAAGAAAAAAGTTGGATTTTTGTTTGATAAAATTTTTCATGTATAAACCTCTGAGCTGATGCATTTTAGTGTGATTGTTTGAAAGAACAAAAACAACCGTTCAAAAACATTACGATCACTTTCTCCCGCGTGCCTTCTCTCATTCTTTTAACAAAATTCTTCAAGATTGTTGCCTCTACCATGTTGCAGAGGACTCAACAATTCTCAGGTAGTCCAACGGGGATGGTTTGCTTGAGATGTTTCATGTTTGATTCTCTGGTTGTCGGATGTGTAGCAATTTAGATGTTTTTGAATTTGTGTTGGGCTTTTATGCTGGTGAAAATTTTAAGTGAGTTTTTGTTGGGGGGATTTTGGATTTTTTTATGCCAGAGTGAAGAAGAAGAAATTTCCTTGTTATTATTTTCTATAAATTATGCATCTGTCTTAGTGACGTTTGGGAAAAGTCACTAATTGAGATATTTTATTGTTCAAACAACGTTATTTATAAAGCAGTTATGTTTAAACAGTGTTACTACGTACGCATTATTATTTACGCGTTGAAAGATGATTATTATTCATACATCACTGGGTGACGTTTGAACAATATTACCAATCATGCTTCACTATTAAACGACATTTGAATAATATTACGATTCATATGATGAATATTGTTCAAATGTCACATTTTAAAGGTATTAATAAATTAAGGTTAATAAATTTAAATATATATTAAAATAAAAAAGTGTTTAAAAGATAAATTTTTTTAGTTAAAATCTAGTTAAATTGTGACTAGTTCACTCAAAAGCTTGAAGTAAAGTAGTCAAATCACGAGGCGTTGGAATTTTCAAAAGTTGGAATTTTCAAAAGCATGAAAACAATCTCGAGGAGCATTTATGATGAATAGATAAGAAAGAAGTGCCATACTTGCTAAATTTTATTTTGAAAAAACTTTATAAAGCTCCCTTAATCTTTTAATCTTTTATACAATTAATTTTTGAACGAAAAAAAATTCTTATCATTCTTCATTTCTTATTTTTTCTCATTTTGGATTTTTAAAGGCTTAAAACAACCTAAAATAATGTCATTTTGATGTTAAAATATGATACTATTTTTGGTTCAAAATCCCAAAAGCAATGAATTTAGGGTTTAAGGATCTAAAATAAGATAAAACTAAATATCAAAAGGGATAAATAAGAAAAATTTTAGTTCATGAGTTTCTTATGTAAAAGACTAAAAAATTAGAAGTTTATGAAGTTTTTCCTTTTATTTACAAAATTAATGATTTCAAAATAATAGATGCGAGAGAGTGTTCGATACTTTAATTTTGTAAATAAAAAATAAAATTTTAAATTAAATGATAAAACAATTGTTTGTTCGGCATTGTACTTTTTTTAAAAAAAAAATATTGATATCAATATTTGTTTATATATTCTTTATTTTATTTTACAAATTAATTATTGGATTTGTATACTTATAAAGTCAATGATAAATTTCATAAATTTAGTGATAGATTTATTAAATTTGTACAAAAATATAAACATCGATAAATTTTACTTTAAACTTTTGAATTATCATGCATTTTTAAATTAATTTTCTTTTCATTTTTTTAATAAAAATAAATTGAAGGGTAATTTTGTTTTTTTTATAGTTTTAACGGCAAAAATTGATAAAGAGAGTAAATTGCATCAAATTAAAAGTTCGAAGAATTAAATTAAGAGGTTTTGAAATTTAAGAGGCTTGTCAAAACGCGTCGTAATTCAATGATCTAAATTTAAATTTTTCCTAAATTGAAAACGCATAATTTTAAATACTAAATTGTAATTAAAATGATAAATTATAATTTTATCAAATGTTTAACTTCGATATTAAAATTATATATTTTAAAATTTTTATTTTTTTTTTCGAAGAGAAAATTATTACTTCTAAATCACTTCGTTTAAATATTTTTGAGAAAAAAATTTGGTAAGCATAGATTTTCAACCATATATATATAAATAAATAGAAAGTATTTTTATTCTTAGCAATTTTACTAAATTTTACCTATTAAAATAATTAAAAATATATTTTTAAATATTTTGACGCTTCATATTTTTTTAAATATTCCTAAAAAAATAAAAGAAAAAAGAGAAACGAGTAGTTTTATCACATTTCAAGGTGTATTGTGGTTTTGCACCGTGGGTTGATAGACAGCCGTCACGTCAGCCTACTCCATGCAGAATCGTTTGTCGGACTCCTCCAGCCTTTGAAAACCGAAACCACTCCTCGTTAACGATGCTTAATTACGTTACGAAATTGCCCTTCGTTTTCTTCACTTTATTAGTACATTTCATCTGAGTGAAATGTGGGGGCAATTTCATCAACAAGAAGGGCTTGGTTAACGAAGCCGGGCTCATTTTTGTCAAGGGGTAGCTGAGCCTGGGCGAACGTTTTTTCTTCTGCAGGTTGTAGCTTTCACCCGTCCTTCGATGAACTAGCTGCAGGATGTAGCTGCAGGTTGTATCTTCTTCCCCCTTTCTTTCTCTCTCTCTCTCTGTCCAAGTCCCACCGTTCTCCATTGTTGATTGCACATCCAGCTCCCTTGGAGAAATCATTAGCTTTTAAGATTCCGATTCTTTTCAGCAGTGTTTTTCGCATTTTTTGGCAGAGCAGCGGTTCCCTGGAAGAATGGCGACCTATCTGCCGGAGGAAATGGTGGTGAAGATATTCTCGTGGCTGCCTCCAAAATCTCTGATCCGATTCAAGTGTGTCTCCAAAAGATGGCATGCTCTCATAGGAAACCCTGATTTCCTCTCCAAAAACCTCCTCAATCACTCCATTCTCACCCAAAACCCCTGTGATCCTCGCCGTCTTACCCTCTTCTTCGCCAGAGACATATCCGACTCCGACAAGCAAATACACTCTTTCCGCTCTTACGACTCCCTCCGCTGCGCGTCTCAAACCCCGCTGAATCTCCCACCAGCGCCGCCATGCTTTAGCGTCGTCGCTTCTTGTAATGGCCTCCTCTGTCTCTGGGACGAAATGTGAAGCGACGTCTATATCTGGAATCCCGCCACGTCATCAGAACTTAAGGCTCTCCCGGCCGCGCCTTCTCGCCGTCCTAGACAAGATTTCATGTTCTATGGTGTGGGGTTCGGTTTCGACCCGGTATCCAACGACTTCAAGGTGGTCACGCTTGTAGACGAAGATAACGACTTCTTGCTGGAAGCAAAAATGTACAGCCTAAAATCTGGTTGTTGGAGACTGCTTGATATGAGCGTGGACTTTGAGATATGTCTCTCTGAGCAGGGCCCAGCATTGGATGGGGTTTTTCTATGGTATAATTACCAAGACCTCCCATATCCGTACGACAGAATAGTTGCTTTTGACTTCAGCGAGGAAGAGTTCGTAACGATGAGGTATCCGGATGAGAGGCTTTTTTATCATTACGATGATTACACGCGGATTCTCATGGAGTTGAAGGGATCTGTTGCCATGATAGTTTTTCCTGCAAAGGTGAAGGAATGTATGTATCTGGATATATGGGTTTTACTAGAATTTGGTGTTAGTGAGTCGTGGACTAGACTTCTTAGCATTGACCTCCCATTGCATTTGGAAATGCCATTGATGTTTTGGAATAACGGGGAGTTGTTCATGGAGAATGGGGAGGGGCAGTTGGTATTGTATGATCTTTTGTCACAAACAGAGACGAATCTTCAGTTTGAAGGGAATCGGAGAACGTTACAAGTTTTCGACTGCAATTTTGTTCAGTTTGAAGGTATGGCTCCATGCCTTAGCTAGTTTAAGGTGGTGTTTGGTAACCCGAAAGGGGTTGTAGATCCACTGTTCACTGCGGATTACTGTTCACTATTTTGTCGTTTTGCGTATAATTTTCAGCCCAACGTCAGCCTCATCACGGTAAGAAATTACCGTGATGCCCTCCGGTACTTATTCGGAAATCAAACTCGTTCGATTGTCGGCTTAGGGCACAAAACAGAGCAAGCTGGTTCGTCGAAGGAAAAATCAGGGTGTGCGAAGACCGGGGGAGACAAAAATCAGCCCATCTCCACCTCGCAGCTTCCAGTTGAATTGTCTATCTGCTCAGCCTGCTCCCATCTCTCATCGTCCGCCGCTGTAATCAGTAAGTCTCCTGAAAGCTGCGAGATGTTTCCATGTTTCTTCTTTCTTTGTATTTGTTGTTGGCCTCTGTGTTAGAGCGAGAAAGACAGAGTCTTTTTAGAGACAGAAAGTTGAACTGCGCTGAAAAAAAGCACCAACTATATGGGGAGATACATGATGCCTTACGATTATCTGATGTACTGTTTGTATTTGATGTTGTTGGTACAACCTTGATTTTAGGGTTGTGGGATGTCTGGTGTTTCTGAATAGGGGAGGCACTTTTCTCCCTTTCATGTTATTATAACACACCACGCCAATTTCTGTGCAAATTTACTGGTATAGCCATTTTTGGTCTTTGCTTTGAGGTTAGGGATGCTGTTAGTGTTTGTGTTTTTTTACACAAACACAGCTTTCTGTTTTGAGGTTAATGAAACNTCAACAAGAAGGGCTTGGTTAACGAAGCCGGGCTCATTTTTGTCAAGGGGTAGCTGAGCCTGGGCGAACGTTTTTTCTTCTGCAGGTTGTAGCTTTCACCCGTCCTTCGATGAACTAGCTGCAGGATGTAGCTGCAGGTTGTATCTTCTTCCCCCTTTCTTTCTCTCTCTCTCTCTGTCCAAGTCCCACCGTTCTCCATTGTTGATTGCACATCCAGCTCCCTTGGAGAAATCATTAGCTTTTAAGATTCCGATTCTTTTCAGCAGTGTTTTTCGCATTTTTTGGCAGAGCAGCGGTTCCCTGGAAGAATGGCGACCTATCTGCCGGAGGAAATGGTGGTGAAGATATTCTCGTGGCTGCCTCCAAAATCTCTGATCCGATTCAAGTGTGTCTCCAAAAGATGGCATGCTCTCATAGGAAACCCTGATTTCCTCTCCAAAAACCTCCTCAATCACTCCATTCTCACCCAAAACCCCTGTGATCCTCGCCGTCTTACCCTCTTCTTCGCCAGAGACATATCCGACTCCGACAAGCAAATACACTCTTTCCGCTCTTACGACTCCCTCCGCTGCGCGTCTCAAACCCCGCTGAATCTCCCACCAGCGCCGCCATGTTTTAGCGTCGTCGCTTCTTGTAATGGCCTCCTCTGTCTCTGGGACGAAATGTGAAGCGACGTCTATATCTGGAATCCCGCCACGTCATCAGAACTTAAGGCTCTCCCGGCCGCGCCTTCTCGCCGTCCTAGACAAGATTTCATGTTCTATGGTGTGGGGTTCGGTTTCGACCCGGTATCCAACGACTTCAAGGTGGTCACGCTTGTAGACGAAGATAACGACTTCTTGCTGGAAGCAAAAATGTACAGCCTAAAATCTGGTTGTTGGAGACTGCTTGATATGAGCGTGGACTTTGAGATATGTCTCTCTGAGCAGGGCCCAGCATTGGATGGGGTTTTTCTATGGTATAATTACCAAGACCTCCCATATCCGTACGACAGAATAGTTGCTTTTGACTTCAGCGAGGAAGAGTTCGTAACGATGAGGTATCCGGATGAGAGGCTTTTTTATCATTACGATGATTACACGCGGATTCTCATGGAGTTGAAGGGATCTGTTGCCATGATAGTTTTTCCTGCAAAGGTGAAGGAATGTATGTATCTGGATATATGGGTTTTACTAGAATTTGGTGTTAGTGAGTCGTGGACTAGACTTCTTAGCATTGACCTCCCATTGCATTTGGAAATTCCATTGATGTTTTGGAAGAACGGGGAGTTGTTCATGGAGAATGGGGAGGGGCAGTTGGTATTGTATGATCTTTTGTCACAAACAGAGACGAATCTTCAGTTTGAAGGGAATCGGAGAACGTTAGAAGTTTTTGACTGCAATTTTGTTCAGTTTGAAGGTACGGCTCCATGCCTTAGCTAGTTTAATTCATGTTTCTGTCTTTTTATTTTTTATATATCTTTTTATTCTAGAATAACTAATTAGTGAGATTCTGCTTATCCCATGGCTCACATCTATCTTACTACAACACGCCTACTGTTTTTAAACTCGCCAGAATCCCTGTCCATGTCCCTATCTCCCGTGTTTGCTACAAAGCTTGTCGCAGTGGGTTACAGTGGGAAAGAACACGCGGGGGTAGAAAGGGTTTTTGTTGAATCCCACCAAAACGACGCCGTTTCGGTCTTTGTTTTTTTAATTTTATTTTTTAATCTAACAAGGGCATTTTGGTAACTCTCCATACTCAAAACGACGTCGTTTTGGGTTTTCCATCCATTTTTACTGTTTCAACTATTGCAGGAGTTGGTAATATAGGGGCTACTTTATACCAACTGAAACCTTGGGGGCTAAATTACAAATGCCTGTAGATTGGGGGGCCATTTTATATTTTTCCCCAAGTAATATATCTTTTTTTTTAATAGGGATGTTTGGTACTAAATATGGCTGCTCGTGTTACATTATTATGTAAATTTGCTCTTTGGAGATCGATTTTGTTCAGTGAAGTTGGTTTGATACGGATCAATTAACATTATTTAAATATATAAAATTAGGTAGGAGATAGTAGAGCCACTTTGATAAACCCAGCAGTCGTCCTCTTCTCCTCCCCTGCATTAGATACGCACACACACGCCACTCTCCCTGTCAAACCTCAAGGAGCCAGCATTATTGGAAAACGGGAAAATCATGCAGGAAAAATAAAATGCATGTGGTTGAATCATCAATTGATCTTGTTATGATTGATTTGAGATTAAGAATTCAAAAATTACTACTTCGTCTAGTTGTTTGACAAATTGACTGATGGAGTAGTTGATTGCTTTTAGACTTTTATTAGGTAAAAAGAGTGATATATTTGAGCGATGCAGCCCAATTCTAAGTGACCAACCCATTTTGTTTTTGAAATTAATGATAGGCTCGGCAACTTGCCCCAAGATGTTCTTCACTTCATACTGGAAATGCGGTACACTTAAAGCATATTGTTAAGAAGATAGAGGCGCATTTGCTCTTTGATGTATTCCTAAATTTCCACTACTGCCTATTTGGATCATTGCTTGGTTGACAATGAGTTAACAAGATGGGTCTGATATGTAACTGTTCTGTTTGTTGTGTGGTGTGATTATTTATCATTTACTTAATGGGTTGCTCATGTTTACATGCAATATGGTTATAGGAACGGGGAGTGGAGTCATACCTATCCCGTCAAGTTCATCTTGTTCATCTCAGTAGCGTTACACCTCCAACTTCAACGACCATAAACACTGCAGGAGAAAACAACGGAAGATAGACAGGAAATTGGAAGAGACACAAATCTCACTGCGAGCAACACGAACCTCACTGCGAGCAACACGAACCTCACTGCAAGAGACACGAATGTCACTGCAAGAGACACAAATCTCACTGCAAGCGACACAAAGCTTACTGCGGTTTATGCAAGAATGCACAGCGAATATGGAAGAACGGATGCTGAAGATGCAGGAAAAGATCGATATGCTGATGGCACTTGTAAGAAGGTTAGAGAATTTTTCCAATATAATTTATTTTTTCACACACACAATTGTTATAATGGGCATGATTATAGTATGAAATTATCATCTTCCTAGGCCTGGAGTGAACTTTGGAGGTAATCCAAGCGAAGGCAACCTGTGAGTGGGGTGTAGCTGTAAGTGAGAATTTTAAAAAGAGGTATTATTACCATCTCTTGTAATTATCATATTTCTTTGAGTTTTGATGATAATGGGATTGTAGTGTGCATTGGGTGTTTGAGATTATTTTTGAGTTGATTATGAGGGAAAGCATATATGGTTGAATTAAGCTGATTGCCTGTGTATTGTGAATATTTTTACGGATAGACAATAAGTCCGGAGTGAAATTCCAGATATTTGAGGCTTGACATATCTACTACCAAAAGTCTCTACTTTTATATTTCCTACTTTGGGTAAAACGATAAGCTGATAACAGTGGCTCCTTTTCCATGGATCAAAGTCACTAGAAGTGACTTCCAACAGCAAATTAGAGATCCGGAGCCAAATGGTCTGGATTTTGAGTTCATTATGAATGTTTTAATATCTGAAACGAATAGCTGTGGTATTATATTGAACATTTTCTATGACCTTGAGCCTTTGTTTGTTGATTATTGGAACTGTAACTGTTTACCCAAGTTTTGGTCTGTGGGGCCTCTTTGCCTGGTTGAGTCACCAAAGGTTCCACCAGAACCCCACAGTAAGCTCACATGGGTGCAGTGGCTTGACAAGAAGCGTGAGCAGGGGAACTCAGTTCTGTACGTAGCCTTTGGTTCTCAGGTGGAGATTTCGCCTGCACAACTCAAAGAAATAGCAACTGGGTTGCAAGAATCCAAAGTGAATTTCTTGTGGGTGATAAGAAAGAGTGAGTCAGAGCTTTTGGAGGGGTTTGAAAGGAGAGTGAAAGAGGAATTGTAGAGAGAGACTTGGTTGACCAAAGGGAGATGAAGATGCATGAGTGTGTATGTGCATGGGTTTCTAAGCCACTCTGGTTGGAACACTGTTTTGGAGAATTAAATTATATTGTTCATTGTCTTCCTCTTCTTTGTAGTCCTTGAATAAGAGAAAAACTATTGATTTGTTAATTATTTATTTACAGAAGTGATGAAATAACGTGCATTGAATGGGAGCTTAATAATGAGACTTTTCTTTTAGACTTGTAATTGGGGATGTATGAAAACTTAAGATTTTTGCAGCTTTATGTCTTGTTATTTTCCTTTTTGTTGTTATTATTATTATTATTATTGTTTATTCAATGGTGATATCATTGCCTTGTATCATAGTCTTGCCTTCTGGATGTCAAAAACTGGCTTTGGTTGTTAAGTCTTTAGTAGGAATTGACTTGTTTGCATATCTTTGGTGTTCTGGGATATTTTTTGACTTTAGCTTTTATTTCTTTTTTACCCATCAAACTGCATTTTCTCCCTTCTTGGCTTGTCCAGCAGTTCCCTTGCTGTCCAGAAGTGGATATGTCATATTTGGACAATAAAATTATGATGAAAGAATATTAACAGAAAGAGAAGAAGATAAGGGAGAAGAGAGAACTCGATGAACTGATTGAGTGTAAAACTGATTCTTATTTATCAACTGAATGCCAACTTCTCTCTGCCTCTCTTCTTGGATAACCAAGGAAAATACTTTGTTAATTCCAGGAAAAGGATCAATCATGAGGATCTGTCCTCTGATTTGAGCATAGGATTCATTTAATCCCATTAAAAACCGGAAAACATATTGCTGATGGTGAAAATTCGTAAGGACTTTCAAACCTCTACAAGTACATTCTGGAATTGGCCTAAAACTATCAAGTTCATCCGAAAGACTCTTAAGTTGCGTGTAATGAGCACTTACAAGTTTGCACCTTGGTGAAGAATTGAAACAGCTTTCTGAAGCTGAAATATTCTCGGGCCATTGCTTTGATTGAACCTATCATGCAGATCCTTCCACATCAGCTGCATTGTCATAGAAGATGATGCTGGTGGCAATCTCTTTGGAAACAGAGTTGAGTAACCATGAGAGGAGCATGTTGTTGCATCTCACCCAACTAGGCAGCGAAGGATCATTAGCAGAAGGTTTCACAGTGCTCCCATCGATAAAACCAAACTTGTTTTTAGCAACTAGTGCTATTGTCATAGATCGCCTCCATGTGATAAAATTATCACCATGAAGAGGATGAGAAACGATCATAGATCCTGGATTATCTCCATGATGGAGATAAAAAGGATTGGATGAAGCATCGGATGGGGAGCTGTTCATCGAGGATTGAGAATCAGCAGATTCTGGTGTAATTGTCACCATTGGAGTAAACAAAGAAAGGAGAAAGGAAAGCTTTGATGAAGCTTTGAAGTAAGAGAAGAAGAAAACAAAGAAAGCTTTAATGGCGGAAAGTAAGGAGCTCGAATGGCTCTGATACCATAAAAGAAAGAGAAGAAGATAAGGGAGAAGAGAGAACTTGATGAACTGATTGAGTGTAAAACTGATTCTTATTTATCAACTGAATACCAACTGATATTTATAGAAGATTACAAAGCTGAAAATATGATTACAAGAATGTAAACTAATCTTCTAACATACTAACTGTCTTAAGTCAACCATTTAACCAATTTATATACTACGACTAACTAACTAAGTAAAGCTGCAGCTGCACTGAAATATATACACTGATAAATATCATATTCGTTAATCGACGTTTGCCCATAAAACTAATACAACTATTTTGTAATTCATATAAAGCATATGAAACAAGGTCTACAAGTCTCTGCTTTGCTCCTGATATGGTTGTCATTTTTCTTATCTTTACCAAGTAATGGGCTGGTTACTTGCTTTTCTATATTTCCTCCAACTTGATTAGATTTTTTTTTTTTTTTTTTTGGCATAAGTTGTCAGTGCTGTTGTCTCTCTTTGAAACTACTCTGGTTTACACCAGCTTGTTCCTTGATCTTGTTGGATTGACCCCAGGGTGCCATTTATTTATTTTCCAGTAACCAATATATATATCCTTGTTATTAAAGCAGAATTAACAATTCAAAACAGGTTTACCTTTGTTTAATTGAATTACGTTTCTTGTTCCTTATTTTTATCATTGGTTGTTGTTGTACCAGGTTGATGATTGAGTTGAAAGATTGATGGATGAAAAGGCAGAGGACTTGTACAGAATGGAATGCATCTTTTGTTGCAATTAAATTTAGTGTTTTGAACTAAAAATTGTGTATAAATAACTTCTGTTGTAAATGTAATGATTAATATTTGTATTTGGTTGGAACACCTTTTCTCGCAGCATTTTCTGCACTGCTCGGATATGGTTCTCGTGTTCTTGATGATTGGTTGAGTAATCAATCCAAGTATTTCTTACTATTTTCAGAAGAAAAGTCGTTGGTTTTTTTTCCAGGCTTGTTTTCTGAATAGTATCATTTATTTACCACGTGTTTTGAGTTTAGTGGAAAATGTTTGCCAAATGAGAAACTGGGGATGTTTAGAAGTGTGCTTTTTTTGTTCTCTTTTCTATTGTTATTATTATTTTGTCAAAATTGTGAATATTGAAGAAAAAAAAGATCGATATTATTGAGTCTAAAAATTTAATGGCGGATGTATTAATTTTCATGTCATTGTAAATTTGTAATGCCCTGATCCCAACAGTATTGTACATAAAACTTATGTTCTTATAACGCTTTCCAAGTATCTATGGGCATTTATATTCTTTCATATGTCCTATAAATTATTAAATTATAAAGACATTTCCTCCTTTTTTGTTAAAATATTTTTTGGGTAATTACATTTTTCCTTGTGAACTGCAGTGTATTTTTACTTTGCCTCATTAACTACTATCCCTACTGCCCGACTTTATAAACTATCATTTTGTGCTTAAAACTTATTTTTCGTCAGTCAAATGCGTTAATTTAGATAGTCCACCATCAGCATCCACCTTTATGTTGACATTGATGGTAAACTAACATGTTCACTTTTTTGTGGACACTATTGGTCCAGTAACAACGTCGACTTTGGTTTCAGTTTTGAATGATTTTTAGCGTTTTATCGAAAATTTTATTAGCGTCAATATTTGTGGATGTTGGGTCATCATAAGCATTAGAGCATTAGCATCCAACTTATCCACGTTGATGTGTGGACGTTGTTTATCAACAACGTCCACTATTGCATTTATAGCATTTACAAAATGTTGCTGCTAAAGATCAACTTTTTTGTAGTGATATTTGATTAGTTTTCAATAAGAATTACTCGAAGTTTTAGTTTTTCTCCTATTTTCCTCGGTTCCTTGATAGAATCTTGGCTTTTGAAAAGAGTAGTAAATTATTTGTTGTTTGACTTTGCAACCCGCAACATTATGTTGCATCACAAAGATATAAATATAAATAAATAATATAATTTGTGATTGGTCTTTTTTTCTTCTTTTTTTTTTTTTCCTTCTTCCAATTCCTTTGGCTATGAGGTTCTTGTAATTTATGTACCATTCACAAGATTTGACAGTCATCCAAAATGCATATGACATTATCTAACAAAAATAATATATGCATTCTACGTGATCACAACAAAAAGATTCCAACACAAATCCTTGCAAATAATATTAGGTTCAAGTATGTATAAATATCTTCTAGTTTTATAGATATGTATTGTGAAAGTTTTACGATGCATAATTTCATTTATAGAGTTTTAGAACACAAAAATTTTACTTACAAACTTGATTTATCGGAGGAAATCAAATATTTGTACATGAGTATTATCTCCTCCATCACCTTTATTGCCGAAGTTATCTACACTATTTAACACTCTCACAAGATGCCTTGATACTATCGTCTTCTTGGCGGGCAAGATTAACGTCGTCCAACCAAATTTTATGACAAGAAAAACTCTTGCTGCACTTTAAGTTTATGATTTCCTTTGATGCACTAACACCTATGATGTTTTTGGAAACTATGTTGCTTACTTGCACAGTTAAAGTTTGCCATAGATTAAGTAATTGTAGGCAACAATGATGAGTTTAGGGATACAAGCGCTGTTAAGAGTTTTACTAATTACACTCTTCATTAATAGATTCAACTAGGGTGCTTTTATATGTATAAAAGCACTTAGTCTATGTGTTGCTAAGGGTACTACAAGTTTTCTTACCAATTGAGATATAAGTAGTTCATAAATGGTAAAATAATTAATCTAAAAATTTAATTAACCAATTAAGCATTTTTCAAAACATATTACGGGGATGGACAATAATATTAAATTCAAATTCTCATAATCTCAAGTGAAATTTTGAAGATCTACTTCATTTTCTACTGCAATTGTTGTCAATCATTTGCTCAAAAAATGAAAATTTGCCCGTTGCTTAACGGAAAAGAGTGAGAGAAGGGTCAACTTGGTATGTAAAAGGGGTTTGCTAGGGGTTCTCCCCGTAGTGTTCTCCCAATCTTACGTAAAACATGATTTAAGAAAAAATAAAATTGTAGTACCTTTTTTTTGCTAACAGATTAATTTTTATGAGTTTATAGTTAGCTTCTAATACTTTAAAACTTATTTTTGGATTCAAAACTAAAACCTAAGGGTGGAAGGTTAACCCTTTAGGGATAATATCACCCAAAATGAATTTGATCATCCTAAATTTGATGCTAATGCCTCAATTTTGGTGCTAATGCCTCAAATTTGGTGTTAATGCCTAAAAAAACCGGTGGTAGAGACCACTACAATTTTATTTTTTCTTAAATCATGTTTTACGTAAAACTAGGAGAACGCCAGGAGAACCCCCTAGCATTTTCCTATGTTAAAATGAGGAATATCATCACATATACATGAAAATTGTCGAACACGTTGACACCAATCTACAGACTACAATAAGTTTTTGGCCTAAAAAATAACCAAACTAAAAATTAGCAAAATTAATTAACTAATATGAAAACGGTGAAAAGAAAAAGGGTAATTTCACTTTAGATCATTGAATTACCATGCGATTTGACAAGCTCCCAAACTTCAAAACCTAACCTCTCACCTTGAACTTTCAATTGCAATCAATTTATCTCATCCGTCAAGTTTTGTTGTTAAAACCCCTAAAAAGACAAAATTACCCTTCAATTTTTTTTTTTTTATTAAAAATAAAATTGAAAAAAAGTCACAAGGTGGCTCAACTGTGGTCGCCTTGTGCTTTTTTTATTTTCTTTTTTAAAAATTAATTTGAAATTAGGGGTAAATTTAGAATTTTATAAAAAGTAAGGGTATAAATATCATTATTTCACTTTTAACGTTTAGAATTTGATGGAAGGGGTTCAAATTGACTGTAATTGAAAGTTCAAGAATTCAAATTGCATGGTAATTTATGGGTCTAAAATAAAATTACCCCAAAGAAAAAATTGTAACAGAAGAAAACACAAAAATGGTTAGCAACCCAAACAAATAGTACTTAAACAACTAAAAATCAATACAAAAAAACAAGGAACAAAGAACCAACAAGAATGAGTCAAATAAATAATTAAGCCCATTAAAAGAATAAGAGTGATCACAAGTGTAGAGAAATTTGTTATAAACTGGTTGAGTAGTGATATTAATCAGCCCAGCATAAGTGAACAGTATTCATGCTGGCCTTATTTTAATATTAAAATATTTAAAATTACCGTTCATTTTTTAAAATAGTAAAATAAGGCCAGCGTGAGTATTGTTTACTCATGCTGGCCTGATTAATATCACTACTCAAACTGTTTTATAGTTAATTTATATAAACTAATCTAATAAAGTGATATGTGTTCCTTAACGTATGAGAAACACATGTTTTTTTTTTTAATAACATGTGCTTCTCACATGCTTTTTTAATAACTATAGAACGTATGTCACTTTATTAGATTAATTTATTAGTAAATCCCGACCGGCCTTTGTTGATCCACCTTGCCTTTAATGACAATTATTATGGATTCACTTCAGGGTTTATACTTGATTCTCATAATTTGTCCTTCTTGGATTTGTCCCACGATAAGGTCACCACCAAAACAATATTGTTGGTTAAATCTAGGCCATTCGTTGTTTTAACAGCATATGTGTGGTAGTTTTCACTACCGCACCTAAGCCGGATCCTAGTTTTTATGTCATTGTAAATTTGTAACGCCCTGATCCCAATACTATTGTATAGAAAACATATATTTCTCTTTATAACACTTTCACAGGTATCTATGGGCATTTATATTTTTTAGGAGAAACTAATTCACTTTAAACCTCTAAACTATCAGGCGTTTTGATAAGACCTCTTAAATTTTAAAACCTTTCAATTTCATCCTTTAAACTTTTAATTTGATGCAATGTACCTCCTTTATCAGATTTTAATAAGGCTAGGTATCAGTCATATCAGTCCGGTTAATAGGGTTACCGATTACCGACCGATAAGCTATCGGTTAACCTGTTCTTGATCAATTACCGACCAATAAGCTATTAGTTAATTGGGTATCAATCATATCGGTAATTGGTTAAACCAATTTTCGTGAGCTTTTTATTGGGCTTTTTACAGGTTGCTAATTGGGCAAAAAATTAGTTGTTTTGGGGGCCTAAATACTTTTTGTTCGGTTAAAGCCTAAAATAGCTTATAAAAAATTAGTTATTTTGACCCTTTTGAGGGCCCATATATATGGCTAAAATAGCTTATTGAAGCTTTTTTTTATATCGATCCACTACATTTTTTATATTATAAAATAAAAATCAAAGGAGTTAAAAGTATAAAATTATAAAAAAAAAATAAAAATCCTTATCAGTTATATCGGTTTTTCGATAACAATTTTTTAATCAATCGATAAGCTTATCAGTATAAATTTTTTAACCTATTACTGTAACACCCCCAAAATTAGCCTCGGCTAATCTGGTAGAGTCACTGGCAATTTACCCATTTAAGTCAACCTGTGACCAAACGGGAAATCACCCTTATAGAAAAAACGTCAGAGTAAATGTAAGGGAAGATGAATATATCTGAGTCACTATAATTCATCAAGTAAGAACATGGAGCTACTAAGCAGTAAAGACAAACCTGTAATTATAAGAAAAGCATAACCAGTCAAGTAATAGCATCTCTTGCCACTTCTAGAGCGATAAATCAGATTATCTAAAGAATAATAACCGCGTAAGTCTAACGACTTAGTAAGTAAACCTTACAACTTAGATATGATATGAGTTCAATTAATGAAAGTAAACATGCAATTTGAGTAATAACCAAAAAGAGGGCATTACCTCCGCTAATACACCATTTAATAGGTTTTAGGGTTTTCAAAGCTTATAGTGTAGAACCAACGATAACTACCTAATCATTTTAACGCAGAAAAAAACTAATGCATTATAAGTCATAACTTTCATACATGGTCTACCCGAGATATCACCCATTCTCAGTAGGGTTGATGCTGTCCCAAGGGACCTATGGTACAATGCCAATGTCCCAGCCATTGCACAACATACCGTACGTAACATTAGTGGCACGATAGAGTCCGACCTCGAGTGTCCCACACTAACTAATGACATCCGTCCTATAGTGACCGAACCATTGGGAATGGTTGCACTAGGGTCACAAAAGCAATGGATCCAAAGCCCTATATAACACACACATTTGGCCATAATTTGCAGTTTATATAGTAAGCCCATGGTCATTCATACCGCACGTACCGGCATACTATGTCTTACAATGTATCTTAACAGTTAATTAATAACGCAGTTACCAAGTAATTATAGAAAGTAGGCATGCTCATATCATACTCGTGGTCAGTCAACTGACATATCCTATGTTTTACGTAAAAATAGTGTAAGTGTCTACTTACCTTGCACATTCAAGCGAATCCTCCGACGAAACTAAGTCCTGTCGTAACGGATACAAGGCACCGTCATTCTAGGCCCTATTCATCCTAAAAATATAGCTAGACTAAAGCATACATGTGTGAAACTCAAAAACTAGTGTTCTGCCCACTGACTGTACATCCGGCCTCGATGGTGTACGTCTGCTCAGTGTGTTAAGCACACTGTTTTAACATTCAAACAGTGCATGGTTCCTATAGCACTTCTAGACCTCTAAACCTTCTTTAAGCTAATAACAAAGCACATGCAACGTAAGAAATCACAACACAATGGGATTTTGAAATAGTCATTTGAAAACATTATCATTTCTAAGAAGAAACTTGATGAACACTTGGAAAATTCAACAAGGTATAAAACAAAGGCTATAACAGTGTTAAATACAAAGGAAACAAGGATTACTCCGAAGCTGAGCATGGATATGGTCTCCCTTCATTGGAAATTCCTTTTGGAAGCACTATTTTTCACCAAACTCTCTCTCAAAACATGGAAAGGGGTTTTGGCAGCCTAGGGGCACACCAGAGAGCGAAAATAGGTGTGAGAAATGAGAGGTGGAGGTGGGCATTTATAGGAAAAGTCCGCCACCAACTCTCTATCAAACCAGCAGACATCCGGCAACCTTAGTGTACGTCTGGGTATTACCCAAAAGGTATTCAAAAAGTAGCGTACATCCGGTGGTTCTACGTACATCTGCTTGTACGGTTTGCAGAGCGTACGTCNGGGGTCAGTGTTTGGCTTCCATTTTCTAAGAGTTCAAAGTGTGATTAAGTTAACGCTAAGGGTCTTGGGTCTTGTCTAAGCAGCTTTATAGAAGGCCCTTATTAAACGTTCTTTATTAAAAGGATTTTGTTTAGTAAAAATGTTTGTTTTTATCGGGGTATTACAATTACCAACCGATAACTATCGGTTGCAGTTAATATCAATTCGGCTAACTTCGGTAATCAGTTGGTAATCGGATAATCTGCCCACCCCTAGTTTTTAAATGTTAAAAGTGATAAAATGACCATTATACCCCTGACTTTTTTTAAAATTTCAAATTTACCCTTAATTTTAAATTAAAAATTAAAAAAAATAAAGTTATTGAAAGAAAAATCACAAGGTGACCCACGGTTGAAAACAAACCAAAAAAATTGAAAAGTAATTTGGTCTTTTAGGGGTTCCTGTTTGAGTTTAATGAAAAAAATTGACGGAATAGGGTAAATTGAATCAAATTGAAAGTTCGAGGGGTGAAATTGAGTGTTTTTAAAATTTGGGGATTTTTTCAAAACGCATGGTAGTTTAAGGGTCCTTTATGAAGTTTCCCATATTATTTAATATGTTTTATAAATTATTAAATTGGAAAGACATTTCCTTTTTTCTTTCTCTGGCTTTTTCCTTCTTTCTTCTTCCTTCTGAACCATACATGTTAACATGGCTAAGGAACCCAAACTATTATGAACGTTTATTCCTCAAACAACAATAAAAGATGAGAAGCAACATGTTGAACATCTTATGATCAAGTCTGTATGCGCTTGTATTAGCTTGTGTGAACTCTAGTAGACCGAGCATTCTTATGCATTAGAGAGGCAGCAATCAATAATTACTATATTTCTTTCCATATACACAAGTAAATCTTAAGCTCACTATTCTTTAATTAGATGCTATGGTTTTCATTTTATTTGGTTTTGATTTCTAGCCAGAAATTTGAAATAGTTAAACGATTTTACTGAGAATTATATGCATGCAGGGGCTGATGCTAAATGATCGAATACAGGGCGTATATATATATGCACATTATTATATGAACTCTCTTCTAAATCCTTTAGAAATAATTGTTCATCTTATCCTTAATGTTTGATCCAAGTGAACCCTCAAGATTGTGGGTTAAATTACTGCCATACATTTATAATCTCATTTTAATTAGCTAATGGCAGAAGTACATCTAATTGATAGTTTAGTGCTTAGACACTTGTATAGTTGTATAGGATCAAATAAAGACTTATCTTATAAGTTGGGGGTTTTTGGCGACCCCCATATTATGGCCTCATTGAGGTCAATGATGAATTTTTTACTCCTATAGATGACTAAATGATTTAGCTTTCATTCTATTACTCTATGTATTTATTTATTTATGTCTGCCTATGTACGAGAAAATTGAATTACTAATCAATATTGGATTGAAGTATGTATGCTTCTTATAGCAAACAGAATTAGTACACAATTTGGGATTGAAGTACTAAATATGTACAACTAGAATCAGTTGATTCTACGCATGGTGCCTTTGCGTAGTATTGCTTAGTTTAAAGATTAATTAGAGGAAACTAAAGAGATTTTTACAGCATATAAATATATATCTTACACGGACAAGGAATTTTACAAACAAACAAACAAATCTTTATTATTCAATATGAATGTTAATAAACAAATAGTAAAAGCAAATCACAACTTAATCAACTAGCACGAAGGAGAGACATTCCCCTGGTTAGTCAAGTTAACGCTCTCACATGAAGCCTTGACACTTATGTTTTCTTGGCAAGCAAGATTAATGTCTTTCAACCAAATTTTCCGACATGGAAAACTCTTGCTGCACTTGAAGTTTATGGCCTCCTCTGATGCGTTAACGCCTGTTATGTTTCTGTAAACAATATTGCTTACTTCCACAGTTGAAGCCTGCCATTAGATTAAGTAATTGTCAGTGACAATGATGAGTTTAGGGATGCAAATGTTATTTAGAGTGTTATAGCTTTGTTTTGTCACTGTGCCATGTGACACTCATGTTGAGTATCATTCACATAAATTTAGAAATGCACACTATCATTACACCAAACATTTTTGTTAAGATTATTACCTGTTCCAGGCATGAAGGTTCTTTTTTATCATAATAATATTGATTTATGATTATGGGGTTTTGAACATTGTGCATTTCAACATTTTGAAATGTGATATTTTTGGCATATCCAGAGCCGCCCAGCATATGAATAAATGAATAATATGTTAAGTGTGAATTACTGCCAAGGATGAAGTAACAAAAAAGAACCCAAAAAAAAAACACATTTAATTGAAAACCAATTAATTGTTAATTACCTGCCAAGTTTTTATTCTCAATCCATTAGTGGTTCCTGTTAGTATCGCTCTATCGACCATCACATTCGAAACATAGTCAGTTGAACCGCTTGCACCCAGGCTTCGAATGCTACAAGTAAAATAATATCCAAATAAGTAATAGTTAAATTACATGTAAAGAAAAGAGGAAAAAAAAAAAAACCCCAATGCAATAATATTCATGCATGCAAAGCAAGAAGAGTTAGAGGCATACCTGATTCCATGGCCGGGTCCACAGGTAATATCTGTGGCTTCAACATTTTTAGAACCACTTACTATAGAAATACAATCATCACCTTCAATAAATAAAACATAAAATCTCATTATTAATGTCACTTTAGTGGCAAGCCAAACTTGAATTAGCAACTTTTTATAGAAAATTCAAGGTTATATATATTATAAGCTTTTTTTTTTTTTTGGTCTTATATATACCTGTCCTTATAATGCAATTTTGAATATGAATGTTCTGCGTTTCTGTGATGTGAATTCCATCGGTGTTGGGGCTATGTCCTGGTGCAGTTACCATGAGACTGGAAGCTTTGACGTTTATGCATTTCTGAAACGTGAGATGCATTTGTAGTGCGTTTTTTATCTGCAAGTTATCTACAGTCAAATTGTTGCAGTTGAGGAAAGTCACGGCCTATATATATACAATAAAAAAATAAAAAAAGGTGGTAAATTGCTGTTCGACAAACAAAAAAGAAGACAAAAATATTTTGAAATGAAATCAAGAAATAAAGGGAAAAAGAAAAAAGGCTTACAGTTGGTGCATGCGTGCAAGGCTGCAAAAGAATAGAAGAAAGAAATAATAATACGAATTAGTTCAAATTGTATTAATTAAGAAATGGAAAGAATGAAAGTTGATGGAAGAATTCATGAGCCGATCGAATTACACATATATATATACCAGAGATTTGTTGACTTTGCATGAGTTATTCCACCATCTCTTCCCATTGCCATTGATGGTGCCCCCACCTTGGACAGAAAAATTTTGAATATTTTGGAACACAAGCCATTGTCGTTTATGTTTTTGATAATCTGATTTACGAGGAGAAGCTTTAATTGTTCCATAGACCTATAGAGAAAGAAAAGTTAGGCATATAATTAATAATATCTATGTATATATATATATATATATTTTATTTTTTTGAATTGGTATTCATATAAACCAAAGAACAAGCTTACACAGCAATAATTACATTCTCTTCCACACGAAATGGGAAGTCAGCTACCCACTCTCTGCCCTCCCCATATTTGAAAGCCAAGTGTGCCAAGCGGTGGGCCACACCATTAGCACACCTACTAGTATGCTGAACTACCCACCCCTGCCACATTCTCATTTCAGCTTTTATAGCATTCACGATTTGCCCATACGCTGTCCAGCAGTTGCCCTCCCTATTTATCGCCTGCACAACCTCTAATGCATCCCCCTCCATGATCACACGTCGAAGGTCTAACCGTTTTGCAAGAGTCACCGCAAGCCACGCCCCAACTACTTCCGCCATAGTTGGATTGTTGATGCACTCCTTCGTTGCACATGCCATCACCAAGACCTGACCTGTATGATTACGGACGACAAGTCCAATTCCCATCTTGTTATGTTGCTTGCTAATGGAGGCATCCCAGTTAACCTTTACAAACCCAACTGGAGGTGATGACCAGCCAACAACGGGACGAGAAACCACTCCTATGGGCCTTGTTTGAACTGCCGCATGATCAACAGCCTCAACTTGTTCCCTAGCACGTCGTACCAAGTCTGAGGGGGCAACCATATCACCACCGAAAACCATGGAGTTCCTTCTCAACCATATTTGCCGTGCCACTGTTACTGCAAGGTGCAGTTGAGTGGAATCTAATCTATCCATCAGCTTCTCCATAATAAGAATAAAATCAATTTCATCACCAGTACACTTATGGAATTTGGGACCACATTCCATCCAAACATCCTTAGCTGACGGACACGCCCATAAAATGTGCCCAATAGTCTCCGTTGCCAATCCACATATTGGACATGATGGATCTGTTGTGATGTGCTGTTTAAATAATAGTTCTTTCGTTGGCAAAATATTAGAACATGCTTGCCAAAGGAATGTCTTAACCACTCTAGCATAGTTTATCTTCCATATTCCCTTCCACAAAACAGCCATCTCGTGGACATCAGAGCAGCCACCACCTGCACTAATCCCATTTTCTTTCACCATGTGATAGGCACTACGTACAGTAAACACACCTTGCTTCGTGCCTGCCCAGACCAGCTTATCTGTACTATTTCTTGGACACACACCCATACTGCATATCACTTGGGCTTCCTCATCATTGAAGATATGTTTAACCAGGGAGGTGTTCCACCAATTGGTATCCGGATCTAGTAAATCGCAAACCTTAGCATCACTCGGCAACCACTTCACCGGGGAATTAACCAAATGTGAACCATTTGTTGGCATCCACCAATCTTCCCAAATTCTAATTGAAGCACCATCCCCAACTCGCCAAACTAGCCCATCTTTGAGAACAGGGATTGAATTTCTGATACTTCGCCATACATATGATGGCTTCCACCCCAAATTAGATTCCAAAAACGATCCATTTGGGTAGTATTTTTCCTGAAATATTTTTGCCACCAAAGTATTGGGATTTTGTAACAATCGCCATCCTTGTTTAGCAAGGAGGGCAAGGTTAAAAATTTCTAGATCACGAAATCCCAATCCACCACGCTCCTTTCCCCTTCCCACCTTGCTCCAGCTCATCCACACAATTCTTTTGTCATTCCCCTTATGCCCCCACCAGAATTTAGACATCATGGAATTGATCTCCTTACACAACGTCTTAGGCAATTGAAACACGCTCATTGTATAGGTAGAGATAGCCTGCACAACGGCTTTCAATAGGACTTCCTTCCCAGCTTGTGATAGAAATTTTTCTTTCCATCCGTTCATACATTCCCAAATTCGGCCTTTAATAGATGAGAATGAGCGGATTCTTGATCTCCCAATTAATGCAGGCAAACCAAGGTACTTTTCAAGATTGGTTGTAGCATTGACTCCTGCGGCCGACAGAAGAACCTCCTTCATTTCCCTTTTTGTATTCTTGCTAAAAAAGATGGAAGTCTTGTCCCGGTTTAATTTTTGGCCAGAGGCTTGTTCGTATACCTCTAACACCTCTTGGATTCGAATCCATTCCACCACATTTGCTCTACAAAACAGCAGGCTGTCATCTGCAAAAAACAAATGGTTAATTCTTGTACCACCCCTCGTTATGGGTAGTCCAGTGAGTCTCTGTTCTTGTTCCGCCATTCGCAGCAAATTACTAAGCCCCTCCGCACATAATACGAAAAAATAGGGAGACAAAGGATCGCCTTGTCTGATCCCCCTAGTAGGTACAATCTTCCCAGTCGGTTGGCCATTTATCAATATAGAATAGGACACAGTGCGTACACACATCATCACTTTCTCAACCCATCGTCGATCAAATCCTAATTTGAGCATTATCACCTCCAAAAAGTCCCACTCAACCCGGTCATAAGCCTTGCTCATGTCAAGCTTTAGCGCCATGTAACCAGTTTTCCCTGTCATCCGTGCAGCCATGGTATGAAGAGCTTCAAATGCCACCATAACATTGTCCGTAATGAGCCGCCCTGGTACAAATGCACTCTGATTGGCCGAAATAACACGAGGAAGAAACTTCTTCAGCCTGTTGGCTAACACCTTAGCAATGAGCTTGTAAATTACATTACACAGGCTAATAGGCCTATATTCTGTAATTTTGGTAGGCTTCTTAACTTTTGGAATTAATGTGATATATGTATCATTAATTGACGTGTCAAAAATGCCATTATTTAAGAAATCCAAAACTGCCGCGCATACCTCATTTCGCACTACTCCCCAAGAATGTTGATAAAAACAAGCCGACATGCCATCGGGACCTGGGGACTTTGTAGGGTGCATCTGCTTCAAGGCCGCATCCACTTCTGGCATAGTAAAAGTCTTAAGCAATTGATTGTTCATTTCTGCAAATACTCGGACCTCCAACCCTCTAAGACACTCCTCCACACTAATCATCCCACCAGTCGTAAATAGTCTTTGGTAGAATTCAATGAATGACTTCCCAATATCCTCCTATTTTGTCCACTCCCTGCCAGTATCATCTTGAATTTTTTGTATAGTATTAATCCTCCTCCGATGGTTAGCCCATGCATGAAAAAATGGGATGTTTCGATCTCCATTGCGGTACCAATTACGCTTAGCTCGTTGTTTCCATCTTGTATCCTCATGTTCTAGAAGAGCCTCAATCTCCTTTTGTAACAACTTAATTTCTTGGCCATCCGTCGCACCTTCATTTCTCTGTAGGATCTCTAATTGTTTAGTTTTCTCTTTGATAGCTTTTTCAATGTTCCCATATTTCTGCCAACTCCACCTTTGCAAAGCACCTTTACACTTCTCAAGCCTCTGTTGCACCGTCTGAATCATTGACTCGCCCACTACTCCATTATTCCATGCATTTGCAATGATATCACCAGCTTCCCCATCCAACAACCACCTAGCCTCAAATTTTGCACCACGCTTGGTATGAACAAGTCCACCCTCTGTTTCCGTGCATGTGATAAAAATGGGTTTATGGTCTGAATCCCGAGCTACCAATATAGAGACCTCCACCCTCCGAAAAATATTACACCACCCCATGTTGGCAACTGCCCGATCCAACCGCTCCTTAGTGAATCCGGCATCTTGTCTACAATTAGACCAAGTGAATTTAGATCCCGAATAGCCCAAATCACCAAGATGGCAATATTCCAACACCTCCCGGAACAAAGCCATTTGGGATTTGTTACGTAATGCCGCCCCAGATTTTTCGGATTGGTTGATGATCTCGTTAAAGTCTCCTACACAAAGCCAATTTAAAGGAGTGAATGTGTTGAGGTGGTTTAATAATGCCCAAGATTCAGTTCTTCGACTCCAATCCGGATGGCCGTAAAATCCGGTCAACTTCCATCTACATCCCGATGTCCCATATTCACAACAGCATTGATGTGTCTTCTAGAAAAGTTTTGAATCTCTAAGAAATCAGCATCGTTCTAGCACAAAGCTAGACCACCGCTTCTACCAATCGGATCCACAACAAACATGCATTCAAACCCCATCTTCGCCCGAATATACTCCATCTTATGTCTCCTACATTTTGTCTCCATAAGAAACAAAATGGTGGGCTTCTTCTCCTTCGTCAGTTGACAATGGTCACGAACTGCCGCAGGGTTCCTAAGCCCTCGACAGTTCCAGCTTAAGAGATTCATAATTGATGGCGGGGTTGACTGTCAGCCGCCGCCATCTCTTGAGACACCGCACCTTCTGCCAATACCACCCATTTATTTTGTTTCCCTCCTCTTGTGGACACCCTAGCTTGGCCGCTAGGGTTGTAGTTCCTTTTCTTGCTAGTAGTGGTTCCTGGCCCCACTGTCGCAATAGGACCTGAGTTCTATCGTGCATTCCGCTTCCAAGACCGTACACTCACATTAGCTCATTTGGCCCCTAACATCGTGGAAAGAGAATACTCTGCCTGTATGTCACCCACCTTCTCCCCTTGCATCGTGGAAAGAGTGGCCACCATCTGATTGCCACCCACGTCTCTAGTTGGAGGGACCCAGACCCCCACATCAGAAGTTTCAGCCTCAACTGCTTCAACATGTACTCCACCGAGTGCTCCACATTCATTGATTGATTCCTTGCTTTTTCCTTTATCAGCTCCTGCTGCCACGGTACTGGGGTTCAACCAACCCACGTTNATTTCGCACTACTCCCCAAGAATGTTGATAAAAACAAGCCGACATGCCATCGGGACCTGGGGACTTTGTAGGGTGCATCTGCTTCAAGGCCGCATCCACTTCTGGCATAGTAAAAGTCTTAAGCAATTGATTGTTCATTTCTGCAAATACTCGGACCTCCAACCCTCTAAGACACTCCTCCACACTAATCATCCCACCAGTCGTAAATAGTCTTTGGTAGAATTCAATGAATGACTTCCCAATATCCTCCTGTTTTGTCCACTCCCTGCCAGTATCATCTTGAATTTTTTGTATAGTATTAATCCTCCTCCGATGGTTAGCCCATGCATGAAAAAATGGGGTGTTTCGATTTCCATTGCAGTACCAATTACGCTTAGCTCATTGTTTCCATCTTGATCCTCATGTTCTAGAAGAGCCTCAATCTCCTTTTGTAACAACTTAATTTCTTGGCCATCCGTCGCACCTTCATTTCTCTATAGGATCTCTAATTGTTTAGTTTTCTCTTTGATAGCTTTTTCAATGTTCCCATATTTCTGTCAACTCCACCTTTGCCAAGCACCTTTACACTTCTCAAGCCTCTGTTGCACCGTCTGAATCATTGACTCGCCCACTACTCCATTATTCCATGCATTTGCAATGATATCACCAGCTTCCCCATCCAACAACCACCTAGCCTCAAATTTTGCACCACGCTTGGTATGAACAAGTCCACCCTCTGTTTCCGTGCATGTGATAAAAATGGGTTTATGGTCTGAATCCCGAGCTGCCAATATAGAGACCTCCACCCTCCGAAAAATATTACACCACCCCGTGTTGGCAACTGCCCGATCCAACCGCTCCTTAGTGAATCCGGCGTCTTGTCTACAATTAGACCAAGTGAATTTAGATCCCGAATAGCCCAAATCACCAAGATGGCAATCTTCCAACACCTCCCGGAACAAAGCCATTTGGGATTCGTTACATAATGCCGCCCCAGATTTTTCAGATTGGTTGATGATCTCGTTAAAGTCTCCTACACAAAGCCAATTTAAAGGAGTGAATGTGTTGAGGTGGTTTAATAATGCCCAAGATTCAGTTCTTCGACTCCAATCCGGATGGCCGTAAAATCCGGTCAACTTCCATCTACATCCCGATGTCCCATATTTCACAACAGCATTGATGTGTCTTCTAGAAAAGTTTTGAATCTCTAAGAAATCAACATCGTTCCAGCACAGAGCTAGACCACCGCTTCTACCAATTGGATCCACAACAAACATGCATTCAAACCCCATCTTCGCCCGAATATACTCCATCTTATGTCTCCTACATTTTGTCTCCATAAGAAACAAAATGGTGGGCTTCTTCTCCTTCGTCAGTTGACAAAGGTCACGACCTGCCACAGGGTTCCCAAGCCCTCGACAGTTCCAGCTTAAAAGATTCATAATTGATGGCGGGGCTGACTGTCAGCCGCCGCCATCTCTTGAGACACCGCACCTTCTGCCAATACCACCCCTTTATTTCGTTTCCCTCCTCTTGTGGACACCCCAGCTTGGCCGCTGGGGTTGTAGTTCCTTTTCTTGCTAGTAGTGGTTCCTGGCCCCACTGTCGCAATAGGACCTGAGTTCTGTCGTGCATTCTACTTCCAAGACCGTACACTCACATTAGCTCGTTTGGCCCCTAACATCGTGGAAAGAGAAGATTCTGCCTGTATGTCACCCACCTTCTCCCCTTGCATCGTGGAAAGAGTGGCCACCATCTAATTACCACCCACGTCGCTAGTTGGAGGGACCTAGACCCCCACATCAGAAGTTTCAGCCTCAACTGCTTCAACATGTACCCCACCAAGTGCTCCACGTTCATTGATTGATTCTTTGCTTTTTCCTTTATCAGCTCATGCTGCCACGGTACTGGGGTTCAACCAGCCCACGTTGTCTACATGGCCAACCACATGGTCACCTTTGTTAATTGATAGTTGTTCCACCAACTCCTCTAAAGCCGGCCCATTCACCTTATCCCTGCTGCCATCATGCACAGTAGAAAATCCAAAAACACCCCCACGATCAAGCAACCCACGTATAGCTCCAGAAAATTCAGTAGGAGGAGTAAGATATTCCCCACGTTTAGCCATCCCACGACCAGCTACCTCCGACTGGTTGAGCCCACCATTCGGAGCACTTGTTTCCCCACGATTAAGCGTCCCACAAGCTGCTCCAAAGCAATGTGATTCCCCACGATCGGAGGTCCCACGAACTGCTCCATGCAGTGTTTTAGATCCATTACGCATGGGGCCAGAAAAAGTGGAGGACTCCTCTGACGTGCTAACAGCACGGTGTTCACCACCATCTGCCCCCGAGTCGCCACCTTCAGCCCCTAATACCGCCGACGGCTTCACCTTCCACCCTTCGTAATTAAAATAGCCATACCCATCTCCGGCGCCCCTCCTTCTTCCATCATCAGCCCTCAATCCGACACCCCATTGTTTCAAGTCATCCGTTGCATTCAATCTTGTACGCCTTGGTATTGGGCACCCCTTTTCATCATGTACAAGCCGCCCACACCCGAAGCAAAACATAGGCAGCTTCTCATACTTGAAGGAAACCCAGTAAGACTTTCCTTCCAGCCTGAGAGCTCTACCTCGTTCTAAAGGCTTTGCTAAATCAATTTCCACACGAATACGGATACTTCATCCCCAACCAACCCCATCGCCTGCCAGGTCTACTTCCGTCAATCTCCCCAATGATTCCCCAATTTTCACAGCAATCCCTTTAGTCATACATAATAATGGCAAGTCATGAACTTGCACCCAGAAAAGAGAGTGTTTGAATGCCATCTGAGCCGGAGGAGTTTTCCCATCAAATTCAGTTAGAACTATAAGTTGGCGATCAAAAGACCACGGCCTCCCGTCCAAGACTCTCCGCATATCATCTACCTCCTCGAATTCAAAGAGCCAAATGTTATCGTCCAACTCCTTAAAAAGCACTCCCTTTGTTGTGCGCCAGACTCTGGTTAAAACAACCTTGAATGCCTCCTTATTCACCCTCTTTGCCGTCCAGATCCGTCCGATCAAACACCTCCCACCTTGAGCCCGGACCTCCTCAATTTCCCCCTCAGTAATTGTGATCCCCATTTTCTCCCCCTCAGATAGGGAAATATTGCCGCATAATTCCTCCAATTGCTCTGCCATAATCAAACCGTACGTGCTTCAGTCTTCCTGCCTATCCTTTCTCTACCGCCAAAACGTTAGAAGGTTCAACCTCACCTCTAGTCACTTCACTGAGAGAAAACTAGGGAGGACATAGTTTGGGAGTAAAATTTTTATGTATATATATAATTACACATGCATGCATGCAAAGAGAAATTACGTAAACAGATCACCTTGAATGTGAAATTAGATTTGCAAGGACCCGAGAATGTAACTGGCATGAGATGATAGCTCTTATTTTCTGGTACCACAAGAACGCTATCTTTTGAAGAACAAGCCTCCCTCCATGCTTTCTTAAATGCCTGTGCCAAAACATCAATTAATCAGTTGACCCACATCCACATGCACAAAGAAAGAAAAAGAAAAACCAAAACCAAATTCTGCAGGAAAAGAAAAAGAAAAAAGAAAAAAAGAAACAATTGACGCACCTGAGTATCATCTCCTCCGTCCCCTTTAGCGCCAAAGGCATCTACATTAAGCAGCTTCGAAGTTGAAGCTTGTTAAAACACAGTTTTCCAAGGATGACGTGGAGGATCCTGATTCGTCGGATTGCTGGATCGTTGTTGTGGATGATTTTGGTGATGATGATCTATAGGTAAGATTGGCTGCAAAACAGAGAACTATAAGGAAGGCCGGGGGTGTCCCGGCGACGGGAGCTCCGATGCCTAAGTCAGTACTTTGATTATGGAAGATCAAAATAACTTGAAGAGAATGAGTGAGTTGTGAGAGAACAGGATACCTTCGATTTGCAGGTGGAGTCTTCCTTTTATAGGAACAGCGGATGACGTCATCATAATCGGCATAATTGGCTGAAGAGATTCTCGGCTAGACCGAGAATCATAGTGACCTATGTTCGAGAGTAACATTCGGAAAAACCCGAATGATGTCCTCCGAGGACATCATTCGACTGGTTTTTCCGAATGATGTCCTCCGAGGACATCATTTGATTGAGCTGGACATGCACAATCTTTTGGGCCTTTACTACGGGTTTGTCCAAGTATGGGCCGCAAGGCCCACTTAGTTTGAATTTTGATTCTACAAAGCTGAAGCTGAAGGAATGGTTACTATGCGTGACGTACTATAGGCGCGGGAATGAAGCCGGAAACTGGATGTTTCGGATGAGAAAGACGTTATAATGATGAAAACGGTGAAAATCAAAAAAAGGGCGTGGGCGTGAAGAAGAGACATGATATCCGAATATAATAAAATGGGCGTGGAAGAATTTGCAGAAGTTGAAAAAGGTGGCTCAGCAAGAGAAACTTTTATATATCGATCGTTGTGATTTGTTTAATGAAGGTGGGTGGGTGTTCTTTTATAAGCCTTATGATATGTAGAAGCAAGTCCGAGTAGAACTCCTATTATTAATTCCGAAGTCGGTGGGAAATACTAATTCTATCTGCATTCTTTTTTGAGCAATTCTATCTGCATTCTGATTCTTCATGAATCATGATCGATGTCATCTTTTACCACTGCACTTCTGTTTACACTCTAATTATCTCCCGCGCAGATCAGACTTAATTAGTATAAAAAACTACGCCGTTTTGGTGCAAATTAAAAGGCGGGATAAATTGGCGCGGTGGATGAAATATTCGGAAAACATTTTGTATTTTTTTTTCTTCTGTGTCGTTCTCTCTTTCTCCCTCTCGTCGCAGAGCATGCAAGGAAAAAAATTTGTCTTTCTCTAGTCGAAGTTGCAGAGCAAGGAAGAAAGAAGAGCTTCAGGTAAATTTTCTTCCTCTTTCTTCTTCTTCTTCTTCTTCTTCTTCTTCTCTCTCTTTTTGTTACAGTCTGAAATTCTCCCTCTCCGGAACCTTGTTTTCTCCGTGCTAGCTTTGGTTTAATTTCGAATCTTCGTGTATATTTCTGAAATTTACGCTTCATGTTGGCATATCCATTGGATGATTTGAGAGTATTTCGCTGATTTGTAGAAACCCCTGTTTGTTTTTTTGTAGAAGCCCCTGTTATATGGAATGTGGAATTTGAGAATTATTGGGTCAATGCTAATGGTGGCTGTTGTCTTGATTTTTGGATAATTTCTTGATTCTTATATTTCTTATTTTTGGAATTTGATAATTTCTTGTTTCTTGTTATGGGGTTTTATTCTAACAGCAGATCATGCAGCCTTGCTTTTCTGATTATTACGTTCGGTGTGGACTCAGGTAAAGAAAGGGACAATTGAAGACTATATTGGAACTCTCTGGACGACACCACCACAATCATCATCAATGGCTGCTGCGTAAACGCTTAGGAATTCAAAATTTTCCATCTTCTCAAACTCTCTGGATTTGTGCATTCTTGTCAAAATCTGTATAATGAACTTGCAGAGCAAATTCTGTTCAGATGGTGATAGATGAGTCAAATCTCCATGTCTATATATTGCATAGGTTCATAATCTATCTACATATACTTGTTTTTTTTGTTTAGTGCATATCTTCTATATTATACTTTTATTAGTCTTCTTTGCATAGGTTCACAAAACTATCTGCAGATGCTTAGTTTTTCAGTTTTGTGCATATCTTCTATATAATACCACTATTAGTCTTCTGTTAGCATTTTTATTTCATACATGTTAGGGTACAAAGAATTAAAAATTCTCTTCTAATTTTTGAAACAGGTTAAGAATTTTCTCTCTTTAGGAGGGCTTCATGCTGATGCCGGTACTGCTTCTGTTCCTATGTGTGGTGTAAGTATCGTCATGGTGTTCCATCATTACCACTTCACATACTAATTTTTACCTTCTCCTTGATATTATTACTGAATTTGGAGTGATTGAGTATGATATTAGACAAATCTATCTATAGATCTTTTTTATTCCTCTCATGGGGAGAGGGACATTGACAGTGTTTTAGTAATTTAGAGAAGACATTGTCAATTGGGTAATAGTTTGAAGGAATATGTGAATTTTACCCAATAATGTTTTTTTTTTTTTTTACTTGTTAAGGTATTAGTAGTGACAAAGTAGACGCTGATGGTGACCATCAACGTCCACTTTTGTAAGCGTCAACATTGTGTCAACTCTGATGGTGGGCCATCAACTTCCACCTTTATGTTGACGCTAATGGTGGACCATTAGTGTCCACTTTTGTGTGGACACTGTTGGTCCAACAACAGCATTGACTTTGGTTTCAGTTCTAAATAATCTTTAGCGTCTGTCAAAAATATTATTATCATCGATATTTGTGGATGCTGTTGGGTCATCACAGGTGTTGGAGCATTAGCACCCAACTTATCAATGTTGATGTGTCGACGCTAGCTGTTTATCAACATCATCCACTATTGCACTTTTAGCCCTATAATGTTGCCACTAAAGATCAACTTCTTCTTCTTTTTTTTTTTTTTTTTTTTGTAGTGATATTTGATTAGTTTTTTATAAGGATTACTCAAAGTTCTAGTTTTTCTCATATTTTACTCGGTTCCTAATAGAATCTTGGCTTTTGAAAAGAGTTGTAAATTATTAGTTGTTTGTCTTTGCAACCCACGAAATTGTGCTGCATCACAAAGATATAAATAAAAAGAAATAATATAATTTGTGATTGGTCTTTTTTTTTCTTCTTCTAATTCTTTTGGCTATGAGCTTCTTGTAATTTTTGTACCATTCACAAGATTTGGCAGTCATCCAAAATGCGTATGACATTATCTAAGAAAAACAATAAATGCATTTGCGTAGAAAAATAAAAAATGTGTTCTACTTGATCACAATAAAAAGATTGCAACACAAATCCTTGCAAATAATATTAGGTTCAAGTATGTATAAATATTTCTAGTTTTATAGATATGTATTGTGGAAGTGTTGCAATGCAAAATTTCATTTGCAGTGTGTTAGAACACAAAAGCTTTACTTACAAACTTGATTTATTGGAGGAAATCAAATATTTGTATGCCAATTTTAAAAATTTGTACATGACTATCATCCCTTCCATCACCTTTACTGCCAAAGTTATCTACATTAACTAGCTACAATTTTGATCCCAAAAGTGGATGCAAAAAAAGGCTAATATGATATAAAAAAATTTGAGAAAATGCTGCAAAAAAAGAAAACAAATGAAGCGTTTTTGCTGTGTTTGACGTTGAGCACTCGGCCACTGTATTTGTTTTTATAAGAAAAGGCAGTCGGTCTAAAACTTTAAATCTAAAAGGTTTAGAAGACTCTCCTAAAGTGAGAATATTTCGTATACTATGTTAGTCTTACCATCAAGATAGGGCTTGCTTGAGTGACTCTGTCCATGTAAACGCCTTTTTTTTTAAGGAGTCATTGGGTTTATCTAAGGGAGTTTTGCTTCTTATTCTATTTTATACTCAATTTATTTAGGAGAAATTACTTAATGTTTAGGTAGGCATAAAAAGCCACTTTCAAGACTTAAGGATGCCCATCTCCACAGCAAATTGAGTGCATCCATTATATTCCAGGCTTTGAAAGAGAGAGACGAAGGAGAAAAGTATAAATGCATGAACTGCAATAAGGAAGAAGAAACCAAATCAAAATTTGTACAATTAGAAATCCAACATAACAAAATGGGACAAAAATATTTAAGTATATTTTGCACAATTACCTCTCTCTACCACCATAAACCTAAAATTATGTAACTTGCCAAGTAGTAACTAGAAATTTCACATTCAAGGTTTTGGTTGAGATATAATTTCATTCAATAGAAAATTTTAATTTTTTTTTTAAAAAAAAAATTTTTTTTTTTTTTTTGGGTGAGTTTCTTGTGAGTATTTATATATATATATATATATATATATATATATGTCCGCACACATCTTTACCAATCATCTGGCACTTCATAAAATCCCCATAAAAAATTATTTTGAGCATGCACAAACACAACTGAATTTACCTCATTCACAAGTGATGAAAAAAATAAAATAAAAACTACTACAATTCATAGTAAAGGCAGCAGCAGTCTTGCCTTTAATTTACAAAACCATCTATTGGCCATTAACATAAAAGCCAAACTCTCAACCACACAGAATAATAATCATTAGGAGAATTACAAAACTCCCATTTAGAAAAAGAGAACATGAAAAATAATAAGCAGTATAAGGTGAAATCGAAGGGTATTATGGTGGCACAATCTCAATCTAAAGAGAGTGTTTTTCGGCCGACTGCCCTAAGACACAAATTTTATTATGTCACGTACGTAGAGTAATTATACATATTCCACTCTCATATCACTGTGCTAATATGACACTAGTGTATATCAACCCTTGGATCGGTCTCTATATATTAAAGTCGGAAAGCTTTTATTTCTTTGGTCACATTGAAAAATTCAAGCACATGAAGCCATTGATCCCACCTCTTCAATCGATGAACTGCAACAGTTTCTGGTATAAGCTCATGGGAGCATCTCCCATTTGTTCCCGGATAGTCATACATGGCTGGCTTGTTGGAAAATCGATTCTTTGCCTTATTCCCCATCTTCAACCATTTCCCAACCATTTTATCCTCGGGGCCATGCATCTCATTTCCAGGAATATCAGACTTTCCAATCCATTCAACAAGATCCCAAGACAGCAGAAACCCCATCCCCGACATATAATCCACGTACGGATTCATGCTTGTGCATGGAATTACAAATCCATAATACAAATCCAACCTCGGCAATGTCTCAAGCGACAATGCCAATGGTGAAAGCCTGATGAAAACATCATCGTCAGCCTTCATGACATAACTGTAACGCCTAGGAAGGATGCGTGGGAGGGAAGAGAAATATGTGTAGGTCTTGCCATTGTTCATGTTCTCGGTGCAGTTGAGTACGATGATGTCATTGAAACGCAGGATTTCCAAGGCTATGAGCACTCTCTGCTCGGGTTTCGTGAGGTTGCAGAAGACAAACCTGACGTCTACTTCAGCTATCGGAGACGACTGGATTCCGTACACGAGGCGGAGGAAATGGCGGCGTTCGTAGTTGTCGGGGACGGTTAAGATTCCGATCAAGAGGCTAAATTGTTTGCGCTCGAGAGGGGTTCGGGGTTGTGTTAGATTTCTAACAGTTTCACCATGTGTAATGGGAGTTACTCGGACATTGAATAAGACGAAGAAGAAGTAGAGGAAGAAGAAGGAGAGAAGGAGAGAGGGGAAAACAACAAGAATCAGCTGCCTCCTCCGCATCATCATCATCATCATCATCACTTGCAGATCGAAGATAATTTAATTACTTCAAAATGTTTGTTTTCTTGGGTGTTTTTGTAATGTGTTTGGCTCCATGTTTTGAGAAACCGTAACTCAGAGAGACTCATGCTTTGTACATGTTAAGATCAGGGGAAATCTTGATTTTACTCGTGAAGCACTTGGTTGGAACACGAGGAAATGAAAGAGATTTATCTGAGACAGAAAGAGATTTATGCATGCAGGCCAGCTCCACCGGATCTTGATCCCCTGGAATTTTTAAGAGAATTCTAGATTTTAGAATTCCAGATGCTGACCCTTCAATTTCATTCAAAGGCTAGTGTTTTGCTACGTATCCCTCTAATAATAAAATGATACTCAATTTTTTATTTTTTTTTTTAAAGAATTTAAAATTTAAATATTATTTTATTATTAATGAGACACAAGACCCATGGTCTGGATGAAATTGAAAGGTCAGGATTTGGAATTCTAGAATCTGAAATTTTCCTAGGAATTCCGGGGATACAGATCCAGCTCCACCCCTAGGCGGATTAGACTGTCGCTTAAGGCGTTAATGAATATTAATAAAAATATCTTTCAAAAAACAAAAAAAAAGAGCCCTAATTATCATCAATATTCTTTAATTAAAACTTGCTAATTATGATTAAAAAAAATAGCAACAAATAAGGGAATCAAATAATATTAAGGACATTGTTAAATAAAAAGCATTTTTGAGAAGTATTTTTGTTTTCACAAAAAGTAAAAAGATAAAAATACCTCTCAAGTATAACTAACTGAATATTCTCCAATCTCCTGTTCATTTGAACTAGAAATGATCCTGTTCCAGCTTTGTGGCATTGTGAATAGATTTTTCTTAAACTTTGTGGCCCCGTGGGTAGATTTTTGGGCCAGGTTGAGCAACCCGGCCCACCCAATTTCACGTGTCGGATCCAAAAAGGGTTCGACTCGTAATTGGCACCAGTCATCCAGCTGGGCTATTTCTATAACTAGCATCCCACGGAAAGAAAATGTTGGTCCTACTAAATTTATACAGTGATAAAAGCCACGTGACTGACATTTTGTTCAAGAAAAAACGAAAAAGCTTAACCAAAGGGTTAACTTGTGGTAGTTTGATAATTTTTCGGGGTTTAATGTAATTTTTTGAACTTTGGAGACTAGTTAATAATTCTAAGGATGTTTTGAAGAGAAAATGGTAAAAATATATAATTTGACATGTGCCGGTAATATGAGAGACACCCTAGGACAGAGGGAGGGGAGATTGTATTGGCCGTGGCCCCCCTCCAAACAAAATTTTAAGGTGTATATATATATATAAACAAAAAAAAAAAAAAGAAAATGAACTAACCAACTCCTAACAACAAATTTTTTTGACTTCTGGCCCCTAACCATAATAGTTTCTAGCTCCGTCCTTGGAGGCGCCGATGTCACTTCTTAAAATGTAAAGGTATGAGTACAAAAATAATAATGGTTCATTGAATTAAAGTGCATTTTTCCCAAAATAATTTGTTGGTCCTACTGAATTAATTATATATAGAAAGTCGAGTAAGTTTGTACATCCCCTTCCATACCCCCATTGGCATGCACCTTTTGGGTGTGTAGACTATACCACAAGAGTTGGAAAAGTGGGAGGAGGATGATGAGGAGTGATACGCAAAAGACGGATATCATAATCAACAATCAAAAACACAAAATTCTTCTAAAACACTTGAAACTACGTTACATCATAACATAAATTTCTTTTTCAAACAAAAAATATTAACAAATAAAGCGGCCCAGCTCTAGAAAGGATTAGCTATACAAAGAAATCAGAAACTTATTATTATTATTATTATTGGTGATAAATATCAGAAACTCCTAAGTTGGCATGTATGTTGGTAAAGAATCTGGTTTTCAAGGTCTAATTTGGTTTTAAGCATATTCTTTGCGTTTGATATTGGGCCACAGTCCACACACTAGTTGAAGTTTCATATGGAAGTCTTTTTTTTTTTTTTTATAGATTTCATATGGAAGTCAAGTCAGGAGTATTTTGTTTCCAAAAACAAATCTTGGGCATAATTTATGATCAGTTTGTGACTAAGCTATGTGCAAGCCACGTCATCTTTTTTCTTTTCTTTTTTTTTTTTTTTTTTTTTTTTTGGGCATGTAATCAATAACCTTTCAGAAGGTGCGACTAATCTATTTCTATTCATTAGCAGCATTTATTGAATCATTGATTTGAACATTTATTTGTTTTAAATAAAAACGGCATTTTAGATTTGGGAGGAGGATGGAGCAGATCTCTTCTCTCCTCCTCTTCCCTTTTCCTTCTACTCCCCGCTTTTATTATCTTTCTTCCTTTTATTTTATTTTGTTTTTTTAATGTTTATAGATGTTCTCCGATTAAATCAATAACTTCGACTTTTTGCTATGTGTCTATTCATCTTTCATCGTATTGTGTCATTTATCTTCTCTCTGACCGCTGCTGGTACTTGTTGGTTGTTTGTTTCTATTTTTTGTTTTGAATAAAAGGTTTCTTCTCTCTAGATCTACTCTCATGAGCGAGGAAAAATAATTAAGTGTGAAGGGTTATCTCTCACGGTCAGTTTAAATAAAGTTTTTTAGGAAATTTGACTACCCATGCTTGATATCTAGTCTGCTCATAACAGATCTACACTTTAACTGTATTTGTACGTAAGTTAGCAAAATATTAAAGTCATAGATAACACTTGATTATACAAATTTTTTGTTTATATCTATGACTTTGTAATCTCGTAACATATGGCTATGATTTTGTAAAATTTTATGCTTTGTGCTTTAAGAGCTTTTTGCTCTGCTCTGTAAAAGCTTATGCTCGTGATCTTGTGATCTTTAATCGAGGAAATCTTGTATTTTCGTTCAACAAAATAATAAAATAAAAACATTATTTTCATACCAATAATTGTCAGTTTCACACTATTCTTACTTAATTTTATCTTGAGATTTGCAGTGAATCACCATATATACATATTTGAATAGCATAAACTCATAAATAATTTGTTTTAGAGTGTGTTTAGCCCAGCAACTTCACAGGTCAAATGCACTTTTTTAAACAAATTATAATGCAAAAAGTGTCCTATTCGAGGAAAAAAATTGATTCCAACTTGAAAATGTGAAAAATCTATATTTTTGCGCATCAAACAATGGAGTGCATTTTTTAAAATAGTAATACTACGTATCATACAAACATCTTACAAAGGTGAATATTTCTGTCTCTCAATAATGTCGTAAAAATTACAACTAATCCTTTTTTTTTTTAACAAGAACTTATCCAAGAGTTATTTAGAACCGCCACATGATCAATATTGCTTAATAGTTGTGGGATAAAATGTAATTTCTAGCATGATATATATATATAAAACAAGGGCTACTCAACCTTGCCACTATGGGTTAAACTAGCACTTGGAGTTTGGCGGGCAAGACTAGCAATTGGAGTTTGCCTTTTTAGTGGCCACATCAATTTTGTGGGATATTTGAGTGGTATGTAGCATTACTCATTTTAAAAACGCACAATTTTAAAGGTTTAACCACACATTTTACTAAATACTTAATTGTGTTTCTAAAAAAGCGGGTGCTTTCACTAAATGCATTTTGAAATCGCTATCTTTTTTTTTTTTTTTTTTCCAAACCGCAGATTTTAAAACCCGCTAAATCAAACTAACACACTTTCTAAAATCATCATATCAAATATATAATTTATTCTAAAATCTCCCCTTTCCAAAACCCTTGAAGAAATTTTGGTACTTCCCAAAATTGGGATCCCTATTCCTAGTAGTTATGAATTGAAAGTTCCAAGTTTGTTTAGCACAAAAACTTCTTCTAGGCTTCTTGAGTATTCCTTCCATGAATGATATGATATGATATGATAATGAATTTGCCAACCCTTCTCTCTCTCATCAAGAAGGGCAGAAAGAAAAAAAAAGGTGAAGCTATGCCCCTCATTTAGGACAGATTCACAGCTAATAAGAGAGAAGACTTGCTCAAAAAGGCATTTGTGGACCAAGTTGAAGTGAGAAAGGAATCATGAAAGAAGCCATGTTTGAATGCCTCCTCCCCTTTTCCTAATTCCAATAACATAAAACCCCACACTTTCAAACCTCTAATTTTGCCTACTTTTCAAAAAGCAAGGGCCAAAGGGGACACAACCCCCATGCCCCCACCACCACCCTTCTTCTTTTTTTTGGAGGTTTTTAGCCATTGATGAGTAGTTTCAAGGGATTTTCAGCCAATCATTCTAATCCACCAACAACTTGTCCATTTGATCGTGACCATCGACGGCCAAAGATTACCCAATTATGATCCCCATCATCCATCTAGATTCTTGCCATCTCATCCATTTTTTCATTTTCTTTTAAATTCAATATATATATATATATTGTCATGTGTCATCGCCGACTCATCGGATTCGACTTTCTACGCGTGTTTATTTTACCTCGTAATTACAACTTCAATTTGTCTAAACCTAGTGACATTACTGTGATTCTCGGAATTCAATGAGTGCAGCTTAGAGCTTACTTTTGGTCAATTTTGGTTAGGTAATTTTATTTATTTATTTATTTATTATTTATTTATATATATTATTCTTTTACAATGAAGAATTTTCATATATTTCTAATTTGTATTAGTCGTCTTAAATTTCTATTGATGTTTTAATAGGGTTGGGTCAAGCTATGACTTAATTAGACTTGAGAGAGAGTATTCGGTTCTCACTGTCTAGTTCTATCATATGCGGCTTTCAACGGGTAGATGCTACTATAATCGCGACTAAATATGATAACCATAATTAGTCTCTTCGACCTACTATTTTCACTCAATATATATAACAAAAATAGGCCGCAACAAAAAATATATATATTTATATTGTTGCGGCCTACTTTTGTTATGTATAGTTTGTTAGTTTAGATAGGACACTTAGTAGTACTACGCTTGTATTATTCTTTTAGATCCTCATTGTCACAGTTTAGGCTACTCGTATTTCACTTGCCGCTAGACACGCTACTACAAGAATCATGCATGATGATCTTAGAGCATCTCCAAAGGAATAGTAAAATTACTAATAATAGTTAAATCCAACTATTATAGTTGCTTTTTCGTCTCCATCAGAATAAACAACCTAACTTCTTCTTTTTTTCATCTAACGGTGAATAGGCTCACTTATTTGATGTTCATACTATAAACTTTGTTTATTATTTTTTTTCTCATCTTCTTTCGACTATTCTCTCTCCTCCTCTTTCTTTCATACTATCTCTCACACAAAATAATATTTTAAAATAAAATAAAGAGTATAATAAAGAATATGTTAAGATATATATAAAAAATAATAGCTAAAATAAAAAATTATTCTTTTTTGGTATCTATTTTGCCTATTTTGCCGAAGAAACTCTAGGTGAAGCCAAAGAGAGCTTTTTAAAGCAAGAGTTTAAGGTGGAATAAATTAATAATAGTTAAAATTGGGGTTACTATAACATTAAATTATTCTTGAGGGGCTATGACGAGTCACCAAAGTAAAAGTAAGATCATGTCAGTTTGCAGGGGAGATGGGACAAGAGTAGAAGATCCTACCCAAGTCAAGGAATTAACAGTGAGGTGCCATCCAACAGGAATTGTGTCATGTGACCCGCACATGACTTTTTTTTTTGAATGTTACGTCGTATTAACTTATGACATTTATTTACTTAGCAACATTGTATTTGTGGGTGCCTATTCTTTTAAGAAAATGTTTGGAATGCTACAATTTTTTTATAAATTGACGTGATAATTCATAATTAGTTAAATGATTAAGAGTGTATGATTGATAAGTTAAGCTCTAACTAATTAAATTAAGGAAAAACTTTGCAAATCTTATTTTGAACTTTTACGCGTTTTAGTATGATTATTTAAAGTTAAAAAATTCTCAATTTTATCATTTGAACTTTTCATGCAATCTCTCCCGCGAGCGTTAAAACAGACAGTAAAAATGATAAAATGACCTTTACACACTTGAACTTTTATAAAATTTTAAATTTATCCAATTCTTCTCAAAACTTGTGAAAAATCATGAGTCATTTGTGAAATTTTTCCTTAAATACAAAAATAAGATCTTTTACTTAATCATTTAACTAATTATGGAGCACTACCACGTCATTTTGTAAAGAAACTTACAATAAAAACTATAATATTCTTGCCATAGCTCATTCTTTTAACTTGTATCCGTTTGATAGAATAAGTTGGAGACTAAAAAGGGCATAAAAAAACTTGAACAATATAAACTCAAACTTTAACTTGAACAAATTTTAGAATCCAAGCTTGTAAGAAGGAAATCATGTCGATTTACATCCATTCAAATATGTAGGTGTTGAAGAAGATGGGGATTAGCAATCATCCACCTCTCTCTCAGCCATCTCCAATCAAATTGCATATGCATCATACATGGCTACATGCATGGGGAGTCATTTTCAGTTGAATTCAGGAAAGTCCAACTATTTTTCATGAATGTGACATGTCATCATGGGTGGCTCCATTGTGCCTTCAAGACATATAAACATGAAGGACAATGACTCAATGCACCTGTGCATCATCATCAAGCATTGGAAGTACATTCTTAGTTATTGGTTACCTGCAAATAGAAAATTTGTTAGGGTTTATGTCCCTTCCAAGGCTCCAACTAAGCAGAGACATAATTAGAGGGGGCCAGTAAAGGTACATCATTCGGTGGTAAATTGAAGATTCTGTTAATTCAACCAACTGTCTACTCTCACCATATGCTTCCCTAAGAACTTAAGTAAGAAATCTCCACACCAAGACGAGAATTCCTAAAACCCTATAGCGTGGTGCTAGGGATCGAGGCCTATAAAGAGAAAATGAGGGCATTCATTCCGATACGCTTAATTGAACCCATCATTAACACCAAAATTAACTTGAGTGTAGTAGTGCTCTCGCCAAGTCAACCGCCGGCAAACCCTCTAACCTTGTACTTCCTTGCATACCCTTCTCCAGCCTACTAGCGGCCGTGTGTAGTCGGTATTAACCGTAAATATTTTAAAGAAAATTTTTATAACCAGAGGAGCCATCCCTCTCGTTCCACCATCTATAAAAATAGGATAATTTGCATTATCATTACATGTAAAAATACCCAAAGGAAATGCATTTATCATGATCATATAAAGTGCAAAAAAAAAAAAAAGAGGTTGAGGGAGGGAGAGGAGATTGTCCTGAGCGGCTACACAAGGGGCCAGCAGAGCCAGAGGAGTGGGAAGCTGACCACTCACCCTGACTTTCCCTGCCATGGGAGTCTCTCATTCGTCGCCATCGAACCGTTCTGACGCAGTGCTTTCTTTTGTCAATTATCGACTGCAACGCCGGACACTGATTGACCATGCACGCGCGCACACGTCCTTTTCTTTGAAATTTCCAAATTCACCGTCGTCTTGAGGGTGCATATTCTGCTTGCAGATGCAGTGTCTCCAAGTGCTTTTAGAGTTTTTTTGGAATTTAACACAGTGTATATCATTTTTCTGTCCCCTTTTCATGCCCCCATTACTGGTAAAAGGAGGAGCTTTCACTCTTTGATAGTTCATGGTTGGCAACCCATAAGAGGAGTTTTGACACGACCCTGCCCACTGACCAGGAGATCCATCTCTAAAAAATACCAATATAACATTATATATAATCGCCAATTTTTAAGCTCTCAACATAAAATTAGAGAATTAGGTTAAGAAATTTGACCCGTTTAATTAAATAAGTTAAATGATCCTGTCTTTATACCATTCGAATCAGACACCCAATATAAGGGTTGCTAATATTTTACAAAACCCGTGAACTTATTACGAACACAATAAGAAATTTGGTGAATTAGGATCGAAGGATTTTAACCCGTTTAATTAAATTTGTCGAATTATGTGCGTGAACATGATTTGAACCCAACACAAATTTATAAGAGCGGATGTTAAAGCTTCTTCTCGTTGAACAGTCGAATCATAATTGAAATAACATCCCTTCAAAAACCTACTAGAAACCAAGATAATAACCTATAAATTATCAAGAGCTTTTCTTGCTNAAAAAAAAAAAAAGAGGTTGAGGGAGGGAGAGGAGATTGTCCTGAGCGGCTACACAAGGGGCCAGCAGAGCCAGAGGAGTGGGAAGCTGACCACTCACCCTGACTTTCCCTGCCATGGGAGTCTCTCATTCGTCGCCATCGAACCGTTCTGACGCAGTGCTTTCTTTTGTCAATTATCGACTGCAACGCCGGACACTGATTGACCATGCACGCGCGCACACGTCCTTTTCTTTGAAATTTCCAAATTCACCGTCGTCTTGAGGGTGCATATTCTGCTTGCAGATGCAGTGTCTCCAAGTGCTTTTAGAGTTTTTTGGAATTTAACAGTCTATATCATTTTTCTGTCCCCTTTTCATGCCCCCATTACTGGTAAAAGGAGGAGCTTTCACTCTTTGATAGTTCATGGTTGGCAACCCATAAGAGAAGTTTTGACACGACCCTGCCCACTGACCAAGAGATCCATCTCTAAAAAATACCCATATAACATTATATATAGTCGCCAATTTTTAAGCTCTCAACGTAAAATTAGAGAATTAACCTAAGGTTAAAAAATTTGATCCGTTTAACTAAATGAGTTAAATGATCATGTCTTTATACTATTCGAATAAGACACCCAATATAAGGGTTGCTAATATTTTACAAAACCCATGAACCTATTACGAACACAACACGAAATTTAGTGAATTAAGATTGATGAATTTTAACTCGTTTAATTAAATTTGTCGGATTATGTGTGTGAACACGATTTGAACCCAACACAAATTTATGGGAGCAAATGTTAAAGCTTCTTCTCGTCGAACAGTCGAATCATAATTGAAATAACATTCCTTCAAAAACATACTAGAAACCAAGATAATAACCTATAAATTATCAAGAGCTTTTCTTGCTTGTTTTAACCCTTAAGGAAACTAACCTTACTTAAAAACTTTAGAATTTAGAGCTATTTAATCCCATTGATTTCCAAACATTTTTTCTTTCAAATGAAGGCTTTATATTTTTATTGGATAAAGATTAATAAAGAAACAAAAAATTAGCTGCAGTCTCTTAAAAGGAAAGAAAGTTGACAAGGGAGATTGGATTGTTACTCTCATTATGTAGCCTATGATTACTGTTAATTTTAAAGAATTATTGTTATGATTAATCTATTTTTAAAGAACTTTATGTTTTTCAATGGTATTAAAGTCAGCAATAGTTATATTATAATACTTACCATAAATAAGCTAATAGTATAGTCAAAGACGGAATCTAGGGCCAGGGGACCATCCTCTGTTTTGATATATTTTTTTGTTTATTTAAATAAGTTTTTTTCTAAAAAAAAAAAAAAAAAATCATTGCTTTTAATAATTTTTTTGAAAAAAATACTTTTTACCCCGAAATATCCATGGATTTGCAATTTTCCCGCAAATGTTTAAAAAGTAACATAAGACCCTTCCAAAGTTTCAAACCTTAACACAAAGTCCCTAATGTTTACACTTTATCCCCTGAAGTAAGTTTACACTTGACCCCCACGAAGTATCTAGGTTTTGGGGTAAAATGTAAATTAGGGGGTAAAGTGTAAACGTAAATTACTTCGGGTGATAAAGTGTAAATATTGGTCTTTTTTGCCAATGTTGAATACTTTATGGTGATAAAGTGTCACTTTTTAAACATTTGAGGTAAAATTGCAAATGAGTAGATAATTAATGGGGTAAAGTGTATTTTTTTCTAATTTTTTATTAGCTTAAAAAAATTAAGTTTGACACTTCATTTATGCTTTAATCCCGATAGAAACTCTTGACTCCATTCGCAGCCAATACTATGGCCATTATGATGGCATCGTTAGCACTAGAGATTCTCAAATTAAGTAGTTTATGCTGTTTTTAGGCATTAGAATGCTTGAAAAATATAACCTATTAAAAATGTAGCATTTTATCAAGGTAACCAAACAAGAATTTTCCTCCCAAAAAACTTTATTTTGACTTTTGTAAAAACGCTTCATCTTCATAAATCAAAAGACAATTTTTTGTTCATATCTTTTTTACAATATAGAGAGCAAGAACATAATGAAAATATAATCAATTTTCAACCGCAACATACCACATTTTTAATATGTAACATTTTTCAACCATTTCGATGCCTAAAAACAACCAAAATTAAGTAATTTAAGAATCTACTGATTCTTTAAAATAATAGACAATCTTAATCCATCACTTGATTTTTTTTAATTTTTAATTTAATTTTTTGCAAAATCCACCGGCCAAAGCATTAAATTATCCATCAAAGCTAGAGTGGTTTAAACTTTTCCATCTTAAATATTAATGGTTGAGATCTAGATGTAGCTCCTATTTTTAATTTGTCATTACTCCACCAACTATTAGGTAACATTAACATTTCAATGTCTAGTTTTTTTTTTAACAATATTACAAACAAAAGTTTTCTCAATGATTATCATCATTGTTTCCCAACTCATGAAATGTATGCAAAAGCAATCTAATGGGGTCTTTCTTTCTTTTCTTTTTTTTCTTTTTTTTTTTTTTTTCATTTCTTCTAGTTAACTAATAGTATAAGATCCTTTCCCCTACTTAATAATTACTTTCTTTTTTTTTAAGATCAAGACAACTACACTACACAATAAATTGATTAGAGAACTATACTAAATGAACATTATTGTGATGATAATAACAAAATAAACCTTAAATCAAGGATAAAGTTTTGTTCCAACTCAATCTTTTACATTAACATGTGTGTTTTAAGTATGTGATTTTCACGTACATTTTTAATATGTTTGACAATCACATGCTCTAAAGGCAGATACAAAAGCCCTAATTTTGAACAACTTGGCCTCGTTTGACGACCATCTCGTCCCTTATTTTCATTTCTCTCCCAAAAAACAGAGTAAACATTTGTTTTTTTAACTTTTATTTTTTCTTGGAGTTTTATGAAATTGAATTATTTTTGTTTCTTTCTTGTAACTATTTTTTGTTGTCTTGAGACTTGAGAGACATGCACATGGATTGTTAGAGTACATCGCACCCACAAGTGCAAATACTACATAACACCTACGGTAGTGGTCAAGATTGATGAAAAAGCAATAGGAATTCCGCAATAAGAAGTGGGGTCCATCTGGGGGGGCCCATACTATACGGTGGACCCTAGCTTTCATCCTTTTGTGTTAAATCATGGTGCTCTTAAGCCATCATTGCTTTCATCCCACACACATTTATTAGCAATTAATTATTACCGATTTGTTTCTGAAAAAAATAAAGAAAATAAAGAAAATTGGGAAGCGATTCTAATCATCTCATAACTCATCACCTCATAGTTAGTGGGAGCCTGTCCTCACGCTCTCTTATGGCGCGTGAAACAGGTTTCTATATAAATAATTAAATTTGTTTCTTATTTTTCTTCTAAAGGTGAAAAATACAATTTGTTAATTTCCTTTTTTTAAAAAAAAATTAATAAGCAATCTAAACACAAAACACTCTTAAACAAAAAAAATCATTAAACCCTATTTTCCCTCAAATTCTGTGAATTACTCTTTCTTATTATGAATCTTATATTGAATTTTAAGCCGCATGCAAATTTACATTTAGATAAATTTCAATGAACAATTAATAAAATCTCATAAGATGAAGAAAAAAAAATCATTTTACTTATAAAAAATATAGTATAATTATATATACTTAGAACAGTTTGATCATAAGCAGTGGCGGAGTTAATGGGGTTTTTTTTGGGGGGGGGGGGAGGAGAGGAGGGGGNGGGGTTTTTTTGGGGGGGGGGGGGGAAGAGGAGGGGGGCATATGCCCCCTTCCCTCATGCCTCAGCCTAACCCCTAGGCCATTAATTTAACAGTTTCATAAAAAAGTTTTTTTATTTTTTTATTTTTTATGCCATAGCCATAGAAAGAGGTTGAAGATGAACACTGATACGCACCGTTTCATTAAGGAGAGAAGCAAGACAAAAAGAAAAATTAAAAAAAAAAAAATTAAGAGGGAACAACCGCATGGCAGCATGCCAAAAAAAAAAAAACCATAGAGGGGTGTAACATTAGACAGCTATAGGCAGCCGCATGACAGCATGCCAACAAAGAAAAGAATTTTAAAAAAAAAAAAGTGGGGTAGAAAGAATAAAAAAAAAACTAAAGGCTTCTGAAAAACTCAGTTCCTAACGTGGACTTGCAAAGAACAAAAAGCAAATATTTTAATATTTTATTTTTTAATATTTTTATTTTTTATTAAAAAAAATGCCCCCTTAGGTCAATATTCTTGGCTCCGCCACTGATCATAAGGCTGTTTTGGCTATTCAAAATGTTAAACGGTCTAAAAAGCTTTGCATCATGCTCACCAATTTGTTGAAATATTTGGCTAGCATGAACACTCGCCAAAATGTGAAAAACCATTAAAATATACGGAAAATTTATTTCTCCTCTCATCTTTTCTCTTTTTCTTTCTCTCGCATATAGTCAGAAAAATAGCAAAAATAAAAAATGCTGAGCATTAAATAACTAAAATAGAAAAAAAATAATTTTTGAACTAAAATATAGAGAAAATTTGTTAAATGGAACTAAATTATATTTACCTAAAGAGAAAGGATAACAAATCTACTTGGCATTTGCCATTGAACTCCATACACGCGCCCTTAGTCCGCGTGGCCATTGCAAAATAAAAAGTAAAAATCCAAACCCGCTCCATGGAATCACGGTGATGACAAAAATCGAACAAAGACCTTGAAAAGAAGTGTAGCTCAAAGAAGGAACATACCTGGCCCCACGGCAGGGCCCACGCGCCCCCCACCGCAGAACCCCACAACTCTCTCTCTCTCTCACTCTCACTCGCTCGCTCACTCTGTTTCTCTCTCTGGTACTGTAACACATGAGTCTCGCTGCAAAAAGTGCGCAGCGCAAAGAAAGAAAAATGGTACTACGACTACTGCAAGAAAAGCAAAAGCTGAGGCACAAACCATACGAAGAACATTAAAAAACCGCCTTCAGAAAAAGCGTTTTTATTCTTGCAGAGCACCCTTATACCTCTATAGAATAGAATGGAGAGAGAATTGTACTGCTAAGCCTAAGTGGTTGTTAGTGAGAGAGAGAGAGCGACAAAAAAGGGATTTACAGAGAGGTCTGAGCTCGAGCAGGCTCTCCACCGCTCGGGCTCTACAAAGGAATTCTGGGTCTCTGCCCACTTTTTCACCATTCATTTAGAGAGAGACAGAGAGGTTTTAGTTAAAGAAGAAGAAGAAGAAGAAGCGTAGATTGTTGGTGTTATGGTTGTACAGGGTGGGGTGGCGTGTCCATACGGATTTTCAGGTTCTTTGTGTTTCACTGCTGGTGGGTTCTCTCTATCTCTGCTTTTGAAATGTTAGTTTTGATTCTTAGTTGTTTTGCTTTTCTGGTACTTGGAGATCTCTCTCTGACTTCTTCTTCTTCTTCGTATTCTTCTTTTATATTTTTAGAAAATTTGTTTATTTGTTTGGGAGGTTTTGCGTGGAAGTGAAGGGATTATGTGGGGAATGTGCTCTAATGGAATAGCGAAAACATAGGGAATTTTGCGTTTTCTGCTTTTATGAGCTCGTGGGTTTTGCTTTTCTGGTGTTTTTGTTTAAAAAACTTTTTTTATTAATATGGGGGGTTTTTTCTTCTGCCTATGTTTTTGTGTGATGTAGTATATGATTCTTTCTGGAGATTCTTGTGAGTGAAGTTAGGGACTTGATGAATCTTTCATATGATTTTAGTTGCTTGATCTGGAGGGTTTTCTGAGAATCTTGCGAATTGGGGCTTTCTGCTTAATGGTTTTGCAGTTCAAGTCTCTTAAAGTAAAGGTTCAGTGTGGGTTTTGAATTTATTTGCTATCATGCATCATCAAAGCTCATTCACATTCCATAATTGCTTGCTCTTTGATGTTCAATAGCTGCTTTTTCATGGATTCTTTTTCTCTTTGCTTTATTGTGCTGCTATATGTTATCTTGTAATTTAGGGAACCTGATCAACATAAACAGATTTTAGTTTCTCACCTTGTAAAACGCTTTCTTGTAACCAAATGGAGGGTAAGGAAATAGATTTGCCCGTGTGCCTCTTGGAATTCTTATATATGTTTATTTATTAATGGCACCTAAGCAATGAAACGAAAAATGCTTTATTAGATAATGGTTGTGCAGGCTAGAATTAAATAACTTTTATGATAATGGTGTTTCACTGATTAGAAAGAAAGTTTGCATTCATGAATAGTCTTTGGAAAAGGAATGAGATTTATACTGTTTATTGGAGTACTCAGTAAGATCTAACTAAAGAATTTAAGCACCCTCTGAATTAAATCTCATTCGTATTTACAGAGTTATTTGACTAAAAGATTTCCTAGATTTATACTGTTTATTGGAGTACTCAGTAAGATCTAACTAAAGAGTTTAAGCACCCACTGAATTAAATCTAAATCATATTTGCAGAGTTATTTGACTAAAAGATTTTCTAGATTTATACTGTTTATTGGAGTACTCAGTAAGATCTATCTAAAGAATTTAAGCACCCTCTGAATTAAATCTCATTCGTATTTGCAGAGTTGTTTGACTAAAAGATTTTCTATGTAAACAATACACAGTTTGAGGACATGGCTAGGGTCCCAGAGTCAAAGGCACTTACTGGGAAAGTGCCTGTTACCTTTGAGATCTCAGATGCACGTATGACCTCAGTAAGAGAGTTCGGTCTGCTATCAAATGCACACGACTTAAGTCAGCTATCAAATATCCAAGAGTTATCAGATGCACATACAGTCTCAAATGCACGTATGACCTCAGTAAGAGAATTCGGTCAGCTATCAAATGCACATGAGTTAGGTCACCTATCAAATATCCAAGAGTTATCAGATGGGCGTACAGTCTCAGTAAGAGAATTGGGTCAGTTATTGAATGCACGCATGGCTTCGGTTAAAGAAGTGGGTCAGACACCAAAGATGCATATGGTTTTGGTAAGAGAAGATGTGGGTAGGTCTGACACAAGAGGCTCTCAAGATTTAGACTCACCTGTGCCTGTAAGAACACGGAAAGGAAAAGCCTCTTTGCCTGAAGATGAAGAACTTATGCCTGATGTTGTTACATTTAAGGGCAGTGGGAATCCATTTGAGGAAGGTGGTCCTAGCTCTTTTTCTGGGGCTAGTCATCCCCCTGAACCTGTTGATACAGATCTAATGAAAACAGTCTATGTACCAATAGGTCAAAAAAAATCTGAGGCTGGATGCTTAATGAAGAGCTTGTCTATGAAGGGTCCTTTTCTAGAAGATCTTTCAATCCGGGTTCCACCTAAGAAACCAAGCCCAGCTGTTCTTTCACCTGCTGAAAGTTTGGTTGAAGAACCAAATGACGTGGGTAGGTTGTCTTCACCATTTGCAGTTCCTCGTGCATCACAAAATACAGAAAACTCTCTCCTTCCCCCTGATTCTGAGGAGAGGGAATGTGTTTGGGATGCTTCTTTGCCGCCAAGTGGCAATGTAAGTCCACATAGTAGCATTGATAGTACTGGTGTTGTGACAGCTATGAGTGTTGTCAATAGCTGTGCCAGTACATATCGGAGTGATGCAATCACTAGTGATGGAATGCTTAGTATGGAGAGGAACTGTGAGAGTACAAAAGGGAGTGTTAGAGGGGATTCACTTGAAAGTGCAAAAACTAGTGTTAGTCGAGCAAGTGATAGTAGTGGCCTTAGTGATGATAGTAACTGGAGCAACATTACTGGGAGTGCTAATAAGCCTCATAAAGGAAATGATCCTCGGTGGAAGGCTATTCTTGCCATTCGAGCAAGGGACGGATTCTTGGGCATGAGTCATTTTAGATTGCTCAAGCGGCTTGGTTGTGGCGACATTGGCAGTGTGTATCTCTCCGAGCTGAGTGGAACTCATTGTTATTTTGCAATGAAAGTGATGGACAAGGCATCCCTTGCTAGCAGGAAGAAATTGACTAGGGCTCAAACAGAAAGGGAGATTTTGCAGCAGCTGGACCATCCATTTCTTCCAACTTTATATACACATTTTGAGACTGACAGATTCTCCTGTTTGGTCATGGAATATTGTCCGGGGGGTGATCTCCACACTTTGAGGCAACGGCAACCTGGGAAACATTTCTCCGAGTATGCTGCACGGTATGTTTTATAATGCAGAGACTTTTGTCAGCTGTCTGGAGCATTTATTTATTTTTTTCACAAAGTCTTCCATCTCACATTGAATTTGGCTTTGTTTCTATGGGCAGTGTCATCTTATGTCCATTTTGGTTAAGTTTCCTTTCTTTTCAGGAAAAAGAAAGGTTCAAGTTTACATAATTTCTGCATTGCTTTATTTGAAGTTTGCATCTGAGGTGGTTATCTGTCATTTTGTGTCCATGATCTTGCTATCTTGAGAGTTTTCAAATAACATAAAATGCTAGGAATCATAGAGAGATGCTTTACGGTTGCTTTATTTGTTATGCCTATGTGGTTATTTTCTATTTTCAACTGGTTTCTTTGTATATAGAAACTTAAACTTATTCACTGATGCTCTCTTATGTAACATAATCTCTCTCTTTGTGACCATTATGTGAGATTAGAGGCGCATAGTTTCATTGCTTTTATGTTCCTCTGTAGCATTGAGGCCTGTAGAATGTAAATGATAATGGTTACTTAGGTTTTTGGGCCCTTCTATAATTGGTAGTGTCTAGTTAAGAATGTCACTAGTGGGGAACCTTCTTCTCAGCACGCTCTTAGCAAGCACAAAATCTTCCTCGACAAAACTATAAGATTGAAATTTTTAAAAGCTGACTAATAGTCTTGAATATTTGTTTTTTTTTTTTGGATAAGCAAGACTAATAGTGTTGAATAAATATATCTAATGTAATCTTTTGATCTGAAATATATCTATTGTAATTAATATGGCATTATGATATTGCAAAAAAATTGACAAAATCAGGTTAGTTGTTCAAATTAATAAATTGCATAAAGTTCTTCTAAGATTAGAGTGCTCGTCCAATGTGTCTAGTGCTCATTTTTCCTTTTAACATCATTTCTGTCTAATATATTCTGATGAACCTGTCTACCATCTAATATACTTGCATTGTCAGTTGTGTTCTGGTTGCTTAAATTTCTTTTTTCATCTGCTGAAAAAGATAACAAATTTCTGTGGAAAGTACAAAAGGGAACCATGCGCCTATAAGTTTAGTGGTTGTAATCTTTTGGTATTTGTAGAACAGCCCTCAATAAACAAAATGGTGACAAACCATGCAAGTTTTTGTGTACTTCCTATTCCTTGATGATCTACATCAATGAAGCTATTGAATGTTGACCCACTTAGCCATGCACAAATGGAAATCAATAAAACAAGCTGCTAATTTATTTTACATTCCTTGTCATGAATGCATGTGATAATATGATTTGGGGATATGCACCATGGAAGGAGAGAAAGCTGAGCTTCACTCTTGCTGGTGGCTTCCTAGTGTAGAAACCTCTTCCTTCTTTATTTCCTGACTGTCTCAATCCATGGCCCTATGTTTCCATATAGTGGGATGAAAGTCTGTCTGTCTTCTCTTTTTACTTCTAAAGGCACTGATGATATTGTTGCCTTTATGACATGGTTGTTCTGTTGTACTTGATGAATGTTTGTGAGGCTTCATCGTCTTCAGCGCTGTAACAGCACATCTGTACAACTCCAATTATGCTAGTCCACTTGAATTCCTCTTTTGAATGTTTTCTTGGCAGGGAATTCCTTTCCCTTCATGCCTCTTGTGGTGTCTATGGAGAGAAAGTACTAATAGAAGTTTTGAGTACCATGAGAAGCTGTACTTTGTATCTTTGATTGGCAGCTTTTGTTATCCCTTAGTGATTAGTTACCATGATTTTCTTGTTCTCTTTTCTGCTTCTAGTTAGGTGTTTTCTCATGTATGCTTTTTGTATACCTCGGGGTGTGATAAAAAGTTAGTTCAGCAAGATAAGCATATTAACTGTTTCGATTGATCTGCATGCGTCCACCTTTTGTGCTCTAATGCGCATAGAATTCCTGTCTGCTTATTCATTTCCATTGACTACTACTGTCTGGAACATCAAATGCTGGATGTTTATTATCAAGGAATGATGTTTAGCTTGTTTGACAAGTTGCTCTTTATCTGCTTTTATCAATAGTAACTCAGTAGTGCTGTGTTATTATCATACTGTCCTAAGCCGGTGCTTCTCACTTGCATACAAGTTTTCCGGTTGACAGAAAATATAATCGTTATTTTCTTGATGTATGCAGATTTTATGCTGCAGAGGTTCTCTTGGCCCTCGAGTATCTTCACATGCTTGGAGTTGTCTACAGGGACTTAAAACCTGAAAATGTACTGGTTCGTGATGATGGCCACATAATGCTTTCAGACTTCGACCTTTCCCTAAGATGTGCTTCTTCACCGACTCTGATAAGAACCTCATATGATTCTGACCCTTCAAAACGGGCAGCTGGTGGTGCATTCTGCGTCCAACCTGCCTGCATTGAGCCTTCATCAGTATGTATCCAGCCTGCTTGTTTTATTCCACGGATCTTCCCTCAGAAAAACAAGAAGAAGACCCGAAGACCTCGAACTGAGCCTGGGTTTCTGGCCAGTACGCTTCCAGAGCTAGTTGCCGAGCCTACCGCAGCCCGGTCTATGTCTTTTGTTGGAACCCATGAATACCTAGCCCCAGAAATCATCAAGGGAGAAGGCCATGGCAGTGCAGTTGATTGGTGGACATTTGGCATTTTTTTGCATGAATTACTGTATGGAAAAACCCCATTCAAAGGCTCAGGCAACCGTGCCACACTCTTTAATGTGGTGGGGCAGCAGCTCAGATTCCCAGACTCACCAACAACCAGTTATGCGAGTCGTGATCTCATCCGGGGCTTGCTGGTTAAGGAGCCACAGCACCGGCTTGGGGTGAAGAGGGGTGCTACTGAGATCAAGCAGCACCCCTTCTTTGAGGGTGTAAATTGGGCTCTTATACGATGTAGCACACCCCCAGAAGTGCCAAGACCAATGGAGACTGAGCTTCCTGGGAAGTTTGGAGCAGTTGACACAATTGGGGTTGGTAGCAACAGTAAAAGGATGGCAGGGGCAGCAGCAGACATGATGAAGTCTGGTGGTAAGTATCTGGACTTCGAGTTCTTTTAGTTTTTGAATACAGGATTGTCATGCTGTATTGTATTAGTATCATCAATCATCAGTTAATCCAACATGAAGTTCTCCTCCATTACTGTCTTCTGCTAATGAACTTCACCTTACCTACCCCCATAACATAATTGGAAGATTGATACTTCATGTTCACAGAGGATGATGGATTCCACGCCTGACATCAAAATCAATTTAGATGATCACAAAGCTAGTATCGCATGTAGAGAACTCATGTCTTATTAGAGCTAAAGTTTTTTGTTTTTGGTAAGTTATTGGAGCTAATATTATCAGTTGCAATCCACATACTATTTTTGGGTAAATTTTGTTAGCAACACTTGAATTATGCTTTGAATTTGTATGAAGGATGGAATCATCGATTTAGGGATCAGTGGATCACCAGTGAGTTTAAACGATTAACATGCAAAGTTGTCAAATCAGGAAAAAGTTGACAGTTGTGAATTTGTTCATATGTGGTAGAAGAAAGTGATCAATAGTCGTGTTGAATTCCATTGAGCAAATCTTCGTTCTGATCCATCAATAAATTTCATCCTTCTAGAATTTAGAGTTGTAACCTAGTGTACTTGCCACCATTTGTTGGAAAAGAAAAAGAAAAGAAAAGTATACCAAAAATTCCTGCTAATTGAAAACTCAAGCTTTGATATTAGGAATTTTCTTCCACTCAATCTATTAAACTGACATTTATCTTTAGAGCATGTAATTTTTACATGTATTTATAAAAATGGATATGATAATTAAAAATGCATGGGAAAATCACATGCTTTAACAACATATGTCATTTAATTCTTTCGATCCAATTTGAAAAATAACTGTCATTATTATTATTAGAAGTAAATAATGAACAATTCCAACAAAAATATATAACACCACTCATCACATATGTTGTGGCAGAGGCAATGGATGCACAGCACAATAGACAAAAACCCAATCAAATTTATAAGAGAATTTCTTTTTGGATAGAATTTTTCTCCAAATTGGGTTTGAGAAATTTCTTCCAATTTAAGAGGAAATTTTTTTAACCCAGTTTAGAGGAAAACTCTATCATTTCTTTTTGTTCCCTTTTAATGTACATCAATAAAAAAGAGTTTAGTCTCCCTTGGCCCGTACCCAACTAAAATGTCAATTATACGTCTTTGGTGTAACCTCCCTTCTAAGAGTGCTCTTGGCCAGCAAAACACGTTTTTAAATGAAATTGTAGAAAGTGTTCCGTTTAAACNACAGTTGTGAATTTGTTCATATGTGGTAGAAGAAAGTGATCAATAGTCGTGTTGAATTCCATTGAGCAAATCTTCGTTCTGATCCATCAATAAATTTCATCCTTCTAGAATTTAGAGTTGTAACCTAGTGTACTTGCCACCATTTGTTGGAAAAGAAAAAGAAAAGAAAAGTATACCAAAAATTCCTGCTAATTGAAAACTCAAGCTTTGATATTAGGAATTTTCTTCCACTTAATCTATTAAACTGACATTTATCTTTAGAGCATGTAATTTTTACATGTATTTATAAAAATGGATATGATAATTAAAATGCATGGGAAAATCACATGCTTTAACAACATATGTCATTTAATTCTTTCGATCCAATTTGAAAAATAACTCTCATTATTATTATTAGAAGTAAATAATGAAGAATTCCAACAAAAATATATAACACCACTCATCACATATGTTGTGGCAGAGGCAATGGATGCACAGCACAATAGACATAAACCCAATCAAATTTATAAGAGAATTTCTTTTTGGATAGAATTTTTCTCCAAATTGAGTTGGAGAAATTTCTTCCAATTTAAGAGGAAATTTTTTTAACTCAGTTTAGAGGAAAACTTTATCATTTCTTTTTGTTCCCTTTTAATGGACATCAATAAAAGAGAGTTTAGTCGCCCTTGGCCCATACCCAACTAAAATGTCAATTATACGTCTTTGGTGTAACCTCCCTTCTAAGAGTGCGCTTGGCCAGTAAAACACGTTTTTAAATGAAATTGTAGAAAGTGTTCCGTTTAAACATACATTAAAAAAGCGCTGGTTTTAATTTTTTTTTAAAAAAAAATTATAAAGTAGGCAAGAAGATGCATTTTTAAAAAGGTTATGTAGAAATATAAATTAATTTTATTTATTATTTTTCTTTTTGGTACAAATAAGGTTATGTATTAACAGAAACTATGAAACAACAATACCAAATAAGTCCCAAGTCTAAGGCAATCAAATATAAGGCCCATAACTCTGCAGTCATGAATTAGGTCACCAGCCCCTTCTGAACCCAACTCCTTTGATTTAACGGTTTTTAAATGTGTAATTTGGAAAAAATAGTTATTTTAAAAACTCAGTTAAACATCGTAATTTTACCGTTGAAAATCGTTTGTTTTCACGTTTTTTCAAACGACCATGTTTTTTGAAACCCAATTGGTGCTATGATTTATGAAATCAAATTCGTCTATCAACTTCATCATTTTTCTCCAGATGTAATGAATAAATGATTGAATTCTAGCCCACCAACTGCAATGATGAAACCATAACTAAAGCTAATGCCTACTGCAGTAAGTATCATGTGAATTACTTTCTGTTTACAATTTGAAAGTACTATCATAGATTACTCAAAAAAAAATAAAAAAAATGATGAAGCGGAGGTCAATCGGTTGCGGATCACGCCTCATGAAGCAGATGTTACAAATTCGAATTCTTTTTCTCCCTTTCCTTGTGTGGACATGTTAAAAAAAATAAAGAAAAAGAAGAAGGTATTATCATAGACCAACCAGCCCTGAACAACCATGACTTTTGGTATGATAATTCACCTACGGTAAAGGCATAAAATAGCAAGAAAATCCCGAGAACTAAAAAACAACAAAATTTCAAAACCAGGGGATCATCATGGCCTCGGTCCCGACCCTCCTCGTTTCGTCCTTGAATACCATAACAATATTAGGGGGGAGGGTTGAGGAAGGGAGATCCAACAATCCCTAAATGATAACATTTTGATTGGTATTCCAAATAAAAAGCTGGTAGCATGATTAGAAAGAGTCGAGGCCCACAAATATTGAGTTGATTCTGCTCTCTTTTCATCCATTTACTTGGTCCCTTCTTCTCCACTATACAGAAATGGTTCCATGCATGTGGAACCCTAACAATTTAATCATCATGAACTATATATATTAATTCCTTTCTTGAAACATAAAGCTCCAATGTTATGACTTGCTATGATAGGCCAAATAATATTCATACCTACTTTAATTTTAAAAAGAAAAGAAAAAAAAAAGTTATGATTCAAACTCAAAACTTTCGTCTATCACTACGTTAAATCATTAATTATTTAAAAATTTTAAAAATAATAAAATGAAGAAATTTAATTATTTAATTCATCCTCTTAAACCGACTCACTTAGTAGCCCAAAGCTCCAATGGAATCTTAATTGTATAATCCACTTTCGGATTTATTAATAGTAGAAAAAAAGGGGGAAAAATAAAGCATGTATGGCACAACAACTATTTCCATCATAACTTCTGATAATTTGAATCGAAGTCACTGTTGTTGGAAGAAATCATTGGTAGAAAAAGTGATTGAGAAGAGCATTATTTCTTAAGTAAGTGGAACAATAATGAAACCCTATAAGATGAATAATAACAAGTACTTTAAATACTTATTCATCAAATAAATTGGCTACTAATGTCAAACTTGCACTCGGATAAAATTCCTTTCAATTAAGGATTTTGAACAACTATCTATCACAATCGTATAGACAATTATAAAAAGTTCTTAATAAAGCCAATCTGTACAAACAAAGAAGTCCAACCATATGTTTGAGCTTAGGGAGATAATTTGTGTTCACTAATCGTATTTCGAATCATGTTAAGACATGGATATAAAATTATATAGGTCAATTATAATTCAACCCATTAATTAAATGGGTTAGACTCATCAACCCTAATTAGCTAATTTTATATTGAGTTTGTGTTAACTCATCAACCCTAAGTCAAAAGTTGCTAATCCTAATTGTTGTGTGCAGGGTTGGGATCGTGTCAATATATAAATATAAAATATTATAAGTTAACTCTAATCCGACTCATTTAATTAAATGAATTACACCTTTTAACTCCAAACTTCTTTAATTTTGCATTGAATCTGTAACGAGTTTACAAATCGTCAAAAATTGTAACCTCTAATATGCATAAAGAATGGCAAGAGGATTGATCGTGGGGAATCCCATGCACTTGCACTCTAGTTTGCGCTGTACTTACATGTGTGTGTGTGTTTTATTTTATTTTATTTTCCATCTTTCACTTCTTTCACTTCACATCGAGTGATGTTTCATGTAAATTGTCCAGATTAGCTGTCAATATCATTTGCATATCTCAACCTCACCTTTTCCAGCGAAATAATAGGACAAAAAGAAGAAGGGTGGGATAGCAGTAGCAATATTCAGTCACCATTGCAAAAAGCATCACGAGCTCAACAGGGCCATTTGTGCCCACCTCAATAATGAACTAATTTATAGGGTCCCTAGAAAAACTATTAGAGCATTTCTAGCCATTTTTTTGTCCCCTTTTTTACATTTAAGAATTCAAACTACTTTTTGTTTCCCTATGTCAAAATGTACTCTAACAACTTCCCTTAATAATTTCCTATAACATTAAAATATTATTACTTTTTTATTATTTTTTTTCCTTTATTTTAATTCTTTCTCTCTCTCATCTCATCTCACCTCCATCTTATTCCTTTCTCCTCTAGCCCAAACTCTCTCCCATTCTTGCCTCTCTTTCCCTGCCACCCAACCCAGCACCAACCAGCACAGTCGGCGACAACCCACAACCGACAAGGCGACAACCCACAAAGGGGAAGATCCTCCATAGATTCTCGACCGTCCGATTCTATTTCTGTAGATGGGTTTGACCGTGATGGCTTCGACTGCATGGCAATGTTCATTGCCTGGCTTCGACCGCTGTGATGGCTTCGACNCTTATTCATCAAATAAATTGGCTACTAATGTCAAACTTGCACTCGGATAAAAATTCCTTACAATTAAGGATTTTGAACAATTATCTATCACAATCGTATAGACAATTATAAAAAGTCCTTAATAAAGCCAATCTGTACAAACAAAGAAGTCCAACCATATGTTTGAGCTTAGGGAGATAATTTGTGTTCACTAATCGTATTTCGAGTCATGTTAAGACATTGATATAAAATTATATAGGTCAATTATAATTCAACTCATTAATTAAATGGGTTAGACTCATCAACCCTAATTAGCTAATTTTATATTGAGTTTGTGTTAACTCATCAACCCTAAGTCAAAAATTACTAATCCTAATTGTTGTGTGCAGGGTTGGGATCGTGTCAATATATAAATATAAAATATTATAAGTTAACTCTAATCTGACTCATTTAATTAAATGAATTACACCTTTCAACTCCAAACTTCTTTAATTTTGCATTGAATCTGTAACGAGTTTACAAATCGTCAAAAATTGTAACCTCTAATATGCATAAAGAATGGCAAGAGGATTGATCGTGGGGAATCCCATGCACTTGCACTCTAGTTTGCGCTGTACTTACATGTGTGTGTGTGTTTTATTTTATTTTATTTTCCATCTTTCACTTCTTTCACTTCACATCGAGTGATGTTTCATGTAAATTGTCCAGATTAGCTGTCAATATCATTTGCATATCTCAACCTCACCTTTTCCAGCGAAATAATAGGACAAAAAGAAGTAGGGTGGGATAGCAGTAGCAATATTCAGTCACCATTGCAAAAAGCATCACAAGCTCAACAGGGCCATTTGTGCCCACCTCAATAATGAACTAATTTATAGGGTCCCTAGAAAAACTATTAGAGCATTTCTAGTTGTTTTTTTGTCCCTTTTTTACGTTTAAGAATTCAAACTATTTTTTGCTTTCTTATGTCAAAATGCACTATAGCAGCTTCCCTTAATAATTTCCTATAACATTAAAATATTATTACTTTTTTTTCCCTTTATTTTAGTTCTCTCTCTCTCATCTCACCTCCATCTTCTTCCTTTCCCCTCCTGCTCAAACTCTCTCTCATTCTCGCCTCTCTTTCCTTGCCACCCAACCCAGCACCAACCAGCACAGTCGGCGACAACCCATGAGCCCCTCCCTTCCCCATTTCGTTAGCGACAACCCATGAGGGATTTCGGCAACAACCCACAAGGGGGAAGATCCTCCATAGATTCTCAACCGTCCCATTCTATTTCTGCAGATGGGTTTGACTGTGATGGCTTCGACCGCACGGCAATGTTCATTGCCTGGCTTCGACCGCACCGCACGGCTATGTTTCAATGGCACTGTTCTGGTTCGGCTGTGATTGCAGGGAGTAAGGCGCGACAGAGAGGAAGAGAGTTGAGAGAGACAGAGATGTCAAGAGAGTTTTTTTAATTAAATAAGAGCATCGGTTGCTACAATGAAGCCTTATATATAAGGCTCTACTGTAGTATATTATTGTTTAGGGAACCGTATAAGGAATCTACTGTAGGGCATTTTTTGTAATTTTTTGGACCTATTTCCTATACATAAGGAACAGACTCCCTTATATAGCATCTTATTGTTTAGGGAACCATATAGAGAATCTGTTGTAGGGCCTTTTTCATAATTTTTTGGACCTATTCCCTATACATAGGGAATAGACTCCTTATAAGGAGTTTGCTGAAAATGCTCTTACAGTGAAAATTCTGCCAATTCCTCTAGCTTCATAATTAGTTCCATCACTCCCTCCCCTCTTTAATCTTCCCACAGAAAATAAAAGTACTTCCTATATATATAAACCCTAAGAGGGGGGAGGGAAAAGAGGGAGAGTAGAAGGCGTGTATTTATTCATCTGCAGAATTTGTGAACCTCTGATACAACAATCCCAGCAATTTCCTATACAGAGACATTCTCCTTCCCACCAAAAGAGGGTGATAAAATCACAAAATTCCTCATATTTACATGTAAAAAGAACTAATAATAGTAACAATAATAAGAGCCCGCCAACAAAAAAACCCAGCCCTTGTACATTCCAAATGACCTCAGAAACACAAGCAGAATAATAAGTGTGTAATCTATTTGATGGCATAGGAAAGGTTGCACACAGAATTGAGTGCCTCTGCAAATAAGGCAGAAAAACTGGTTAATGCCTGGAAAACACCTGGCAAGCCCGTCTGAAAATTATTTAGCGTCATTGCTCTCGTCACCTCTACTGCCTTGGAATGCCTCTGCAACTCATCTTCCACCCGTCTCCGGCAGGCTGCAAGCTCAGATTTCTTCTCGGCAAGTGGGTCACGGGCATCCAATGCCTGCCCATTTTCCGACCCAGCATCAGGAAGCCCAATACCTACCATAGAGTATGAATGGTAGAACTTCTTTTCTATGTTTCTAAGAGATGAATGCTTTTTATCAAGCTCCTTTGATGCAGTTTCCGTACGTTTTTTTATCTTGAGCTCTTCAGATTGTTGTGCAGATATTGCATGAACAACGTTGATAAAGCTCTTTATAGCTTCAGAAGCAACTGTGTCGGGAACACGATCAAGGGCAAGCTTCCACTCATCGCAGAAGGCATATACATCAGAGGTTTCCCTATTGGCATTGGTGGTGTTGTCATTGGTGACTGGTGTAAGGGTGTGCCTGAACCAGCTTTGAAGGGATCGGAGAAATTCCCGTTGAAATTTTATAAGTCGACAGAAACTGGAGTGCCAGGCAGAGACAGCTGATTCAAGGTCACGAGTTGCCTGCCGATGTAATTCGGAAGTTGAATCACCCTTGGTTTTCTGGTTTACAAGGCCCCAGACTTGCTGCACAATGTTGTTCTGAACTTCGTGGTACTGATTCATTGATCTCCACATGTACAAGAACCTACATAAAGTATGAAACAAACATAAATACAGGGTTCAATTCGTGTGTCCCAACCTCCTCCCTGTCACCTCATTACCGATAACCTATGTACTCACATTATTATAAGATTTGATCCCTGCACGCTGCATTATCACAAATACCATACCTACTCACTTTATACTCACATGTCCAGTCCTTTTGTAAATTTACAAATATCAGCTGTGGACTTTATCAATGCAGAGCGCAATGACTGGCCACCTCAAGATCAGGAATTAGTCAGCAATGGCAGCACAGTATGTCTTATTAGTGAAATTCCTCTCCAAAGATGATATTTTCTCACCCCCCTCCCTCAATTGTTTTAGAACCAGGTCAGAAAGTTATGGTTCTTTAAATAGCTTTAATTACAGCTTATGTCCACCAAGAAGTTCCCACTCGTATTAATAGGCTGAAACTATACAGTGACAGAGAGCTTCAGCAGCTTGGAAGCAAACTTGTCACGCAAAGCATTCAAGTTCCAAATAACTTTGTGAGTAGCTAGAAGCTACCACACTGAATGGGCCCACAGGAGAAAAAAATAAACAGGGGTTCTAAAACAATTAGATAATTAATGGCCAACCAGCATTCTTCCTACAAAAATCATGCCAAAATCATCATGCTATTTACTGTAGTCCAATGCTTTATTGTAAAGCCACCATGTCGGCCCTACTACAACAGTTTGGAATGATGATAATGTTCTTGACTTAGTTAATCAAATGTCTGGCAACCAGTCCATTCACCTAGGAACAGACAATTGTGGGTCATATCACAATTAAGTCCCCATGTACCTACTCCACCCCAGCAATTACTTTTTGCCCCAAAGGGCCTACAGATCAAAGGAAACAAAACCACTGGAGAGGTAGAGTGGGGCCACTCTCAGCTTTTAAGAGATAGCCAGCAATTAAATAGTCCAGGACGACAAGGCACATGTAGTTACAGGGGGACTGAAGCAAGTGGCAAATAATGCCTCAACTACACAAATCAAAATGCTACAGATCAGAACTAGCATGTTATACACGAGTTAAAATGAATTTTGTCAAATCAAGAGTACCAAAGGCGAGATTCAATCCCAAAACCTGGATTGTATATAATAACAAAATGCGAAACTTGCAACCATTTGACATTGCAAAGGCAGACTAGTGACATGAATTTAGATCACACTAGCTAGTGGCCAAACATATCCACTTGAACTGTGAAAGTGAAAGTTAAAACTAATGGAATTTGGAATCAATTTTCGAAAAGTCAGAACCACATTTTTATGAGTAATGCTATATACTCTCATTCTACCAAATTGATGTGACAGTGCTCATCAATCTTCTGCTAAAAAAATAAAAAAATTAAGAGCTGATGAACACTACCACATCAGCTTAATAGAAGGTAAGATAAGAGTGTTGTATATAATATTTTTATATATTTTTTTATTTGGCTAAAAGTTTTTGAAATCTTTAGGTATGCCAAAGTGGTAATTCATTTCACATATTAAGAAATCCAAGTGGGCTACATATCGAGTAAATTTTCGTGAACCACTTTTAACATCTTTTCAATTGATTTTATTGGTTGATCTGGATTGTGTTGCTGCAGCATTATGATATGACAGCCACATTTTAACATGACAGCTGATATGTGCACCATCATAAATCTCCTCATAGTCATCAATGCACAATAATTCAGTAAAAGAAATGAAAAGAGAAAGAAAACACTTACTCGTGACAGAGTTGAACAAGCTGAGGCACAAGACCGGAGTCTCTAAGACCAATGATTTCAGTCGAGGTGGTAGAGACAGCCTGAGATGTCACAATAATTAGTGACTGCAGCCTTGTTATTGCAGCCTTGGTCTTGTCTAACTTGGTTTCGTCCTCCCCTTTGTATTCCTGGCTCTGCAAAGCGGACAACTTCTTTTCGTGCTCAATCCTCACGCCTTCCCTAGCCTAAAATTCATAAAAATTGTTGCCTGCATCAGAACATATCGATTTGAAACCATACAGCTTCAACATAAATAAAAAAAATGCAGCAGCCAAAAAACACTAGCACAGCTGCACATGGGTCCCCTTAATCACCCATGATTCCAGCTTTTGGCTCCTTTGGAAATTACAAGCTATTCATCCGGATTGCTAGCAATTTCGACAAGAAATTTAAATGACCCTATACTAAATTCATCTACCCAAATAAATTTTGGACTACCCGACTACCTATTTGGACAGATGAGTCTCGTATGATTGTCAAAACACACAGCAAAAGTAAATAAATTTCAGATCTTATGACACATGCAGAAGAGAGAGCAGACTGCAGAGGGTAGAATCCTTCTAGATAGTCTAATTTCAGTCCAGTCCACGAAAGAAGCCAAGGAGAAAAGTTCGTTAGCTAAAACCAGGAGCATGCAAGGGCATTGTCGTCATTGAAAGCAATCACCATCAGAAAGGCATACGCCAAAAGAAAATATTGGAAGCATAACGACAAGAGTCCAAATCACCACCGCATCATCCACAGGCAGAAAAGGTCGATCAGTCCACAATAAATCAGGAGCATTTGAGTAATTTCATATTAATAATAATAATCCATAAAATTGTTAATTAAACTAATAAATTAATTGTACCTTGACTTCGGTGTAGAGCTTCTTCTCCCAGGCCAAGAGCCGCTCCAGAGTGGAGCAGAGGCTCTTTGGACCGCCCGGTTCACTGAGAGAACCGGCATCGAGCCGGTACTTAACGGCCAGTGGCGGTTTTGAGGTCCAGCTCGAGCTCAGGTTGCTCAGCACACTATTTGAATGATACACGGTCTCTGCAAATTTAACAAACAAAAATATAATTATTTAAAATCCCAAATCTAAAATATTAGTCTCAATTATCTGTCTGCGTTTGGGTGCTGAGAAAATTCAGGAAAATCAACTGATTCCTTCTGTGAAAATCCAACTTTACCAAAATTTCAAATTTTCAATCAATTTGATCTAAGACTCCTGACCCAACATGGGTAACCAAACATTTTCCTACAGTTTCGCAGCAACCAGACAGATTCCTTAGCAATCATAATTCTGTGTTTGGGTTCTGAGAAAATGCAGGAAAATTTCAGTTATCCCAAGATCTTCAATCGATTTGATCCAAAAACCATAACCCAACTCTGAACGGGAAGAGCTAAATTTACTCCCCGAGCAATTCCAACATTTTCTCAGCAACCAAACAACTCCTTCAAAACAAAATAAATTAAGAAAAACGCAATAGGGAAACTTTCTCTCACTCTTGAGCTGCCTGAAGCTTCGATCGAGCTGAGCCCGACCGATCTCGAGCATCTCGGAGACCTTGTCGCCGGCGCTTGCAGCCTTATCGAAATTCTCCTTAATGGCGGCCACGATCTCTTTCAAGTCCTTGTGCCTCACCACCACCTTCATATTGTCCGACCAGATCTCCCTGGTCCGGAAGCTCCCCGCCGACGACCCCGCATCCTCCGAATTCGCCATCGGTGGAGCCGGCGGCGCCATTGACCCCCCGAAGTTCGACCGCGTCCCGATCTCCGACCTCAAATCCCCATCTTCACCCTCCACTTCCTCTTCCTCTTCCGACGAACTTGTCGTGCTGTAGTGATCCCTATCCCACTCGCTACACTGCACCTCCTCTCGCTCCCTCTCAGCCTCCGTCGCTACCTCCGTTTCGTCCTCCGTCTCGTCCTCCTCTTTCCGATTCTTGCGATTCTCCCGATTCTCGAAGAAATCGTACTGGGTCGCTTTTTCTTCGCGCTCTTCTACTTCTTCTTCTTCTTCGTCGTCCAAATGGTTGCGGCGTTGTTGATTGAAGAAGTGGGTGTCGGTGTTGCGCTGGTCGAAGAACTCGGAGTCTGGAGGGGATGGAGGGTAGAAGTTCTCCCAGTTCCACACGGACGACGTCTGGGAGGGCGTACTGGAGTACGTGGAGCTGGCCTGGTAGGCCGTCGGAAAGAACCCGCTTCGCGGAGAGTTCGAGAGGCTCGATTCGGAGAGTATGTGAGGGAGTCTCGTCTTCGACTTCTGCTTCGGCTTCGGCCTCGGCTTCGGGTTCGGATTGTTGGGAATGGGCATGGGCATGGGCATGGGATTCTTCATCATCGGCGCTCTGGGCTGTTGCTGTGGTGGCGGTGGAGGAGAAGGGGAGGGGGAAGGGACGCGTGGAGGCAGGGGAGTGGTGGTGGGAATGGGGGGGTGAAGGAAAACAGAAGGGGCGTCGTGGGAGACGGCAAGGTGCTCGCCCTTGGCGAAGGAGGATAGCGCGGAGCCGGTGCGGCGGAGGGAGAAGAGGTAGTCTGCGTGTGCGGCGGCGAGGTTGTGGCGCGCGTACACGGCCTCCTTCATGAGATGGCGCCGCTCCTTGCAACGCCGCACCGTGTCCTCGTTGTCGAGCTTTGACACCGTGCACCCCATATCACATGTAATACAAAAAAGAAGAAGGTATTTTTACAGCAAATCAATCAAAAACAAACAACAGTTTTGGTGTTGGTGGTGATGGAGGGAAGAGACTGAAAAAGGAAAGGAGGGAGACTGGAGATAGAGAGAGAGAGATGAGTTTATAGTTGGACTTCGGTATACTGTTGATTCCCTTTCTTCCCTACCCTTTTTCTTTTCTTTTCTTTTCCTTTTCTTTTTCTTTTTTGGAGCTTTCTAAATTGGTAATATTTTAGTTAGTGTAGGGAGACTTCCTAATTAGTGTAACGACCAATTTTTTATATTGTATTTAAATTTTTTTTTAAAATGAGACAATATTTTATTACCATTAAATTTGTAAAATAAAATATTAATTATGAAATAAGGATTTGGCCTAAGTACGTGTAATTTTTTAATTTGAACTTCTTCTTCTTCTTCTTTTCTAAGTAGAAAAATTAGAATTAAATTTAGACAGTTGATTTTTTTTATCTCACGGCACCTAAAGTAAAATCTTACTACACTCTCATTTCGTTGAGCTAATGTGGCAGTATGCATCAATTTTTGAATCAGCTCTTGTTAATTTCTCTCCATTTGATTTAAAATAGAAACCATCTTATTCCATTTTTATGAAAATGTCTACCTAAAATAAAAAGGTTCTTATTCCTATTTTATTTTAGTGTGTGATTGACATCTACTAGAAATAGCTTATTCATTAAATTCTAAAACATAGCTTATTTTAAACGGTTAGATGAGATTAATGGTTGAGGGATTTCAATTCCTACTTCACATGGTACGGGCATAATACGGCGTGTCTCATATAAGTTAGTTTATAAATAAATTGAATATATGATTTTTTTTATTTATTGGACATAACCTAATTTCATGTGGTAAAATTTAATTGAAAAACATATAAGAGGGAAATTTAATAAATGTTAAACATAAGATTAATTTAATAAAAATAAAAACCTACCAACTACCCAAACTTTTTTTTTCCTTTTTTTTTTTGGCATGGTAGATACCTTATGATGTGGTTTTGAATCATAGCTATTTTTAAAATTTTTATTATTTATTAATTTTTTTGGGGGTTTATGCCTTCTTTTTTTTTTTTTTTTTTTAACCTTCTGTGTCTGCAACACTCTGTGAATTAATAATATTTTAGTGTAGGGAGTTTGGTAATTAACCTAATGATGGTTTGCTTAGTGGGGATTGATTAAGAGTGATAATTGGACTTGTTTGGATTAATTAAATATGGATTGCAGATGGCAGACGGCAGAAGGCAAATGGGTCCATTTTGTTTCATGGGGGGGTTTGGAAGATTGGGAGAATCTTCTTACAACATGTGTGGGTGTGGGCCTGTTGCTTTGCTTTGATTATTGAGTTTCAAAGCTATTATTACCATGTTTTCCTTTTGGTGTTTTTTTTTTTAAAAAAAATATATTATTATCTTTTCAAAATGGGGATATATATATATATATATATTTGGCCTGATTGTTATGCCCATTGGATTTTCCTTCCCAATTGTTTATTTTTGGTTTTTTCTCTTCCTTTTCTTTTTCTTCCAATTTCTAACTAAGAATGTGCATGGCCTTGCCATTTTGTACTCCAAATGTGTGTTTTAAATAAAATTACAAAAAATCATATTTAGCGGTGCATTTGAAAACAAAAATAGCGATTTGAAAACGTATAAAAAAATCACATTTTTGCGCAATAGTCAAGAGAGTGTGCTTTTAAAAATGCACAATTTTAAAGGTTGAATCATAATTTTACCAAAAGCTTAAGTTAGTTTTTATTAACTATATTTTAAAATTAAAAAAAAAAATATTTACAACTACTTATCAAAATCTTGTACTTGAAACAAAATGATTATGGTACAACAATATCTCCAACCTAACATGGAAAAATAAATGTCTTTATTTCAAAATATTTTGGTTTGTTTTTAAACATGTTAAATTACTGGTTATTTCAAAAGTTTAAACTAATAGAAAGAGATAAATTTTATCACTTAATCATTATTTTAACACTCTCACTCCCCCTTACGTGTATGCTCAAACTTATTTTTAATAGATGAGCCACAAACGTGGAATATTTAATTTAAATGGAGGTGATTGGACAGAGTTAAAGTTCGATCTTATGCCCTTTGGTTATGATACCATTTTAAATTACCACTTGTCCTAAAAACTTACATTTAAGTACATCATACTCTATGATCTTAAGTTTCTTTATAACTTTTTTCATATAGTAATGCTATTAATTATATTAATACGTTAATTAAATTATTAAATTCATTCATTCTAATCAAATTAATTTTTTTAATACTGTTAATAATTTAAATAATATCACTGCAAATATCTTAAATTCAAATTTTTATTCCAGGTGTAATTGCTTCTAGGTGGGGGTATGTGTGCGTTACTTGTCCACCATTTCAATGCATAGAGAGCTGGTTTTGCTTAATGCAAAATACTCCCCTTTCTACGATTGCCGACAGTGTGACACACAATGACTATGCATTGTGGGTTGTTTAGTTTTCAATTATTTGTGTATCCATGTAATTATAGAAGAAAAATATGTAGTTGAAAATTGGAAAAATGACATTTTGAATTTTTTTTTTCCTCTAATTAAAAAAGGGCTCACCAATGTTGGTTACTATCTCGGCCCACTTAAATCCTGACATACTTGGCGTAGGGTACACCTGGGCAATAATGGAACATGGATGGACTCGAACCCACAACCTCGAACTCACAAGGTGATGATTTCGAGCTGCTTTGACTATTAAGCCATCATCTCAGGGCCTAACATGTTTGTTTTTTTAAAAAAAATCTTAAATACAAGTGAAATCATATTTATATTTATCTCAAAGGGGTAGCTCAATCGGTTGGAGATCACGCCTTATGAAGTGGAGATCACTAGTTTAAATCTGTCTCTTGTGTGGACATGTCAAAAAAAGAAAATCATATTTATATCTTGTGTTTTTTAATTCAAATTTGGATATGCTTGTAATTGGTTTAGTGTAATTACTTGTTTGAAACCCAAATCCCTCCATGGGGATCCAATGAACTAATAAATTGTTTTTGAGATAAATTAAAAGTTAATTTCTAGTATTCGTGTTGTAATTATTTGAAATTAAATCCGACAAAAATTTACTCTATCATAAAAAAAAAAGGGAAAAATAAATATACAAATTTTTTTGCTCATTGCTTCTGGGGATGGAAAAAAAAAAAAAAAAAAAAAATTATCTCGTCATTTACCATGCTGAAAAGAATTTTAAATTTTCTTTTCGGTCACCTTTCCGCCCATCACCATCTCTCATGTTCTCAACCGCCTTCCAGACCTCCGGTCACCGTCGAGCTCCTATCCCGCAACCTCCTTCCTCGTCATCTACAATTACCCAAAAATTCCCACATTGGAAGAATTACATAAAGGTCAAGAACCCATTTAGATTTTAGAGGGGTTTTAAGAGAAAATTGAATCGTTTGTGTTACTTTTCCTTTCCTATAGTTTTTTTTTTTCTTCTTCTTTTTGTTATTTTTATGTCTTATAAAAGGGGTTTTTTTTTTGTGTGGATAAAAGTGGGATCTTTTGGAGAAAAGCGAAAAAAGAGGGAAAGGGAGATGAACGGCAGAGATTGAAAACGGTGAAAGAAGGATGCTCTTTTAATCCCATGCTTTCCATTCCACAGTGTCTCACTGGACCCAACTATCCATAGATCCACGTACACACTTTTTTCTATATATATATATATATATATATATATATTTTCTTTCTTCCCGTCTATTTTCAACAAAAAGTTTTAACTTTGGACTTTAGCCGTTAAAATGGACAGAAAACTTAACGGTGTGAAAGGACCTTTCTTACTCTTGTGCTTCTCTCATTGATCCAGTTCTGTTCTCTTTGTGGGCATCTGATTCTTCAACAATTTACAAAAGTAAATTCCTCTCAATAAAATTCTTCAACTTTATTTTCCTCATGCACTTTTTTAAGGTAAAAAAAAGAAGGAAAACCTAAAAAAAGGGATTTTTTTATACTATTATTTTTTAAATGAGATAGGGCATGAAACAAAAACAAATACAACCGACACACGCTGGTCAAAATGGGAGGGCACAAAATCTACAGAGGATGACATTTAACAAGGAGTACAAATTAGTAAGAAAGCCGCCAGTCAAGCAAGTGATGATGACCCAATAAGCTATGTTGTGAGCATGGTGGTTCACACTCTTCTGTCAAAAGAATTGTGGAGACCAAAAGTATCAGAAATTATAAAAACAATTATACGGTGGTGAGGTGAGGTTTTTGAGGCTAAGAAAAATTGATAAAGAATCTCCCTCTATGAGGAGACCTCTCCTTCAATTGTATCACATGAAGGACCCCCAATGTGATTGAAGCAAAGAGTATTGTGCCTATTGTAGCAAAAGCTAAGTGAGAGGAGCAAATTAAGTATCTTGCTTCATTCAATTCAACCCTTCTATCTACTCCTATCTTTCTTTTTGGGCAGTTTTCAATCCCTACAAGTCGGGGATTAACATAAATCACGGTACAGATTAAATTTTTCAAATTTTTTTTTTTTTTGACATGTCCACACAAGGGGTAGGGGGTGGGGGGATTCGAACTTGTGATCTCCACTTCATAAGGCGTGGTTTACAGCCGATTGAGCTACCACTTAGGGACCAATTTTTTTTTCAAATCTTTCAAATCTATTGCTATACATCTTTCCCCATCATTTAATTTTTTTTTTTGTTTGTTTTTTTAAAAATAAACTAACATCACCTGCACCGATAAATACAACAAAACTAGACCTAAATCTGTCCTCCATTTCGCTTCAAGTTTGAAAAGAATCCTAGTAAGCTCTCTCTCTGTGTCCCTGACATGAAAAGTATTGTTTGGACTTCTAATCACCAATTTATCCCTCAAAACAATAACTTGCAGAAAGTATGCGTAGGTGTAGGCTGTGTAGCCAGTAATTAAGATCCGGAAGAAGACAGGCAAATTAGTACGGCAAGTCGTACACCCTCATCCCCTTAAACTACATATATATTTTTTTTCTGAGCCACCCCCCAATACCTTAAACAATAGAAGAATGTGACAAAAATGAATCATATAGGCACCAAGTAGAAGTACAAAAATCCTTACAATCTTCTCTAATAATTAAACAAATAAAGAACAGTGTTAACAGTAAACAAACGCTTCCGCTCACCAAAAGCTGCAACAATAATAATCTATTTTCCCCTAAATTTGGGTTTTTTTTTTTATTAATATATATATATATTCAATTTTTTATATGTAAGCGTCCAAACAGACACTAAAAGGTTGAGAGAGAGAGAGAGAGAGTTTAAGGGTATGTTTGTTGGGCGGTAATCCAAAGAAAATGATGCAACTGTTGTCTTCCAAAAAGGTATACAGTGGGGCCTTTCCTTTGTTCTAGTCCATTATCTCACACTAGCTTATCAAAGTCTCCTTGGCGCCAAACTTTTCCTTCTTGTGGACCCGAATTACTCATTCTTGCATATACCTAGGTATTCAATGGAGTAGCCTCGGATGATAAAGATGATGAATCAATCAAGATAAAGTTTTTTTTTTTTTTCTTTCTTAAAATTGGGTTGGAGTTAATTCTTATATTACCGTTTATAATAATGATATTTAATGATTAGCATTTAACTGGAAGTACACAATAGTGAAAAAATAATTATATGTATTTAATAGATTGTTATACAACTATTTGACTACTATATAACTAAAATGTTTTTCAAAAAAAAAAAAAAAAAAACTNACCCTTAGTATTTTTTTTTAAGTATTAATCAAAAAACTAATTTTCGCTGTCATGTCATCTCATTTGTACAGCAGTCGTATACAATATACCAGTTTACTAAATAGTATTACTCAATAAAAAATTAACTCTTAAATTTTATTTTTTTAAAATGGGCTGATCAAATTGATTGATTTTTACAGCAAAATTATCAACTGATACAATAATTGTATAATAATCTACTAAATAACATTACTTTACAGTCTATTAAATTAGGTTAGAGAATCACACCGTCTAATAAAAATGCATATGAAAATCAAATGCTTTAAGAGCAAAAGAATTTTGTTCGCCACATGCTCACAGTAAGGAGAAATTTTTTATCCTATGGGTAAATTGCTGTTAGATGAACATCAGGAGACTTTCCCATGCTCTAAATGACAAAAGAAGCTTCTCATGTCATTTATTTTTTTACTAGGCAAAGAAAACAACAAAGAAGACATAAGAAGCTTCAAAAGAGGTCCAAAACAACAACTATCTCCACCAATTAAATCTCCAATTTCTAAAATTGAGCCTTATGTGGGTGCAGCAACTCAACGGTGTCATTTTTATCCACACCAATAAGTTACTCTATGATTTAGACATTTGTTTTTACTACCTGTCCCTTGAAGTAACAAAATAGCCATTTCTTCACGGAAGAGCCATGACCTTTTATGTAAAAGAATGGAGCAAGAAAAGCATATTCCCAGAGAGATATATACACACACATTTCATTGCCTCTACCCTTGTGTACTTACCCCAATCTGAACAGTCAAAATTTTCTTACTCTGACCTGTATCAGTACTTCCTACAGTTGGGCCAAACAAATCCGAAAAATCAGGGCAGTTTTCTCACTCTGGAAATTACCATTTTGGCCACAAAATGCCCACATTTTGATTTTGCACATTCTAACATTCTCATTGGCGTTTAAGGTCATCCAAGAAAAAGCAATGTGAAAGTGAAAAAAGATGAGAGAAAATGACAAAAAAGAAACAACCATGCAAATTATCTTTCTATTTCTCCACATGGCCAAAGACCCCACACCCCAAAACAATGACATATAGTTGGTGCTGAGTGGAACCCACCACGTTTTCTTTGCCAAACAGCTAGCACAGAAGGAAAAAAAAAAAGAAAAAAAAAGAAAAAAAGAAAAGAAAAAGAAAACAAAGAAGATCCGTTTTCATTGAGGGAAACAAAACAAAGCACAAAGACGCATCCACACAAGTCATTATCCTTTTGGAGACTTCAGTAAGACCAACTAGTAGTTGAGAGATCCTTCTTTACCTGACAACCCCCCAAATTGGTGGACTGGCACGTGTCAGTAACACGGGTTTCACTAATACTACCAGTTCAACTAAACTTGGTAATAAAATATGATATGGCATTATGGCGTATCTCCATGGTCTCTCTCATGGCGGTGCTGATGAGGGGTTCAGCATGTGTTGCTGGTCGTTGGGAAAGCCAAAATCCCCAAAGAGACCCTGATGCATAAAAGGAAAACCAAAGAGATGAAGTGTCAAACCTTACCCCTCTTGCTTGAACAGACCAATAAATCCCAACCCCACCACCAAAAATAGCAAACAGAAAAAAGAAAAAAAGGAATCCCCCAATCAGGACCATCCTCTGGTGGCTGCTTAGTAGATGGATTGAAATAAAAATAAGCGTAGAAATGCTAACTAAATTCAATCAATTGATCCTTGATTGAAAGTTCCTGATAATATGTATAGTAGGATGCTCCAAAATCTCATCCAATCACACTTTTGTTACACCATTGAATGGGCAACATGATAACATGAAGCGTAATGTTATTTAGTATACTACTATACAGAGATGATGGGGCAGTGAAAATCAATCTTTTTTTCTTTTTTTTTTTCCTAACAAGTATTGATTTAAAAGCTGATTTTCACTGTTACATCATTAAATTGTATGACAGTGTGACACATCAACCTACTAAATAACATTGCTTTTAACATGAAATGGTAGATCCTGTTTTTTCGAGGTATAAGAATATTATTCCAAGTTATCTCATGGCTAATAATAAAGGAGATGAACATTATGGCACACAAAAAGAAAAATCTATACTACAAATAGCAAATATCTCAATCTGGAATGCATGGCCACAACCGCAAACATCCAGAGAGTTGCAGGAAAATCACATGGCAGATGATGTAAAGCCAGATATGGGAAATGCCTTTTGGGTCATATATAGACATACCATGGCATCGTTGATTGCATAAGCCACGCAGTAGTGCTCCTGAAAATCGGCAATTTGGGAAGAAAAAAAAATTAAGAACAATATAATACTAATAATAGTACCCAGGTAGGCAGTATCAGCATGCAAACAATACTATTGGGCAGTGAGCTAGCCTCCCAACAGCTGGACTGTTGGTTACTACCGGTCCCGTACATATGGACCACAATGGCATCGCATTGTGGTGCCATTGTGATGCATATGTATGGGAGAGAGAGAGAGAGAAAGAGAGAGGACCAACTCTATTTGGCCCAGGCCCACCCACTCCGTTTAGTTGCAATAGACAGAATATTAGAGCTACAACAAAAATCAGGTTGACTTGCCTGCATCATGTACCACTCCTCAAATTCATCAAACAACTCCAGCCGTTCAATCCTAATCAACATATGTCACAGATGAGCATCTTCCCAAGAATATTTCAGAAAGAAAGGAGCTTACCAATGAAAAAGTGGAGAAAAAGAATAGAAAGATAGAAAGAGAAACAGGGAAAGAAGTATCCTCCATATCCTACTAGAAACAAAATACTTTAGAACCTTATAAAGCAAAATGTGATTCCATCATCTCACAACCATAGGATTTTTGTACAACTAAAATGGTTATTAAATCAAAGGTATAAGAGTAAATCTAAAATTAGGCAAAAGAGTCCCTGAAGGCAGGAAGCAGAGATTCTCCTTTTTGGTAGAGGAAGCAACCACAAAGGCAGAAATGGCACACAGAAGCACATGGATTGATTATCCGTATAGAACGTTTAAGATTCTACTTCCAAGAATACTCCCACATTAGAAATTACTGTTCATTTAACTCGAGAATGAAATTTAAGACTTAATGAAAAGTTCGACATTACAGGCAACTCTTTCTCGCATCTAAACTTGCAAAGATGATGTGTCCCACAGTGATTATGGTTTAATCATACTTACAATGTCCCAAGAAGAATATCACAGGTGCACTATACTTTGTATCCATGTGTTTTCATACAGAAAAGATGTTCGGAGTTTCCAAAATGTTGTTTACCGGGCTAAAAAATCCAGTAGCATCGCTATTTGACTTTTTTTTTTTTTTTGAAAAAAGATACACAGATAGATAGAAGAAACCTCAGGAGGGGAAGACAGTATGCAGTACCAAGGATCCGATTTATTTAATTAGGTGTCCATTGGTTAACAATTTAAGATAATGCAGTTCAAATAAGTCCCAATATGGAGTAAATAGTGTCCTACTAAGTTTGCATGACCACTTGTCTGAATGAGAGGTAGCACTATGAGAACTTGACCAATTAATCCAGTCTCAAACAGGTATAGATTCCTATCCAGTTTGATTCAAATAAAAAACAATGTACTCAATGCAAGAGGTAATAACTATTAAACCATCTGAAAGACACAACCAATTTTACTTGTTCATAAAACATGTCAAAATTAGATTAATGACATATAGTATTAGAGAATTACGTGCATCAGTGAGTTCAAAATTTTGTCACAAAATGGGAACATTGTCCCACATAAATTTCATTCTTAAGAAGATACAAGACAGAGAACTAACATCAGGCCAGTTATTTAAAGTAAACCAAGTTGGATTGCAACAGATCTTGAAAGTTCAAATTCAGAACAAAGGAGGATTCCCAGAAGTCTAATTGCTGTAAACTGCACCACCTAGAGAACTCTATGATGTTGTAAACTAGTTATGATACAAGCATCACACAGTGAAAGACATTTCTTGGGGAGCAAAGATGGACAAAACTTATTCATGGACCCTTGCATACAAGTATGTAATTAGACAATAGAAACATGATGCAGATGTTTTGGCTAACATATACAGGCTGGACTTCTAAGAAAGTGGCAAAACAAATCTTTTAAGGACGTTTTCACGAAGAGGCAGAATTTTAGCTGAGACCCTATAGGATGGTGTAAAATAAAGTATGCCCGTACCCATCAGCCTATCATATAACAGGCCACATGGCAAAGTTTACGAGAATGAACAACTTCTTTCCCGAGATTTATGGAGGCCACATACCTTCGTCTTTCTTGAGCTTCAATAAAATTACCATAAACTTTCAGCATGTCCCAAGCAACTGCCCTCTGATATCCACATATAAAGTATTAGAATTAGTGTAATAGATAAAGAAGATTAATTCAGTACTCATATAAAAAAGAAAAAAGAAAAGAAAAAAAGAGGATTGATTCAATGAAAAAGGCAAAATGTAGTTCTCAAACAGGTAACAAAAAAAATCTGAAATAAAACCCAAATTTGAATCAACTTTAGTAACATATCAAACTGCAATCCCAATTCCAATTCCTGACCCAACCATTGACAAGCCTTGCTGGCTAAATGACTTCTCAATTGTCATTTAAAAACGTGGCTCACCTTTTGAACTTAGATGTCTTCATCCACATTGCATAAATATTAAACAATTACATCAGAAGAAGAAATTTTTTATTATCAAGAGAATAAATTACAAGATATACCTGCCATCCCTGGTCAAGAAAGAGTTTTTCTTTTGCAAGTAAGGTTGGCGTATCATGAATTCCCAGGAGTCCACAGCCTCGACTCTGAAACGAAAAAGCAACAAACAATCTTATATACAGACCAAACTTTATGCAGGAACAAAACTTAAAATAAGATCAGGTAAGAATTATAATTTCATCTGATGGACTAAAACATTGAAATCAACCATACATGTTGAGAACGATGATGAAAATTTTCTGTCTAATGAGAGAAGCTAGAGACTTCATTGGCAATAGAGTACACACTATGCAGATGAGGATTGAGGTACAAGTAATCAACCTGAACAATTTTATCTATTTTATTTCCATAAAGATCTCTATAATCACAATACATAACATTTTAACTAGAATAGTACATCTCAGTTTTCAAATTAGGGACTCCTTGCCATAAAAATCTCATTTTTTAGAGGGAAGTTTTCTACAAAAAACACACACCACACAAAGGCTAATAACCCATTTAGAAATCTATTCATTTCAATTGTAGCAAAATTTCAACATCTCAAAGTGAAAAAACATAGAAGTTAACGAGTCAAAACCATCTCTCTCTCTCTCTCTAGGCCAAAAGACAATCTCTCCCTAATATCTCTTATACCTCTTTCTTTGTTTCCTCAAACAGAATCTTTTTAGTCCATCAGAAGGAAAAATAAAGGAAAAAAATGAACATGAACAAGAAATGAAATAGTTTACAGCTCTGTTTCAATCAGAAACTAGAACACTGGCTAACTAGATACAAGAAGAATGCTGCAATGTGGACAAGCATGAGAATCCAAAATGCTTAAACCACCATCATTCGGCATTTCTGCTTCCATGTGAAATGGAAAGGAACATATGATTACCCCCAACAACTTTTGTTTACCAACTTTTCCTTGCTATCTATTCTACCCCTGAAAATATCTTTCTCTATTCAACAGAGGTATTGGAGAGAATCTTTGCAATTTATCAACACAATCGTAGGAAACAAATTTTTGTCACATAAGCACAGCTACAGAAAGTTCAGTGACTCGGTCATTATTTGTTAAGTGCTTTCCAGATAAATCTCTACTCTTTTTTCTCATTCTACCTTGTGCTCCCCTTAGGTGATATTTTCTTTTTATAAATAATAATTTATTAGAAGAAGAGGCAAAGCCTTCGCACACGATAAGTATACAAGAGATGAAACCACCTAGTAGTGATCTCATCAATTTAGTTTGAAAATAATGATTGGGATTTCAAGAACTCTACAAGGTAAAGTACCCTAGGAATTCTAGAGGATCCCAATCCTCCAAGTAAAATAAATCTTTAGGGCTCATATGATCCACTCCTAGAGCTAAAAGAAAAATTAGAAATGATTCAATGAACGAAGCCTAATGTATTAAAGAAAGAATATCCATACCTCCAAATTTCTGATCATTTGCTGCCCAAAAGCATCGTCTGGATGAATCTGTTGGGGGAAAATCAACACAATAAAAAGGCAAATAAACCACATATTATGATACTATTTTAAGCAACCATATAATAATACAAAATCAAAAACTTGCAACTGATAGAAGGCAGGAGCACCAAGAGAGAAGCACAATCAACAAACAGAGAGAACGAAAAATTCTAAGGTTTGAAAGGTGTAAAACCTGCTCATATAAGAAAAATATTGCTGTAGAAAATGTTCTTGCAGCCCAGCCAACTATACCTCGGGTTGAATCTGGATCCAAGTATATTAAAACGCACTCTGCAATTATAAATGTTGGCAAGCTGATAACAACATCAGAAATAATGGAGCAGCTTAATCATCCCTCAGTATGAATGGAAAAAACCAGATTTCATAATGCCATATGGCAGGAGTATCCCTCAAATACAAAACAGATAATTAAATATCAGAATTTATCTGTAAACAGAATCAGCACAAAACCATAGAATGATAGTTCTTGCCACAGGTAAAATATGGAACTTCGATAATTACACGTATAAAACACAAGAAAATAATAGAACGTAGCTAGACGACGTCATAGTTAACACTAGACCATAGGTAATTACACAAGCCTTAAAAGGAGACATCAACTGCCCAAATTTCCCAAAGCATAAAACACTATAAAATTTTAACAAGAAAGAAAGGGAATTGACTAAACCTGGGATCCATATCAGCTAAAGCTATGACATCATCTAATTTTTGTATATCACGCAAATCAATGGGGAGTAGCTTGTAGTGATCACCAAGCACTTCTCCTTTCTCTGGAAAGTAAGATACGGAAAATTAGTCTAAGCAGAACAGTTTAAATATCCAATTTGTGTATAAGCAAGAAAATTGGAATATTTTAAGTTACATATTCATCTATATTTGCAACTATAGAAGAAATCTTAAAAGGGAGTCTGCAACTCCAAGCAAGTGATGCAGGCAACGAGAAGTCAAGTTTATTTTATTCAATTTTAAGAGTCAAGAGTATTTTTATAAATTCATATTTACGGACACAAGCTGTACTTTTGATCCATTAGGTTTTATTTTTGGGTTTATTATGTTATTAAGTTGTATTTATGGATTTCACCAGTTATTTGGCTGGGCTTTAGTAGTTAAAGCCCTAATGAGTCTAAATCAATTAAGGTTAGGAATTAAATGCCTATATATAAGGGTCTTTTTTTATTACGGCAGGATGAAGAAAACAGCTATGAAATTTCCAGCAATGATTGCTCGAGGATTGTGTGATACTTATCCAAGGTATGATGCCAAGGAACAAGTGTGATACTTAGGAAAACTCGGTGTGATGCCTAGCCTTGTCTCTTTCTTTTTTCTAAAAGAAAAAAAAAAATTCACCAATTTTGTTTGAATTCTAATAAATATTAATTTTGATTTTTCATATATTATTTCTCTAGAATCCAATCCTAAAGAACCTCATATCAGCTATCCATCAAATAGCTCTCAAATAACCCCAAAAAAGAGATCAAATACTATTCTCAGGTTACCACATCCGATGAACAGCCACCCAAACTCTACATTTTCTTCTTTATTTAATCTCCAAATCCTACCCATTTGTTTTACCATTTAAAACTCCATATTCACTAATTTTTTCAGCCTTTTCCCACCAAAATCCTCAGTGTAGCTTGTCTCAAACCCTAAAAACAATTTGCTGTCCAGATTATCCTGAACCCGTTTTGGTCTCACAGCCTTGTGTCCTATATTAGATTTGGCATCACATCTTTTCTTCTACATCAATTTTGGTATCATATTTTCTGTTAACAAGTGTATCAGTAAATGTTGAGTAACTACAGCTTTGCATGCTTTTGTATCAATACATAACAAAGCAAATGGAAACTCCGACAGCATATCCTAAATCTGTCAGCCAACAGATGAAAAGTGCTGAATGAGCACACAAATCTAGTTTCTAGCCAAGATGAGCAGAAATTATGAACATTGTTTCAGGCATTTTGGTTAATAATGTCTTGCAAAGAGAGAATTCCATTTTTTCATCACTGAACTCAGTCAAATTTAAAAAGCGATAGGGGGAAGCAAACATAAAGTGAGCCAAACATCCAATTCAATAGATTTGTTTTTGGCAATCAATACAATGAATATTTTCTCTTTTGAGAATCTAGATAAGACCATCTAACTTATGATTAAATGATGCAACTCCCTGTCAGTGCTCAAGTTCCAAGATCAGAGCCCAAAAGTAATTTGTTTCTATTACAAGCTCACCTCACAGTCGAACGTAATTTTTGTGGCATATAACTTTATCCGATAATACCTTTGGTAGTTTGAGCACATGCAGTAAAACCAGTCAGAGCTTCTATATTAAAATAACAAAACTTGTGGAAATTTTCTAATTCTGCAATTCATTTACAGTATTTGGGAAATCTTCCATCTCACTTTGTTGTTAAAAAATAAAATCTACATGGTAATCAAACAAGTACAATCAAGGCAATTTTTTAATATAAAAAATAATTATTAATAAGAGGAGAAACCTTATGTCACAGGATGTGTACAAAAGGCTCAGACAGGAAAACCAAACATTTATTAGCAAATTGCCATTGTTGATAAAATGGAGCTTATTTCTTCAAATTCTGGACCTTTTCCCCTCAACTTATTTCTTCAATTCTCAATTTTTTTTCCTTGCAATTTCCAGGTAATGTCATGATCTGATTCTTGTTTTTTACCTTATGTGAATAGTAAATAGCTTTGTTATCCTTGACAAATTGATCATAGAATAACAAGTGTTGGGACTTACATGTGCACCTTTTTTCATTAGTAAGTACATGCACCTGGTTGGTCAAGACCCCACAACTTCACCCTTCACCTAATTCTTATAGGGGGAGGAGATGAAATTTGAGCTAGAGCTGATTGACAAAGCACATCTCTATCTCGTCTCTGTCTTTGGATAAGTACAACCTAGGTAACTCCTCATACATGCAAGATAGTTGAGCCTTTTGAGGAACTTTTTGTATAATAGTGACCACAGCACAAACATGTGATGGCACTTCACGACCTGATTACACTTTTGAAGTATCTAACTTCAGTTTAAGCTTGAAGTTTGACAGACTCCACCTATACAGTTACAATAGTTTCTAATTTCTTCACAAAAGAGAATCATTTCAACGACATCTTTGAGTTGCTAGCATATGAGAGGGTAGTATGAGACAGTTGACCAAAGACAAACGGCATAAGCACTTCTTAAGCATAAGGCCCAGTGACAAAATTTCCTTGAAAACTAGTCATTGCAGCAAATAAAAAAATGGATCAATGCATATGGCAGTATGTTAAACATAGACAAAAGAGGTAGCCAAAAGTTCGTCTTTACTACAATTTTTACATAACTGAAAATGAAAAATGCAATCGTGAGAGTTCAAAACAGATCAAACCCATTAAGTAAGAAAGTAATAAGGGATCTACAGCATCAATAAGCCCAGGAGCTTACCTCGGGAGACCGATGCTGCTCCACCAACTCTGTCCCTCAACTGACTGTAACTTTCAATAAGCGCAGCCTTTTTACTAGTTACCTAACATTCAAAAATGACATAGCTAATTAAAAAAAGAAAACCATATAACTTTCTTGCATGACAGAAATAACAGTAGTGAAATACATTTCACTGCTATTGGAAAGATAACTATCGAGCTAGCAAAGTAAGGAATAATGCTATTCTTTACGCTTATGTCACACTAGCTGACATAGCGTATTTTAAATGGCTTACAATGTCAATCACTTAAAAGAAAATGTAAGCCACTTAAAACACGTCATGTAAACCGGTCTGACATGAGTGTGATGTGTAGCATTACTTGTAAAGTAAAAGCAGACTTGATCAAGTGGGAATGGATAGGTGTAGTTTCTTTCACGTAATTTGCCCTCCTGAAAACTAAACCACAAAAATAAGCTAGTGCATTGCTACCAAACACATGGTTTAGCAGTGAATGTGCCAAGCTTGCACCTCTTTGAAATCCAGTTCCACATATAGATATGGTGCTTTCCCCTCATCCTGCCACAGTAATAAAAAAACATTAAAGATAGAAAAAACAAAACACCACAGAGAAACTTGTTGGCTGCTGGGAAATAAATGCCAACCCTTAAGTTCATCATGTGCTAAACTTATCATAAGTCACAAGGAAACTCAGGCACCTGCAACTGAAAAAATGTCGTATCGAAGCCAGCTCCAAGTGATAATATCTGTTTCCTAGAGTGATCTTTTCCCTCCGTATCTTTTTCACAATCAAGAAACTGAAAGAGAAGCTTCCGCAAAGCAGCCCAACGGGCAAAGTAACCTTAACAGCATTTGCAAAACCAAAAGCAAGGAAATTCTCTCAATTAGGAATAAAAAAGCAGAAGAATAACCATCAAACAAATCATATATGCTTAATACTTTTGCAGCGACTATATCATACCACGGTTAATAATCGGAGATCTCCTCACAGGCCTTCTTACAAATAAATGGATGTAATCATCTTTCATGTACCCCTTTCTGACACAGGACCTTATATATCAATACAGTTAGAAGTTAGTATTACCATGAGTATATGAAATTCATAATACATCTATGTATGTATGTATGTATGTATGTATGTATATGTGCAGGATCAAGATCCTCTTAAGTCTTCAGAGGGTAACTCCTCAATAGAGTTCTTTTTTTTTGATAAGTGAAATAAGAGGACAAGAATCAATATATCAGGGTCCCTTCCTGAGGTTACTACATGAAAACCAGAGCATTTCACTAGGATGATTGCACAAAGGGGACTTGAGTAATACAGTTCTTAAATGATTCAGATTTTGTCAATTCAGCGTACGACTGAATGAGATAAAATGAATTAAAGAAATTATCAGTAAATATTGAAGTGACAAAATCTGAACCGTTCAATTGAAAATAATGTTACGATTTTAAAAACTCTACCGCAGGAAATCTAGATTATCCAAATCCATAACCGACGTATATAAGCATAACATAGCAGAAATTGACTCTGGAATCGTTGTCACCAATAGCTTGTAGATTTCAAGCCCAAGCAAGCTATAAATCAGATTAGGACTCAATTATTCTCACATAGTAATGAACCGTTTGGTTGGTGAGAAATTTAGGAAAACGAAAAGGGAAGAATACGTCATAGTATTTTGTTTCTTCGCAATTTCTCCATTTTTCTTTCATTTTCTCGAGAACCAAACAGAAACTAAGGAAAAAATAAATAAGTTTCGCGAGAACAACCACTTCGGAGGTAATATTGTCAGATATGGATGAAAAGTAAAACGCAATTCGAAAACGATCACGCACAGTTTACTGGCCGAAGCATCGTCGTTTGTTGCTTGCACTGCCGCTGTGTTGCTGTGTGAATCTGCCACTGTTACAGGCTCCGCCATCTTTCTGTTCTTTCTTTCTTTGATTTTTCGTTAAGAGACCGACAAATGGTTTCGTTCTACAGAAACACAACTAAATCAAGGAAAATATAAATAAATAAATATGTATATATTTCATTTCATTTTTGTTTTTGGAATACCATTAAAAGATTTTCCTAAAGTTTTATGCTTTGGAAAAATAAGAAAGGTCAAAGAAAAACAGTTAAATAAAAATAATAATTAAAAATATATATATAAAAGTATTTTAGTTATTTTCGTGAGTAAAATTTGATAAGACTGCTAATAATGCTCTTACGACAAGGAGTAGCGATATAACCCACACTAACGTGAGTGAAGAGTGACTCACGCTGCCGTGAACATTAACCCAAAAAAATATTAAAAAAAATTGAACAATAATTTTTTGTTACTATTCACATTAGCGTGAGTTACTGTTCACTCACGCTGAAATGGGTTATATCACTACTCCACGACAAATCATCAATTTGGTTTGACTTGCCAATGGTTCCGTCAAATTAAAAATTTTGAAGAGGTCCTTTTTTCTTATCAACTCACTTATTAAATGAAGCTTTCTTAAAAATAAAATTAAAAAATAATAATAATATGACTATTTTTGGAAAATGTATTTCATTTATTGAGGAATAACTATTCTTTTTTTTTTAATAATAAATAGTTATTTCTCTATGCATGGCATTAGCCTAAACTCCCCCAAACAAAAGAATAATTATTCTATAGAAATAACTATTCTATTTTATAAGTTTATTTCACAAACAAAAGGAACCTAAGTCTACTCACAAAAAAAAATAAAATAAAATAAAATTTAGGCAAACTGGACCTAAGTCTTTAAGATGCTAAGGTTTCGTTCGGTTTTGTGCAACTAAAAAATCAGTGATTTGACAGTGATTTTTTCTTTTGAAAAAAAAAAGTTGGAAACTGTAAAAATTATAGAAACACATTTTTAACAAAAACATACAAATAAAACTTGAAAAACTCGTTTTGACTTTAAAATCTTTATTTTACAACGCAATTTAAAAAATGCTCTTAACTTTATGATAAAATTGTGTTTCAGCCTTGAAATTGTGTGTTTTAAAAATTTACTCAATTGCCCATGATTTGAAAGTGCACGCTTTTTATGTTTTCAAATCACAATTTTTTTTTATAAAATACATTCCCAAATCATATATTTTTTACAATTTGGTTTGAAATCGCACTTTTGAATTGTAAGCTCGTATCAAACAAAAGAACCATATACTTCTTACATGCTCATTAAAAGGCATGTGTTAACTCACGTGCTCTAAGTGTCTGTCTGAGATTATGGTTTTAATAAATATAATTTGAAAAATTATTTTTAAAAATTGTATTTTTTAAATTGCTATTTTTTAAAATGGCAAAGTCATTTAGTAAAGCATATTAAAAAATATTTTTTTTATCAAATATTTATTATGTAAAATTATGATTTTGATTTAAATTTACGTTTTTCCAAATAAGAACTTTTGAGGATAAAAAAGAAAAAGAAAAAGAAAAAAGTGCACAGGCAATAAACCCAACCAAAAAAAAAAAACGAGCGAAGCAGGGAATAAAATCAAACTGTCCGTAGTAGAACACCCATAGCAGTCGCAGTACGTAATATTGGCAGCGGCATTCACAGATCGCTCCACAACCTAAAACCCAAAATCCACCTCCCAATTCCGGATTCCCCTTCCTCTAAAATCAAACGCCAGAATCCCTAACCCCTCTCGCTCTCGCTCTCGCTCACGAGCTTTTCTTCGCTCGCGTTCGGTTTTTTTTTTTTTTTTTTGTTGGTTTTGTGAAAATCAAGAGCAACAAAATGGACATAGAGCAAAAGCAAGCGGACCTGATCGAGCACTTCGTGAAGCGAGCCTCGGTTCTCCAGGGCTCGGCCCTCGGGGCCCTCGTCGCCGACGCCACCTCGCACCCCTCCCTCTTCGCCTTCTCCGAGATTCTCGCCGTTCCTTCCGTCCTCCAGGTTCGGCTCTCGCTCTGTTTGGTTGCTCAGAAAGCTAGGGCAACCGATTGAAAATCGTTTTTTTTAGTTGAATGTTGTCAAATTATGAATTTTATGCTTCGCAACGGCACGTATTTTTATTGACGAATATTATTATTTAAAAAAAAAATGGTCATGTTATGTGAATTGATATTTTTGACTGCAATTTGTTGTTTCAAATATATATATTAAAAAAAATTCGGTTTGTAAGAGTTAAGGTACCTTAGATTTGACACTTTTCCTTGATAGTCACTTTTGGGTTGATTACTACTCACTGCAGTCTAATTGGTCATGGTTTTATGTGAAATTTGTGGTTTGAGACTCTGGTATAATATTGAAGTTCGTATTGTGATTAAAGAAGGAAACAAATCATTTTTAAATGTTATGATGGTAGATGATATTTCTGCTACATCGAATGAACAATTGCCAAGATGTTGGTAAATAAATTGTATAGATGAATGAAAGGATCGTTGACCAATTGTCATTGGACTGCTTATTATAACATGTGCATTAGTTATTTTGCCATTTTCAGACGTTTCACTTAATTTTCTTTGTCCGTTCGTTAGTGTAATTTGTGAAGGCTTTCCTCTTTATTGTTGCTGATAGTTGTGTTGTTCCTTCCTTGATATTTTTGAGTTGAGAGCCTTGAGGCTTTGGGTTATTCAGTATCACATAAAATCGATTCAATGTTTTTCTGGGTTTTAACTATAAACTTGTGCAGCTTGAAGGAACTGATAGTTCTGTGTACCTTGATGTGCTTCGTTTGTTTGCACATGGCACTTGGAGTGATTACAAACGTAAGCATATCAGATCTTGCTTTATGTTTTAGCATTTGTATTCCTTTTTGTCACTCACTAGTTGTTGGTTTGATTTATAAGGATATTCATTATTTACTACGATAGTTTTGTTCATAATATGCTACAAACGTAAGCATATCAGATATTCATTATTTACAATCCACTACTGCTCTCCATGGAGTCTCTCTCTCAAAAGCCACATTTCTAAGAAAGCTCGGTCAAACACAATTAACTTTGTCACCCTCAACCTCCATTCCAAAATAGGAGAACAAACCTTCAACCAATTTACCAAGTGATATTTACCTTCCCACAAAAAATACCTTTGTAACTTCTCAATTTGATTGGCAAAGCCAACATGGATGGGGAAAATAGATAAGGAGTAGGTTGGCAAATTAGACAAACTGCTCTTAATCAAAGTAATCCCACCACCCTTCGACAAATACAACCTCTTTCATTTGGCTACATGGTGCTCTATCTTTAATTCCATCCCCAAATTGACTTGGCCTTAAAAGGAGCTCTAGCGGAAGACCAAGATACTTTATAGTCAAAGAAGAAACCCTGCAACTCAAAATGTGAGCCAAGCCTTCTACATTCTTGACATTACCAACAAGGACTGACTCTGATTTAGTTAGATTGATCTTCAAACCTGAGATGACTTCAAAACACTAAAACAAACAGCCCAAATAACAAAGGTGATCAGGGTTTGCTCCACAAAAAATAATTGTGTCATCCGCAACCAGGAGATGGGAGATGCTAAGGCCACCAACGTTCTTAGACCCTAAAGAGAATCCTGAAAAGAAACTCCCCTTCACTGTAGCGGAGATCATTTTGCTTAAAGCCTCCATAACAATGACAAACAATGAAGGACAATAGGCAGGCTTATGGGTGCTTGTAGTGAGTGGGAGGGGGATTATGAAAAGTGAATAAAGTGCTTGACTTCCTGGTTTTGAGAAGTGGCTTGTAAAATTTCCTTACTCTTGTTGCTTTTCAGTTTGCTTTCTTGAGTTCTAATTATAATAATTTCAGCTGGTTTTTGCCCTTTAGTTGGGGCGGTTGGTCTCTTGGTGGTTTTCTTGGAGTGTTTAGAAGAAAGAGGTTGGAATGTTTCAGAGTAAACTCTATATTTTGGCTATCAATAATTTTGAAAATATGAGATGAATGATAAAATTTATTACAATTGTGGAGTATTGCAAATCTCCCATAATGTTTGAAATAATAATTAGCTGATTTAAGAATCCAAGAAAATGAGACATCGTCTCAAGATACAATATCACAGATTTGCTTCTTACTTGTGCAAGCACTCATGATCCATTAGTTATTGGTTCTGTAGCTCTTTCCTCCCGTACCAGCTGGATGTTGGCTAGAATGATTGAACTTTACAAGATCTTTTTCTTTTGTCTTTAAGCTAATTAACTTTGCAAAAAATGAAGGATGTAATGGCTTGTGGAATAACCTACCTGTAACTGGCCATTTGACAGAAGGAAGCAACATGGTTAATTAAGTGGCACTAAACTAACAAAAACTTATATTGAGTTTTATCATAGTAAATTTAGTAAAGCTTGTTTTATCAAATTTTTTCTAACAACTTCCTGCACTTAAGCCTTATATTTGAGTTGTGCTTCTGCAAGGCATAATGTGATAAAATTTTGGCTATTGAAATATGTATGCTTGTAGGTAATGCTGACCGTCTTCCGCAATTGGTCCCTGAACAAGTTCTCAAGCTAAAGCAACTTACTGTGCTTACACTGGCTGAGACAAACAAGGTATTCTTCCTTGGATTCTGAACCATTTCTTTCAACAAATTCATATCTTTTTGAACAGGTTGATTTTCCTGCCTGATTAAGTGATAGTGGTTACTGCATCATGGTTTTGATTTTTGACTAGCTTAGTCATTTCAAAAAATTTCTGAAAGAGAAGTCTTCTTGTGGCCTAATTCAGGCAAATTTCTTGTCTAGTGTACTTGGTCTATATGGAGATAATTATCAATTCAAGGTCCTGTTTTGGATCAAAATGAGTTCGGAATAAGTTATTAGAGATTCTATTGAATTTTATAAAGATAAGTCATTTTGAAATTTACAATATACCTCTCTCTTTGAACTTGTTCCTGATACATTGTACAAGTTCTTTGCATGCCTTTTTGCCTACTTATATGTATTTTACCAGAACCATACAGGTCATGGTCATTCAGAAGGTTTTCCCTTCTAGGTGCTTCTTTGTGACATGTCTTGTTATCTGTCTTAGGGTCTAATTGTTAAGTCCATACCCAGGTCCTACCATACGATCAACTGATGCAGGAGTTAGATGTCACGAATGTACGTGAACTTGAAGACTTCCTAATCAATGAGTGCATGTATGCGGTAGGTATTCTCCCTTCTGAATTCCATTTTTCTGTTCAATTCCAATGACCTACTATATTTGGATATACTTTTAACTGCTGAGCAAACACAGGCATGTAGTGGGGAAGCAGGGTTGTTATTTCTATAGAGATTTGTATTCAGTAAATCAAATTTGAAGGGAATGATTTCAGATTTTATAAGTAGAACTCATACTGATTTATGTATATATATTTTTATTTCTTCTGGGGGTGTTTTATGTTTTCAATGATGTTGGAATATGACTATTTTATTGCATGCACACAATATCATACTTTGAATGACAGGAAACCGTGTTTCAAATGCTTTAATCACTTTATTATGGTTACTGCTTTTTGTTACAAGTATAAGAGCATGTGCTTTGCACCTAGTGCCTTTTTAATGCTAGGTCGTTCTTTACATTGATATTTTTTCAGGTAAAATAATAGGTAAATCAAATAACAAATATATTAACAGGATTTTTAATACACATAAAGCAAACATTTGGGAGGTCACTTCCCTTTGTATGAGTTCACTAATTAAGTAATTTTTAACAAATGCTAACTTCCTGTGTACACTATATATGTGATAGAGTGTATGTTAACAACGCCTTATATTTGATGCTGACTCCTTGTTAAGTAATTTATTTTTATGATTTTTGTTATTTTTAAACTTTTCTTCTTTTGGTAATTATTATAAAGTATTTCCTTTTCTTTTTTTTTTTTTTAAAAAAAAATTTTGTTCCCTTTTCTTTTGGATGATGCCATCTCTCAATTAAATTAACAATAAATATCACCAAATTAGAACTCCAACGCCTGTTACTTCGTTTAGCGTATTTTGCTCGTTTAATTTTCACTTTAAGGAGTTCATGCTTTTATTATATGTAGATAGATTTTTTTTGTAATTTTACAGATGGTATGGATGGCAAATGGAAGTTCTTTATTTTCTTCTTGTCCTGAACACCTCTTTTTTGTTTATGGCATTGAGGACATCTATTAATAATTACAATGGGTCTTTATTTATATTTTATATATCTTTTTGTTCTGCTATAAGTCTATAACTGATAAGATGGAGAAAAAGCATAAATGAGAATGTACTGATTGTTGTGTTGGTGTTTCTTGCTATTAGGGCATAGTTAGAGGGAAGCTGGATCAGTTGCGAAGATGCTTTGAGGTCTGAGCTCATCTTCCTTGCCTCTCTTTGAGTTGCCACATTTCTTTTTATTAACTTGTTTATGATTGTGTTTTGCAGGTTCAATTTGCTGCAGGGAGGGATCTAAGACCTGGTCAACTTGGCGGCATGATACAAACGCTGTCAAGCTGGTAGTGTCTCTGGTTCAAATAGCATTTGAGTAATTTCTGTGATGATATTTGGTTTTTTGTCTGATTGCTAGATCAATCTTCTCTTGAAGAACTTATTTTCCATGAAGTGGTCCTGCTTTTAGGTGCATTTATAAATCTTCATTTATGAACTCTGGTGCTATGTTACTTTTAGCACTTGGAGAGTGATACAACTTTATGAGTGACCTTTTGTAATTGCATGTTCTGTGGCCTTTACTCAGTCCTTTTAGCAAATAATGCTCTGTGTGACATCTGGAGGTATGTTAGTTAGCCTTTGTTTAATCCAGCTGGCGAAGTCCAAGCAAATTCGTGTTCATATTCTTGACCTAGCATGTCATATGTTTCTTTGCTATAGCTACTTGTTCATTAATAAAAATTGTCTTCCAAGATAATAGTTCTCATAGGTGTTAGTATTATGTCTAATATTGGTTTATGAACATTGATAGGTTGGCTACATCAGACAATCTACTTGTCTCAATTCAAGAGAAGATTAAATGGGCTGATAGCATGAGTGAGTTGGACAAGAAACACCGGAAGGAGGTTGAGGATAGGATAGAAGAAGTAAAGAAGTCCCTTTCACTCAAGGTCAGTTTAATCTAGTTTTATGTATTGAATTGCTTGTGTTGTCCTTTTTCTCCATTATTTAAAACTAGTTATCTAAATGCAGAAGATGGGGCACCCTATGGAAATGAAGCTGTCTCCTTATTTGTTTATTTAATTTAGTTTTTTTAGACATTTATTATTATTATTATTTAATCATTAGTTCTCTATGTGCATTTAAAAGTATGATCCACGGCTAAGTTGTTAAAGGAGCAAAATTGGTTAGATATGCTGGAATGACAACTATTAAACCTAGAACAAAAACTGAGAGTCTGTAGTTCAGATGGGCTTGGCATTATTAAGAAGTGTAGCATGACCAGCTCATTGGAATATGATGTTATTAGATGTAGCTTACCAATAATAATAATAATAAAAACAGCCAATCAATCTAATTGGCCGTGTAACTAATTATTTATTTCTGAACCAAATCAAGTTAAGAGAATCAATTTAAAAGTTTAAACAGAGAATAGAACCATTTCGTCATAGGTTTGCTACTGATGTAGTTCTAGAGCTTGTCATAGAAATGAGAACCCAAGTGGCTGCTGGTGCTTGGTGGGGATGAAGAAGGGCAGTGGACATTGACATTGAATAGGGATATAATTGGGATTGAACAAAATAACTGGGGGATAGAATTGAATTATATGACGTTGCTGTTAATGCTGTTAAATTTTGTGCCCTGTGTAAGCAGAAGGGGTGCGTCACAAGTCAAAGCTCTGGGGAGTCCCATGTTTTTAGAGTTTCTGAAGGGGGTTGGAAGTATAATTTTCTTTTATGTATATTGTTATTAGATTGTAGAAGTTGCAACCCTATGATTTCATACAGTTGCATGTGTTTCTTTGTTTGCTCCTTTTAGATAAGCGTTTCTCTTGTATACTTCTTGTATACTTGGGTTGCGTTTTGTGCTTTTAATGATCCTTTTGATCTCCTGCAGCTACAATGTTATTAGATTGAAAGCCTTTATTTCATTGTATGGGATATGTTGGTTGATTTGTCTTACTTACATTGTGGCAGAAGTTGCAACCCTATGGTTTTATACAGTTGCATGTGCTTCTTTGTTTGCTCTGTTTAGATGGGCGTTTCTTTTGTATACTTCCTATATACTTGGGTTGCGTTTTGTGTTTTTAATGATATTTCGAGTACACATAAAAAATAAAAAAAAAATTCAATTGCATGTGTTTCATGACACTCCTTTTGATCTCCTGTAGCTACAATGTTATTAGATTAAAAGTCTTTATTTCATTGTATGGGATATGTTGGTCGATGTGTCTTACTTACATTGTGGCAGAAGTTACACACTGTAAGCAGGCCGACATTGACTTCCGAGGGCATGAGGAGATCTACTCTGAACCTGGTGGAGTGATGGACTACGAGGAGGACCGAAGTCGTCCAAAGAGGTGATTCAATACATTTTTGCCATTTTTAGTGATTCTGCTCCCATGAAGTCGTGGTCAAAGTTTTAGTATGATTTTGTATTTACATTCTTGTTTCAACGATTGATTTAATTTACCACCAGTCTACTATCGATTGGTGGAAGTCAACATGCTCCCTATATCTATCGCATCCTATGCAATAATACTCGGTAAAATGGATTCCTAAAGTTATTTTTTGGTAGTACAGTTTCCAACAACTACATTTGGGTTTTTCATTTTCTTTTATTTGCTTTTATTTATTTCAATTTGAAGTATGGATTTAATATGTGAATGGGAAACGAGCAATTAGATAGGATTATGGTGGTTGAGCCCTAATTACAATTGCATTAAATATTAGTTTGGATCATCAATTTGAATTGCTTAAAAATTATACTGTTTGACTAAACAAGTTGGAAAAATGCAGGAGGCGGCATCCGATTGCTTGAACGAACACATGGATGTAGGGAGCTCATGGGATTGGTTTTGGGCTTCACCTGATATTTTTTTGTCTGTTCATGGATTCAAGCAACGGATGGTTCTGCATTTGGGGACAATGATACTTCATTGATGGTGAACTTGTCATTGTTGCTATAATCATTAGCCTTTATTCCTGAGTCGGCAAGAAAAAGACCAGATTTAGTGGTGCGGCTTAAATTTTTTTGGTCTAGCTAGGTACTTGTGGTTACTGATGTTGCTTATTAATTTGTGTTGTGAAGAAAATGGCTGCCTGCTATAGATTCAGATGTCTGGGCCACCCATTAATATTATATTTGTTCCAACATATGTTTAAGTTATAGTTCTGAATGCTCAGTATGCCTACCCATTTAACTTGCTGGAACTGCTCTTTACTTGGTTGTTCATCTTTTAGATGGGTGCAATATCTTTTGGAAATGATCGTATGGAGTCTAATCATACTTCTTCACTGTATATAACCCTCATCTATTGAGGAAGCCTTCTAACAGGTTGGATGAAATGTTCATTAATTGCACTGGCTGTAGAAATGAAAGGAGTGGCAGGTTTTTGGGATGAAATGATGAACTCAGCCTTGTTTGGGTGTAAAATATTTTATAAAAAATGTTATCTTATTTTTTGAGTGTTTGGAGCGGTGTAAAATCTTTGTTAACTTGAAAATATTTTAGAAAAATTACTTTTACAAGGCGTAAAATGGTTTGCAGCTTGTCATTCGTAAACAATCTTTCGCTGCTTTCTCATACCCTATGACATGCAATTGTGATAGGGCCCTCTATGGGTATGCTTGTCTAAACAAGTCTCTAGCTGTTGTCTTGACACCTGTTTGGATAAGTGGGTTTTACATGGGTCTTTTTACAATTGAATGCTCGAATTGCAAATAATAAGCAGGTAATTGGCACCATCTCTAATTGTAGACCCAGTGCTGAAGCACTTGCTCTGGCGGATGCACTCTTAAGGTGATATCTCAATCTTATAATTTATAATATATTGGCTTTCTTCTTCTCATACTATGGCCAAATAGTAAGTTACAAAGAATAGTCGATTACAAAGAATAACATAAGATACTCAATCTATCTCAACCTAATTGCACAGGGGGCACCGGTTTTGAGTTTAGGTTGGTTGTGTAGTTTAATGGCTGGTTCGAGAAGGTGGTCTGTGGAGTCCAAAGAGTTTGAATTGGTTGTTAAGGGAGGGGCTCAGGGGGTGAGGATCTTTGAAAGAAGTCATGGGAAACAAAGGTCCATTTTCCTGGAAAAAGATGAATTGGTTTGGTTGGAGTGTACTGTGGAGGAGATGGTTCTAGTGGAAAGTTCGGAGGTGTTTTGGGATCAGTCGAGAGCGGGGTATCCTCGGGTGATTGCGCAGAGACGTTCGAACAGGCATGGGAGCTTCCTGACAATAGAGGAATTTGATGGTAGGAGGAGGTGTGGTACCATTTTAATTCCTGAAGGAAGGTATGGTCAAGGGTGGAAACGGTTTATCATGGAAATTCACCGGGCTAACTATTCTTCTCTTTATGAGGTCAAAGACAGAGAGGTACGGAAGGAGAAGGAAGTGAAGGAAAGAAGGAGTTATGCGGAGGTGATGGCATTGAAGGTGAATCAAGAGGAGGAGTGCTTTGGTCCTCTTACAGAACTGATAGCTAGAGTACCCAGAAGGTTGAGTGAGGCTCCTACAGGTTTGCTCAAACCTGGCCAAGAGATCATCATGCACACAGGGTCTTTGTCGAAGAACCAGAACCTGGAGAGGCCACCCATTAATCCGGTGAAAGCAGGATTGAAGGATGGGGATGTCTCAGGTAGTCGAATGAAGGAGTCGGCGAGTGGTGTGCAAATTCCGGCGAGGAGGTCTGCTATGAGCAGTGGCCCTGTGAAGCTGATGGGACGGGATGAGGTTGGAGTTCAGGCGGTTCAGGCCTATTCTGGTGTAAGTCTGGAGCTACTCAACGTGAAGGAGACGTTATGTAGACTAAAAAAGGAGATTGACGTGGGATTGGGGAAGATCGAGCTGGCAATTCAAACTGTGGAGTTGGGTGAGCTTGGGCAGGGAGTCAGAGCCCATAGTGCAGTTCTGGAGACAAGCCGAAAAGGGAAGGAGAAGGTTGGTGACGGGGGTCTAGGCCCACGGGTCGCGCAAGGATTTAAAGCTAAAAAGAAGGTACTTATCTGGAAGCCCAAGTCTAGTTTGGGCCTGAGTATGGGTTAGGCTAGAGGCCCAAGGCCTGAGGAGTGTTTTGCTGGCCAGCCGCGGGAGTCACGGTCGCACTGTGAAGGGGCCTCTTCATCGGCAGGTTTGGTGGCTTGCAACGTCGGTGGACCAGGTACGTCTGAGGAGACCGGTAAGGGTGGTCTCACCGGTAGGAGGGCCGGAGTGAAGAGTGGAGGAGTGGGCTCGCCTTTACAGGCTGGGTTCACGCCGTCGACGCTGCTGGGTACGTCAGAGGCGGCCGATACTTATCAGAGTTACAGATTTCTCTCATCGGGGACACAGCCGGCGTCGTGGGTAGCCCAGAACAAGATGGGATGCTTCCGGGGAGGGTGATCGAGTTGGCTACGAAGCAGTCCGGGGGTCTAGGGGTATCAGAGGAGGCTGATGAGAGTTCCGGCAGGGGCAGGCTCACCGGGAAGGGGATCAAAGAGATGATCGGAGGACTGGGTTCACCTCAGAGGAGGCCGATGTTGCTGATCGGCAATACTGGAAGGATTTCAGGTGGTCTGGAGGCATCAGAAACGGCCGGTATTCCTCAGAGGATGCCGGTTGTTGCTAATCAGACTTGTGGGGAAGGCTCTAGTTGTTCACAAGGGGACGACACAACTCAGAGCTTGATGGAAGCGTCTCCGGTGATTGGGGACAGGATGCTGGTGCCTTGGTCTCCTTAGGAGTCGAATGTTGAGGGGGAAAAGGGGGTTGTAGCGTGCACTACCCTTGTTTCAGATCCTTCTAGTAGGTCGATTGGGTCTGTTGAAGCAGTTAAGCCTGGGAGGGATGTAAATCTGGGTTTTGATAGGCATGCACCTTTAAATGCTTATGATCCAAATTCAGGAAATGAGGCGGGTTATTCGGATTGGGTTATACAGTGTGCCAGTGAGATTTATCCTATTGTTGGAATCTCTTATGTGGGTCATAAATTACAATTGTTGGCTCTCTTGACCTTTTTGGAGGGGGAACATCACAAAGATGCAATGGGTACTAACTCTAGGAGTGGTGTGAAGGGTAGGAGAGAGGTTAAGAATTTGGAGAGTTCGGTAAACTATGATGGAAAGGGAGCGAGCACTAGCCGTGGGAAGAGGAAGGTGAGGGGGTCAGTTGTGATTTTATAAAGCCACGAATTATTTCTTGGAATGTGAGAGGGTTGAACAAGAGGGAAAAGCGGTTGAGGGTGAGTAATCTTCTTAGGGATTGGAAGGTGGACATTGTGTGCCTTCAAGAAACCAAACTCAAAGGTATGTCTCGCAACATTGTGCGGAGTTTATGGGGGCGAAGCCAGGTTGATTGGTGTTGTTTGGACTCTAGTGGAGCCTCCGGGGGTATCTTGATTATGTGGGATAATAGAGTAGTGGAGAAGGTAGATGAATGTGTTGGGGCCTTTACTTTGGCTGTTTCTTTTAGGGATGTGGTGGATCGTTCGGCTTGGGCGTTTGCAGGGGTTTATGGTCCAAACTCTGATAGTGATAGAAGATTTCTTTGGGATGAGTTGGCGGGTGTCTTTAGTTTGTGGAATGTGCCATGGTGTGTTGGGGGTGACTTTAATGTCACTCGGTTCCCCAGTGAAAGATCTGGTAATGCTAGGTTGGATACAGCTATGATGGAGTTCTCAGAGTTTATTTCTGATCACGGATTGATGAATCTTCCTCTTGCGGGGGGTTGCTTTACTTGGTCGCTTTCTCAGGATCCGCCCGTGTGGTCAAGGATAGATCGTTTTCTTGTGTCCCCGGAGTTGGAAGAGTGGTTTCTAGGGATTTTGCAAAAGAGGCTGCCTCGTTTTGGTTCGGACCATTTCCCAATTCTTCTTGATACGGGAGATGTGTCTAGGGGGAGAAGGTCTTTCAAGTTTGAGAACATGTGGCTTAAGGCGGAAGGGTTTGTGGATCTTGTGAAACAGTGGTGGGAGTCTTATGTGTTCCAAGGCTCGTCAAGTTATGTTCTTGTGCACAAGCTTAAGGCGTTGAAGCTAGACCTCAAGAGATGGAATGAGGAGGTCTTTGGCAATATAGAAAGAAACAAGAGATCTCTTATTGTAGAGCTGCAAGTTTTTGATAGGCATGAAGAAATGAGGGCTTTGGATGATGAGGAGTTAGTGAGGAAGGCAGAGGTAGTTCTAGAATTAGAACGGTGTACTCTTATGGAGGAAGTGAGTTGGAGGCAGAAATCGAGGGTGATGTGGATTAAGGAGGGGGATAAATGCACTAAATTCTTTCACTCTATAGCAAATTCTAAGAGGAGGCATAATACTATTGATTCTCTTATGATTGGAGATCGTCTTTCTTCTAATCAGTCAGAGATTAGTGAGCATATTGTGGATTTCTATAAGAAGTTGTTTTCTGAGCAATGCAGGTGGAGGATTAAGGTGGATGGGATCGCCTTTGACTCCATTTCTGAGGAGGAGGCAGGTTGGTTGGAGAGAGCTTTCGAAGAGGACGAGGTGAGAAAGGTTGTGATGAAGATGAATGGTAATAAGGCTTCGGGTCCCGAGGGGTTCTCTATGGCTTTCTTCCAAGTTTGTTGGGAAGTGGTGAGGATGGATATTATGAAGGTGTTTGGGGCTCTTCATGTAGGGGGGAGATTTGAAAAGAGTCTTAATGCTTCTTTCATTTCCCTCATTCCAAAGGTGCCGGGTGCGGTTGAGCTCAAAGATTTTCGTCCGATTAGCCTTGTTGGAGGTATGTACAAGATTATTGCTAAGGTGTTAGCCAATAGATTGAAGACAGTGTTAAACAAAGTTATCTCCAACTCTCAAAGTGCCTTCATTAAGGGGAGGCAAATTCTAGATCCTGTGTTGATTGCTAATGAATGCCTTGATAGTAGGCAAAGGTCTGGGGAGCCAGGTGTGATGTGCAAGATGGATCTAGAAAAAGCTTATGACCATGTGAATTGGGATTTCCTGTTGTATATGCTTAGGAGGTGTGGTTTTGGGAGGACTTGGTGCTCTTGGATAGCGCATTGTATTTCTTCTGTGCGGTTCTCCATTCTGGTAAACGGATCTCCTAATGGTTTTTTCAGTAGTTCCAGGGGTTTGAGACAAGGGGATCCTCTTTCTCCCTTACTGTTTGTCTTTGTGATGGAGGCTTTAAGTCGGATGCTTTCAGCAGCGGTGCAAGGGGGGTTGTTAGAAGGTTTCAAAGTGGGTAATGCCTCCTTTTCTCATCTTCTGTTTGCCGATGACACTTTGATCTTTTGCAAGGCTTTGCCTAGTCAGCTTCGTTATTTGCGGGGTGTGTTTTTGCTGTTTGAAGCTGCTTCCGGGTTGAAGGTAAATTTGGCTAAGTCGGTTTTGATTCCGGTGGAAAATGTGGAGGATGTGAGCTTGTTAGCCGATATTTTGGGGTGTGGGATTGCCTCATTGCCAGTAAAGTATCTTGGTTTACCTTTGGGGGCCTCGTATAAGGCTAAGCATATTTGGGATGATATTATAGAGAAGATTGATTGCCGGTTGGCCAGCTGGAAAAGGAGGTACCTATCTAAAGGGGGGAGGGTGACTCTCATCAAGAGTACTTTGTCTAATCTTCCTACTTATTACCTGTCTCTCTTCCCCATCCCAGTGAGTGTTGCTAAACACATTGAGAGGTTACAACGCAATTTTTTATGGGGAGGTTTGGGTGAAGAGTTTAAGTTTCACTTGGTTAAGTGGGAGAAGGTTTGCACTCCTTTAAAGGAGGGAGGGTTGGGTATAAGGAATTTATTGACTTTCAACCAAGCTCTTTTAGGGAAATGGTTGTGGCGATACGGGAATGAGAGAGATGCTTGGTGGAGAGTGGTGGTGGACTCTAAATATGGGAGCTTATGGGGTGGTTGGTGCTCGCTTGAGCCTGGAGGAGTCTTTGGGGTAGGGTTGTGGAAGAATATTAGGAAAGGGTGGGAGATGTTCAAAAGCTTTACTAGATTGGTGGTTGGGGATGGGACTAGGATAAGCTTTTGGCATGATCTGTGGTGTGGAGATACGGTGCTCAAGGAAGCTTTTCCAGGCTTATTTGGTATTGCTTGTGTGAAGGATGCCTCCGTTGCGGATAATATGGAGGTGTTGGGGGGCTCTATTCAGTGGAATGTGAGTTTCATTAGAGAGGCACATGATTGGGAGTTGGATGTTTTTGCTTCTTCTTTTTTTCAGGCGTTGCATTCAGTTAGAGAGAGGCAAGGAGGTGAAGATAAATTATGGTGGATTTCGTCCAAGAGGGGTCTTTTCACGGTCAAGGCACTATTTCATTCCTTGGGTAGCGTTGTCGAGAGGAGATTTCCTTGGAAAAGTGTGTGGCGGACGCAAGCCCCTCCGAGAGCGGCCTTTTTTGTTTGGTCGGCAGGGCTGGACAAAATTCTGACCATGGATAATCTTATGAAGAGGCAAGTGATTGTGATAAACAGATGTTGTATGTGCAAGAGTAGCGAGGAGACGGTGGATCATCTCCTTTTACATTGTGAGATAGCCTCCACTTTGTGGGATGCCATGCTTAGTCGCTTTGGGTTGGCTTGGGTGATGCCTAGACGGGTTGTGGATTTGCTAGCCTGTTGGTGGTCTTCGGGGAGGACGAGGAGTGCTGCGGTTTGGAAAATGCTGCCTACTTGTCCATTTTGGTGCTTATGGCAGGAAAGGAACAATAGGTGCTTTGAGGACTTGGAGAGGTCTTTCGAATACATTCTTTCCTTGTGCTTTCATACTTTGTATCTTTGGACAGTAGCACATTTGTCCCCTGTGTCTATTAGTTATGATGACTTCCTTGCTCGTTTTTCCCTTTCTAGTTAGGTGATCCTTTTGTATACTTCCTGTGTACTTAGGGGCGCCTTACGCTTTTAATAAAACTGGTTATTACTTATCAAAAAAAAAAATTGCATTGAATTTCTACCTCACCTCCGAAGGGTCATAATTTAAAGAATATTTATTCTCATACATTTTTTTTGTATCTCTTTCCTATCTCTCTTCTTCGTAGCTCATTAGAATATGTGAAAATATAAAAATATTTGACAATTTTTCGTATAAACCAAATGTCGGAAAATGTTTTTCAAACCGTTTTTAAGGTTAATAGTCATTTTTTTCAAAAAAATGTTATTAACAGAGTATTTTAAGCCAAAATAAATGGTCTTTGGTCTCTCAAAGCTTGTAGGCTACCTGAACATATTCATTTACATGTCAGCTTTTAATAGCAAATCACATATCTTGGGAACTTCAAGGTCATCGTCACTATACACAGCTAAAGCTTTCAGGTAGATTTTGAATAATATTGTATTTGCCATTTGGTATTAGAAAGAGATTTTTCTTTTTATTTTTGGGAAAGTCAGAAAAATTGGCATTTCTTTGAAAGTTAAAAGTAGTTTTTTGGCAAATCGAGGTTTTTTAATCATATGTTAAATTGTCATTTATCTTAAAACTTCAAATTGATGAAAAAAAAAATTATGAATTTAATGATTTAGATCAACAAGATGAGACCCAAAATACAGAACATTTAATTGTTGGTAAATTGTAAAGGCAAGATTCAAATTTATGACCTCAACTTAAATATCATATTAAATCATAACTTATATAAAAAATTTAAATCATAAAAAAAAATATATTTAATAATTTAAATTAATATTTTAACTGTTAAAAACTCGTGTGTTATTACTGTTCATCAACTATTTGTTCTGATAGTCGTGGTAGTTGGACAAGAAAATTTGGTCAGCACATGCATGTTTCTCCGATTCTCTTTTGAAGTAATTTATTTATTATTAAAACGCTGAGAGGGACACGACCGACCTTGTCGTCGTTGTGAGAGTTTGAACGTGGGCTGCTGTCATGTCGGGAGTGGCCACCAGCCTGAACAGGTAAGAATTACTATGTTTGTTCGATCAACTTTATATTTTCCATTCTGTTCACACTTCTCATTATGTCAAATAGATGCTTTAACAACGTCTAGGAATAGAAAAGAAGACAAAATGCCAAAAGTGGAAGAGATATTATTATTATATTCATATTTCTAATGAACCTTAATTTTTTTTTTAAAAAAAAAAATACTAAACAAATGTCCCTAAGAGGTAAGCGGAACCTCCGTGATTTTTTTTTTTTTTTTTTTAATTTCAATTTTTTATGGGTTAACTATATTTATCCCCCACAAACTATGTCGTGATCTTTTCGCAATGTCTTCTTCTCGGTGTTTTAATTTTTACATGGTCCTCCCAATCTACTATTAGAGTTATAATATCCCTATTTTGCAATATAAAACGGCAAAAATATCAGGCATCTTGACTTCTTTTTTTCTTAAATTTTTATCTTACACATGGTATTTTTATCATTTTGTATTGTAAAAGAGAGACGTTGCAATTCCAATGATAAATTGGAGGGACATTGCAAAAATTAAAATATTAAGAGAAACAATACAAAATGAGCGGTAGTTAGATAGGGAAAACATAGTTTTTCTTTATAGAGAGAGAGAGAGAATATTGAGGTTTAATTAGTTGATAATTATAATGGTCATGTGAATGCATGTTAATTATAACTTTTTCTTAAAAAGAAAAAAGAAAATAGAAAAAGAAAAATTAATTAAATAGTAAAGTTCATTCACGAGGGAAACCTTATTCACACCATTTAATTTGAGAGCAGAATGAAATTTCAGAGTCGGTGACCAGAAAGCTAGAGTTCGGTGGCAAAGTGCATGTGACTTGCATGGCTTTGGATTTTGGAAGGTAATTAATTAGTTTGAACGTTGAATGCATGTTTTTTTTTTTAATGTAAATATTTGTTTGTTTATTCGCTTGTCTGGAGATGGAGATGGAGATGAATGATTGCTAAATTTGGAAAGGCCTCTCTCTAGCTAATCAACAACCACAAGCTGACAATTAGAAGCCTTGATGTGTAAAAGTAAAGCTGCATGCAACTTGACTCTATCTTTTTTTTTTTTTTGTAACACAACTTGACTCTATCTTATCCACTGAGAATATGTCATATATGTATTTGTTTAATGTATTCCATAACGTGCATGATAATTGATAAGTATAAAAGGTGATAAGAAAAAAAAATAGAGCGTTGTCGGCACGGGTCGAAGAAAATTCTTTCAATTTAGTCTAGAAAATTTTTTGTTTAATTTAATTTTTATTGTGTCTTACAACATTTCATATAGCATTTCTTACGTCAACTACTAAAATGTAGACGATTATGTAACAATTCATGTGAGACCTATATCTATAAACAATGGACTGTCAGATGATGCTGCAAACCAATTTTAGTAAAATTTTTAATACTCTCATCATTTTGTTCAAACAATAGTAGGAATATTAATTGACTCCTAATGATGATATCAAGCTTAGCGTTGTATAAGGAGAGCCCTTAACTGTTGAAATATTTTTTTCTTGGTCTCTCCAGTTTCTTCTAAAGTTGGGCATAAGCTAAGTTTTATGGGGTTTTCTTTTTAGTACTCTCGATTTCCATCATGGGCCACAACCTCCAGTTTTATTGGTTGCATTCTCACCCGACTTTCACCTTTGAGGTCTTCCTCCATAGCAGTGATGTGCTAGTTGTTTGTCTAGATTGGAATTTTCCTTTGATTTGCTTCTTTTTTTTTCTTTTTTTTTTTTGGGATATGTCCACACAAGAGAATGAGGAGGGGGGATTTGAACTATTGATCTCTGCTTCATGAAGCGTGGTCCATAACTGATTGAGCTATCTCTTGAGGACTGTTGATTTGCTTTTTTTTATTATATTTGTTTGTTTGTTTGTTTTTTTTGTGTGCTGTTATGTTTATTGTTTCTAATTTGGTTGTTCTTATGTTATTAAAAAAAAATAGAAACAGAAAGTAGATGAAAAAAAATTTGCTCATAGCATTTATTATGCAATATTTCACCAACACCTTAAAAGGTTACATATTTTTAAGGAAAAACTATACTAATTTTCCTCAAACCGTCACTCAATGAGCATTTTTTCTAGTCTTTCATTTTTGTAATATCCCTCAAATCTACGATTGGGGTTACAATGTCCCTTCTTCATTTGAAAATTTTGTCAAGTTAAGCGGCAAGAGATGCAAAATGTCCATTATGCCTCATGAAATTTAAAACATACAATTACACCATTGAGTTTTTTAAAAAAATTCCTTAATCTAAAAAGGGGTTTGTTAGGGGTTCTCTCCCTAGTGTTCTCTTAACGTTCTCCCAGTCTTACGTAGAACATGATTTAAGAAAATATAAAATTGTAGTACCATTTTTTTGTCAACAGATTAATTCTTATGAGTTAATATTTAGGTTCTAATGCTTTAAAACTTATTTTTTGATTCAAAACTAAAACCTAAGGGTGGAAGGTTAACCCTATAGGGATGATATCACCAAAAATAGATTTGATCATCCTAAATTTAGTGCTAATGCCTCAAATTTGGTGCTAATGCCTAAAAAAACCGGTGGTGGAGGCTACTACAATTTTATTTTTTCTTAAATCATGTTCTACGTAAGACTGAGAGAATGATAGGAGAATACTAGGGGGAGCACTCCTAGCATTTTCCATCTAAAAATACCCCTCCCACCTTTTTTTTTTTTCCTCTAAGCAAAAGGGCTGGAGGGAGCAGTCAACCGGAGTTACTCTATTTGCGCGTGACCATAGAAGCACCTGACCGCTGCCGTTGGGACTGCTTAGGAAGGGCTTATATATATACTTCCTCAAGACCAATTGAACTATAGCTTGACCCAATCCCACCAGGATATCAGTAATTCTTGTGACCCATGGCCATGTTGTGGATTTGGAGCGACACTGTAGGTCCTTTTTAAAAAAAAAAAAAAAAATTAATTTTAATTTTTTTCTCTTTGGGCTTAGGCGATAGGAGCTACAAATACTTCCTCAAGACCAATTGAACTATAGCTCCCACCAGGATATTAGTGGTACTTGTGACCCATGGCTATGTTGTGGATCAGAGCAGTCAACTGGAGTTACTCTATCTGGGCATGACCGTAGAAGCACCTAATTGTTGCCGTTGGGACTGCTCAAGAAGGGTTTAGACGATAGGAACTACAAATACTCCCTCAAGACCAATTGAACTATAACTTGACCCAATCCCACCAAGATATCAGTGGTTCTTGTGACCCCTGGCCATGTTGTGGATCTGGAGCGACACTGTAGGTCCTTTTTTTTTTTTTTTAATTTTAATTTTTTTTTCCCTTTGGGCTTAGGAACTACAAATACTTCCTAAAGACTAATTGAACTATAGCTTGACCCAGTCCCACCAAGATATCAGTGGTTCTTGTGACCCATGGCCATGTTGTGGATTTGGAGCGACACTGTAGTTCCTTTTTTTTTTTTTTTTTTTAATTTTAATTTTTTTTGTTTCCCTTTTGGGTCACAAAATGACCATTATACTCTCTTCTTTTTTGATTTAAGAAAAAATTATAATGGAATTGGGAAATTGACCTTCGGTGGTAGATTGTGGGAATATTGCAAAAATTAAAACATTAAAAAAATCGCAATTATGGTAATAGACTAATAGTACTAAGGAGGTCATAGTCTCCCAAGAATGGAGGAACTAAAATATGAATGATGACGACGATGATGCAAACAACTAAGATTCAGGAATCATATTTGAATACTTGAGAACCCACCTTAACCACCTCTCTTTAACTCTTACCCAAATCTAACAGTCCTCCAAGAGGTAGCTTAATTGGTTGGGACCATGTCTAATGAAACTGTAACGACCTAGATTTTAAAACTCTTATTGAAATAATATTAAATAGATTAAAAGAAAAATAAATAAATTAGAGTAATGATATATGAATTAACGATATTAAATAATTATTTGGTGTTAAGGGTATATATTATATTGATTGTTGATATCTTTTGAGTGTCACTTTAATT
>CM017324.1:30475522-30511082 GCA_006937295.1 Carpinus fangiana
CTGCATTCGCATCTCATGCATCATTATATATTTTATTCCTTAATCTTATTTTGTCTCAAACTAGGCTTTTAGTCTTTATTTCTAGAAAAATAGATTACTCACTTGTTTGTCTATGTAAATATGATAACGCCATATTTACATAGACCTTGATGCAGGAATAGAGAGTGAGGACGATAGTCCTTTTGTTGGTTTTGATGGTTGATAGATTATCTGCTACGAGATTGATGTTTACCCTGTGAAGCCAGTCTCATTTATGTTAATCGCTTTTATTAGATAATGTGATGTGTGCAAACTTGAAAAGTATTACTATATTAATTTGGTGCCATCTGTGGCTTATATTTGGTACACCTAGTGTGTACATATGTTGTAATGAATCCATATTTCTATTTTCATTAAATAATATATCACCTTGAGGTATTTCAGTCAGCTCAATTGTGTTGTGCAAACTATTCATAGGCCATAGAAAAAGAAAAAAATTATATACATATTCCGCTGTAAAATTATATCTCTAAAGTTGCAGCGTAATGACTTCGATATTTGCTAGTTTAAATATCGGGGCGTTACAGAAACGGATGTCACTAGTTTGAATTTTCCTCATCTTTCTTGTGCAGACATGTCAAAAAAAAAAAAAAAATCTAACGGTAAAACCGAAAACACTATATAAAGTTTTGAGGGCCCAAATAATTTCATCTCAGTTTATATATTTCGTTTACACACGTGTGATTTAATTATATACATATATATATTTATTTACAATTAAAAATTTAATAAACTGAGTTGAGGGCGAAATTAAAAATATGGATAAATGTAAAATTGATCCTTATGGTTGACCTAAATTACAAATAATTCCATATGGTATGAAATTGACAACGTAGCATTTTTAAAAATAAAAAATTTATAATAACACATGTTGTGTTTTTGTTGGGTATGATGTAAGAAAATTACTTAATAGAAATTGATTAATTCAGGAAGTAAGCGGTTATTTTGTCATACCTTGAGGATCTATAAACATAAACTTATAAATTATTTTTTATATCATGTGAAATAATTTGTAAGTTAAGCTTTTTTTTTTTTTATTTGACATGTCCACACAAGGGTAGGGAGAGGGATTCGAATTTGTGACCTCCGTTTCACAGTCGATTGAGCTACCTCTTGTGGACAATAATTTAAGCTCATTTATCCCTTAAAAAATCAACCCAAAAAAAACAAAAAAAAAAATCATCAGCCAACTGGGCGCCACGTTTTAGCAGTCTACTTCGAATTTCGAGCAACGTCGGAGTCAAGTTTGCTCCTTTTTGGCTTAGGCTCCGACGTGGAAGACGAAGCAGACGGCTCCAGAGAGCTACGCTTGGCAGTCACTCTGATCGGCTCACACTCATCCGAACCAATAAGGTGAGGAAAATTGAGCTTGGCTTTCGAGCCACGGATCTTGAAAGCGGCCCTGTCATAAGCCAAAGCCGCATCCTCAGCCGTCTCGTAAGTCCCGAGCCACACCCTTGAGTTCGAGCCGCTCTTCTTCGGGTCCCTTATCTCCGCAGCATACTTTCCCCACGGCCTCCTCCTCACCCCCCTGTACTTCTCCGCTGCCTGCGCCTCACGCGCCACATCAACACCATCCTCACGCGCCACCGCAGCATTATCTAACGGAGCCCATCCAACATCCACAGCGTCAAGTAAAGCACCGTAAACGACCATGTCGTCCGTGTCGTCCATCTTCAAAGGCAACTCCCCCCAGCTCTCCGTTAGAAAGAGACTGCCAAAGCTCGAGCTTCCGCTAAACGGTAGCGTGTTGTTGTCGTAAACTTTTGCCACAAACGACGCCGTGTCTTGAAGATCGTTCTGCACAAGATGTCGCCGGATTGTCTCTAAAAGAGCAGCGTCGGACTCCGAAGTTATGGTTTCTCCGAACATGGTTAATTATATATCTTCGTTGGGCTATATATATATATATATATATATGCATTTCTATGAAGTTTCGTTTCCTGTGGGCGCGCATGTGTTTTTCGTGCTGGGAATAATTATTAATTTTTGTTTTGTGTTTGTTTATTTGATTAATGTGTTCGTCGGTTAATTTGTTTATTTCTATAATCTTTATGGAGAGGAGTGATAGATATATGGAAAGAAGTTTATTAATTAGTTTAATAAATGGAATCTTTGAGGAAAAGAAATAATTGAGTTTTCTTTTACGTACAATATTAGGGTATGGGCATTATGCAGTGGTCAGAGCTCGCAGGCTGCCATTCCAGAAGCATGAAGACAATTTCCGACCATTTTCAGAGTCAAATCTACGTGTTTTTAGTATCTTTTTATTAACACGTGGAATTCATGCTCTTTAATATTCCTTCCCTTAATTATTTTCTTCTTTCCAAGCGCACTTGCAAGTTACAATAATATTATGCACGGAATGAAGAATATATACATTTAAGAAATGTAAGAATATTATGATTATATGAAACTTAATGTTAGATTATCATATAGATGGCGCACAGAATATTATGATGATATTTTAGAATGTTATGATAAAGATTAACGAGTAATCCTATATAACCATCATTTTATTTTCGAAAGTTGATGAGTAATATTACATTTTACATTCATTAATTTATCACATTTATGTAACATCTGTTAACAGCCTAACATGACATGTTTTAAGTAGTTTACAATAAATTACTTAAAACACTCTATGTCTAATATGAATGTGAAAAATAACATTATTCTTCTCATAATACATCAAAATATTTCATGTCTTGATTATTATAGATTGTATGTTAGATTGTTATCCTATAATTTATCAACCACATTCAACTATAAATAAGACGAACAATTTCCGATCATATTATACTCAAAACACTCGCAAGGAGGCAAATAAAGCAGAAGGCAGCTCTTTCTCAATCTTTAAACCAAGTGTGAATGGAGGAAAGTCCCATTTTTATTCACAGCATTGTATTTACCTAATTTTTCACTTCAAAAAAAAAAAAAAAAAAAAGGTTGGACATTGTATAGCACATAAATATATAATTTAAATTTTCTCATATATACTTCCTATTGTATTTTTTCTACAAGGAAGAAGTAACATTAATTAATTAGGTTTTCCTATTTCTCATTAATTCTTGCCTCCCACTTCAGTTCCCTTGTTAAGATTGACATTAATCAACACAAATAAAAGTTTCCCAAGTATGTCCTGCTATTAGGTTGATTGGTCGAATAATATCTCATATCTCCCCGGCCACTTAGGATCACACAGTCAAAAAGAAATCAAATATCTCAATCAATTCAAGATTCGATGGATTTAATTAGTACTACTACGTCTTCTGGAAATAAATATACAGATGGATTAAGTGGTAGCACATAATAAGCCATATATCCTTTCTCCCCCCACTTAGGGTCACATAATAGTCAAAATAAAATCATTTTAATATCTCAATAAATTCAAGACTCGAATTACCATTTTTTGGAATAGATCAAGATTAATTAGGTGCTAGTTTATAAGTTTGTGATGACCAGTACTGTTCAGTGTGTAACATGATACAACAAATAATTAAAAACATGCATGTTTCTATTATTGCCCACCTTCTCTTGAAAATCTGACACTTATCCCATAATTTTGTTCTTCTTTTTAAAACATGGAATCTAATTATAAATTACTTAAATAAGTTTTAATTAGGCATATGCATTGAAAGGTGATTTGGACATAATCAGAATATAAATAGCCCATGCCACAGGGATGAAAAATTAATGTCAATCTGAAGTAAGACATGCACACGGCATATATATATATATATATATATATATACACACATTGATGCCTTCATTTCAAGTTTGAGAAATCGATCTTACACATTTGATTCAAGATAATATATATATATTTATAGCTTGAAGGAAATGCATATTAATTTGAAAGATATTCCCAACTGCCTTTTCCTCAGAAACAAACATATGTAAGCTCAAAACATGAGAATGAAAATTTCTTTGACAATTATTCCAACTTGTTGAGTGGCTCATTTTCTTTTTTTAGGCTAAAATATTATGCTTCCTCCTCGATAACCGATTTAAATTTTAAGTTCTTTTATTGGTATGTGTTTTCTAAAAAACTTGTTTTTTTTTTCTTCTCAAAATTGTTTAATGAAGTGACAAAATTAATTGAAATGAGACTTTTTCAAAAAGGACGTGATACAATTTCAAAATTAATACCACCAAAACTCATGTTAGGAGGAGGAATATTAGTAAGCCCCATTAATTGCTTAAGTTTGTTGGTTTCTGACTAGACTTTTCTAATTCAAAAAACATGAGAAACATCATTGAAAACTTTTCAACTCCATTAATTTCAACGCCCTAATAGATGATGAAAAGAAAAAGTGCAAAACAAAATTTTCTAGAAAACAAAAGATGTGAATTTGAAACATAAACTTAGATGAATATCAATGATAAAACATATACTTCGACTCTTAAACCACTGTTTATCCTTAAAGCGTAAGCTGATAAGAAGATATAAATTTAATCATTTAATTTACATTCTAAGAATTTCCCTCACATGTGGGTATAAACTTTCATTTACTTAATCATGAGGTCCAACACGTACAATATCTAATTCAAATGAGAGGTGAATGACGGAAATAAGATTTGAATTCATGATACATTTGGTTATGATATATACCATTTTAAATTACTATTTATCTTAAAAACTTAAGCTGATAGCTATAACTAATCATTTAATATATATTCTAATATTGCTGAAGGAGAAAAAAGGCAAAGTGCAAAAAAGAAAATTTGATTAATGGGTCACTCATTACAATTTGTTTGTTGATCAAATGTAAAGAAGGGATTAGTGATGTCATTAGTCAGATGATCAAACGTCCACCATGCAACTGATTGATCATTGACCATTGACATCTCTATTGGACTACTTCCACAACTCGACTCGGCTTGAACCGAGCCACCACCACTCTTCCTCTTCTTCGATTTTGGAGAACTGTTATCCGATGACGATGAAGATGGCAGCTTTGACGAGTGATGGCGCTTGGGAGTCACTCTAACCGGCTCGGCTAGGCCCGAGCCGATCAAGTGTGGAAAATTGAGCTTGGCTTTTGAGCCGCGCATCTTGAAAGCAGCTCGGTCGTAAGCCAAAGCAGCATCCTTAGCCGCTTCATAAGTTCCAAGCCACACCCTCATACCGCCCTTCTTCGGGTCCCTTATCTCCGCCGCATACTTCCCCCACGGCCTCCTCCTCACGCCCCTATATCGTGGCGCGTATTTCTCACGCTCCTCCGGCACTGCCGTGTCGTCGACTTTAAACGGGGACACACCCCAACTCTCGCTGAGAACAACATTGCTGACCACCTGAGCATTGTCGAAACTCATAACCGAGAAACTACTCCGAGTAGTTTCGGAATCACCGAGAAGGTACTGCCGGATCGGCTCCAGAACAACATTGCTAACCACCTGGGTATTGTCGAAACTCATATCCGAGAAACTCCCAGTAGTTTCTGGATCTCCGAGAAGGTGTTGCCGGATTGATTCCAAAACTGCCAAGTCTGAGTCCATCGTTCCCTGCCGGTACGTAAACTGATAAACGGTATTGGCTATAACACTTACTATATTGGGAAAGTTGTACTTTTTTTTTTTTGCGTCGATCGTGACTGTGGGAAACAGCTTTGGAGGGCTTTAGATTTATAGCGAAGATTGAAGAGAGAGTTTGAGATGCTCGTGCGCTTGGTGATGATGGAGAATGATTAATTATTTTGGTGCGCGCTTCCCATGAAAGTTCTTCAATTACTCACGTGGAACATATCTCTTGAAATTAAATTATTATTATTATTTTTAATTTTTAGTTGATTTAAATATTATTCGTTATTTAATTGTATTATACATTCTGTCTCTCTTGCTTTAAGCATACTTTTTGTTTCTTAAATGGGTGATCAAGCGCGTGGATTTGGTGTGACAGTGTGACGCAAATCTCCCGTAGTGTACTCCACATCAGCTGTTAATTAGCATGTGTGTTTTGAAAGTGTTTTGGTTGACTTGACCAGTATATTCATATTTATAATGTTACATAGTCGGCAAACTACAAAGGAAAAATGTATACAATATAGGCAATAAACTCAAGTATCCGTTGAGCGCAGAGTGTAAAAGGAAAGCATGGATGTTATATGGCAAGGTGTGAGCTGGTGCTGTTCTTGGACAGCATGCCTGGTTGTTATTAACTTGGGCATCACGTGTTGCCTTGAGCACTGGCCAGCTGGTAGATTTTATACGTGGTGGATTTGCTATATATGAAATTCTGCTCCTTTGATATTGTGATGCCAGCTGTACGTTTGTTTTATTCTCGAGATCTTCCTTTGAATGTAATGCAGTTAATATGGTGAGAGAATTATCTTGTGTTGATTCGGAGGTTCTAGTGTCATGACATTTGGATGAATATTTTATGAGCTTAGCACCTTCCCGCAAACTGATGGGGTAACGCACCTTCAGTTTGTCACGTAAATATTGGAATCGGGCAGTAGTATGGCCTTTAGTAAAGATATCAGCAACTTGATCAATGGTGGAGATATAACTCAATTGAACGTCATGATTGGTCACCTTTTCTCTACTAAAATGAAAGTCTACCTCAATGTGTTTTGTACGAGCGTGATACACAGGATTGGATGCTAGAGATAACGCACCAGAGTTATCACACCATAGACGAGGTGGGGTGAGAAGAGAGATCCTAAGCTCCTTTAAGAGTATGCGAATCCAAAATAAATCTGCCATGGCAAGGGCCATGGAGCGATATTCTGCTTCGGTGCTTGAGCGAGAAAAGTTTGTTGCTTCTTTGCAGCCCAAGAGATGAGATTGGACCTAAGAAATACACCAAATCCAGTAGTAGAGCGCCTGTCATCAGGATTGCCAACCCAATCGGAATCACAATAAGCATGAAGTTCAAGAGGACCTTTACTGTAGAATAAGCCATAGTTTATCGACCCTTTTAAATAACAAAGAACTCTTTTAGCTGCAGTCCAATGCACGGTGGTAGGCTGGTGCATGTGTTAACATAATTGATTCACAGAGTAAGCTAGGTTAGGGCGTGTGAGGGTGGCATATTGTAAGGCACCTACCACATGACGATAATCAGTAGGATCAGATAGAAGTTCACCATCAAATCTGGACATCTTGGAACCCGCGAGGCAAGGAGCACCATAAGGCTTGGCTGCATCCATGTGAGTGCGATGTAGGAGGACCATAGCGTACTTAGATTGACGGAGATGAAGTCCAGTAGTAGTGTGAATTTCCTGTGTACCTAAAAAATAATGAAGGGGGCCAAGGTCCTTCATAGCAAAATTTGCTTGGAGTTTGTCAACTAACCAGTCAAGCTAGGGAGCGAGCACAGTTACTTGTAACGATGATATCATCTACATAGATTAGAAGAAAAATGTGAGTGGTACCAACATGATAAGTAACCAATGAATGATCAACTTGAGAACCAAGAAATCCTAGTTCTAACAAGGCAGTAGATAGACGAGTGAACCATGCGTGTGGTGCTTGTTTAAGCCCATAAATAGATTTGTGGAGACGGCATACATAATCTGAATGAGTAGGATCAGTGAAGCCTGGTGGTTGCTCCATGTATACTTCTTCATCCAAATAACCATGGAGAAAGGCGTTAAAAACATCAAGTTATTTAATATGCCAATCAAATTGCACAGCTAGAGCCAAGATGAGCCGAACAATAACAGGTTTAATTACAAGGCTAAATGTCTCATAATAGTCAACGCCATAAGTTTGATCAAAGCCTTTGGCCACTAATTGGGCTTTATAACGATCTATACTCCCATCCGGTTTCTGCTTGACCTTGAAAACCCACTTATTCCGAACAATCTTTTGATGGAGAGGCCTGGGGCATAGGGTCCAAGTTTGATTGGAAATCAAAGCATCAAATTCACTTTGCATTGCTGACAGCCATTCAGGTTTAAGAGTAGCCTGACGATATGTGGAAGGTTCAAGAGGATATTGGATGGCTTGCAAGACTCGAAAAGGGTGTTTGAGGGTATGGTAGAGGTGAAAATCATGAAAATTTTTAGGTTTAAGATGGCCAGTTTGAGATCGAGTTAACATCTGTGTGGATGCCACATGTGTGGTAGAAGATAGCTCTAGTGAGGCAACGGCTGAAGGGGGAGCTTGGGGGGACGGTGGCATAGTAGTACATGGTAGGGAATCCAAAGGTGGCATGGGCTCAATAAGAGGGAGAGCTTGGGGGGATGATGGGTTAGAAGTACATGGCAGGGAATCTAGAGGTGGCATAGCTTGGTTGGGCTGTATGGATGTAGTAGGAACTTCATGTTCAGCAGCATGTAAGTGAAGAGACTCTTGTTGTGTAAATGGTGAGGACAACAGAGACGGCAGTGGAATCACAGAATTATCAACTGTGATTTTGCAAGCATCGAGTGAGAGGGGCATATCCTTAGCAGGGAACTTCGTTTCATCAAACACTACAATCCTAGATATGTAGACTTTATGAGAATTTGGGTCAAAACACCGATAACAACGGTCAACGTTGATTGATACAAAAACCTAAAAATATACAGGGTTTGCTACGAAAGAGAGCTTATGTTGTCCATAGGGTCGAAGAAGAGGATAACAGAGGCTCCCAAAGACTTTCAAAAATGAATAATCAGGTTGTTTGCCAAATATTTTAGAATAAGGGGACTCATTTTCCAAAATTTTGGTTGGTAACCTATTAATGAGATAGATAGACGTTAAAAAGGATTCAACCCAAAATTTGGTGGACAACCCAGATTGAACAAGAAGAGTGAGCCCCATTTCAACGATGTGACGATGTTTTCTTTCAGCAATGCCATTTTGCTGAGAGGTATAAGGGCAAGTGAGACGATAAAAAATCCCATGTTGGACAAGAAAATTTTTAAATTGCAAGGAAGTATATTCTCCTCCGTTATCCGTTTGGAGTTGTTTAATACTACTGGAAAATTGTTTTTCAACAAGAAGTTTGAATTTCACAAAGTAATTAAACACTTAACTTTTATTACGAAGAGGATACAACCAAGTGAACCTACTAAAATCATCAACAAAAATAACATAAAACTTACATCCACTCATGGAGGGGACGGGAGATGTCCAAACATCAGAATAGATAAGCTCTAAAGGAAAAGTTGAAACTCTGGAGGACTCTGAAAAAGGAACCTGTTTGGATTTCCCGAGTTTACATGACTCGCAAATTCGAGATTTATTGATGAGACCAGAAGTTGGAAGATGTTGATGACTGTAGAGATAATGAAAAACTGACTCAGAAGGATGACCCAATCTATGATGCCAAACCATATCTGAAGTTTTGACACCAAGAAAAGCAGTAAAGTCCTTCAATTTGTTTGTAGAAAGTTGATGAAAGTGAAGTGGATAAAGTCCGTTCTCACTCGGTCCTTGGAGGAGGATATTGTCAGTCTTGTTGTCCTTCACAAAGAAATAAGAGTCAGTAAATATAAAAAAAACATTTATTATCACGACAAAATTTATTGATGGAAAAAAGGTTAGCTGAGGCTTTAGGACAATGAGCTATATCTTTAAGGTGAAAAACTGAAGTATTTGAGGAATCAGCAGAAACAATAGAAGAACCAGTGCTATTGATAACCAAACCTGCCCTGTTTCCTACACCGATAGTGTCTCTGTCACCAAAAGGTTGATAATTAATGATGTTTTCAGGTTTGGCAGTCACATGTGTGTTAGCTCCACTGTCAGCTAACCATTCTTGAGTATCATAGTTTGCATTTGTTTGAGCCACCATTGTTGATGATTGAGTGAGAGGAAGCCTACCTTGATAAGAGTAGTCCATGCGGTGGTAGCAATCAAGAGCTCTGTGGTTAATTTTACCACAAATTTGGCAGGGTGAGCGTGGAGGCAGAGCTGGTGGACTATTAGACTGATTCCTTGTTGGGCTAGTAGGAGTTCCATTTCTGTATCTTGATGGGGTGCCACTACAGTACTCAGATGATGAACCATTTCGGTACCCAAAAGATGGGGGACGAGCTAGACCCTTTGGTGAATAGTTGGGCTTGCTATACTGAGTAGTGCGTTGCTGGATGACACCTTGTGTGTTGGTAGGGAATCGACGTGGTTGGCGTTTGTAGTTGGATTGGCTGGGTGCTTGAATAAAGAGCAAAGGTAGGAGCTTCATGTGTTACAGTTTAGTGGCTTTGATTCTCAATGAGAATTTCGTGATTCAGTAATTTAGATTGAAAATCAATGAAAGACATTTCACAATTTCGTATGGCTAATGAAAAAACAGTAACAAAGGTGTTATAGAGAGGATTCAAACCGCTTATGATGAAGGAGATGAGGTCATCATCGTCAACGAGTTTTCCAACTGCGGCAAGTTGATCAGCCCATGATTTGGCTTGGTTCAAGTACTTTGCATAGGTCATGCTATCTTGTTTCAGTGACTGGAGTTGGCGCTTCAAATGGGAAATACGTGATCTAGATTGATCTGAAAATTGGTTGGCAAGATAAGTCCAAGCCGATTGGGATGTATTTAAGCCATGCATCGAAGACATGAGAGCTGGAGTCAATGAACTAAGGATCTAGCTAAGAACAAGTTGGTCCTTTTTCTGCCACATTGTATAGGCAAGATTGACAGATTTCGAATTAGTAGTGGAATCACACACGAACTCTGGTGGACAAGGTTCAGACCCATCCACAATTCCCAAAACTTCGTGAGTCTTGAAGATGGGCATAAATTGTAATATCCAAGCCATATAATTGGGTCCATTAAGTTTAATACCAACAACTTGTGGAGAGTTTGGCATAACAGACGTGATCAAAGGTGCAGAGGTGATCAAAGGTGCAGACGTAATCAAAGGTACATCAGTGTTTGGCATAGCAGCAGACGTGATCAAAGGTACATCAATGGATGCATTGGAAGAGGGAATCTCAGATTTAGTACTAGACTCAGCCATTGAAAGAGCGTTAGCTGTATTTTGCTTTGATACCATGAAAGTGTTTTGGTTGACTTGACTAAAACATTAATGTATATTCATATTTATAATGTTACATAGTCGGCAAACTACAAAGGAAAAATATATACAATATGGGCAATAAACTCAAGTATCCGTTGAGCGCAGAGTGTAAAAGGAAAGCATGGATGTTATATGGCAAGGTGTGAGCTGGTGCTATGTTCTTGGACAGCACGCATGGTTGTGATTAACTTGGGCATCTCGTGTTGCCTTGAGTAGTGGCCAGCTGGTAGATTTTATACGTGGTGGATCTGCTATATATGAAATTCTGCTCCTTTGATATTGTGATGCCATGCAACTGTACGTTTGCTTTATTCTTGGGATCTTCCTTTGAATGCAATGCAGTGAATATGGTGAGAGAATTATCTTGTATTGATTTTGAGGTTCTAGTGTCATGACATTTGGATGAATCTTTTATGAGCTTAACATGTTTAATTTAAGATTAGGGGTAATGTCACTTAACCCCTTGAAATATGGCGCTATTTGCAAATACTTTTCCAATGTTTAAAGTCTCCCATTTCAATGTATTGAACTTTCATTTCATTTCAGTTACCCCATTCCGTTAAATATTTGAGTTAAATAAGACGGTAAAAATGGTAAAAAGATCTTTATACCCCTAAAATTTTACACTCCTCCGTTAATTTTCTGTAAAATCTTAATGGAGGGGAGTAACTATAATGAAATGAAAGTTCAATACACTAAAGTAAGAGACTTTAAACATTGAAGGGGTGTTTGCAAAAGGCGCGGCATTTCAAAGGGTTAAGTGAAGTTACCCTTAAGATTAAGATTTGTAATTTTACCCTTCAAAAAAAAAAAAAGATTTGTAATTTTAGGGTAAAAGTATTGTTTGACTTTTAAAATCACAATTTAGCTTTTAAAATTGTGTTTTTAAAAATGTATTTTCTTGTTTACTATTTGAAAACATAGATTAAAAAAAAAAAATTACTATCAAATAATATATATATTTTTACAATTTAATTTAAAATCATAATCTTAGAAATCGCAATGCGAAACAACTCTAAAATGTTGTCATTTTAATCGTGTAAATTGATCTTATTTTTGCTTTTTGACTTACAATTGCTTTGGAGTTTTATATAGATTGGGAGATACGATATTAATTAGATTGGATTTATATTAACTAGATTGGACTCTCTTTTTTTTTTTAATCTTTACCACTCTTGTCAAAATTTGCCTTATAACATTTTGTAGCAAAAGTTTATTAGCATATTTATTATATAAATTTTATGCTCTTATAGGTAAATTTTATTTTCAGCTGTCATCACTATTATGTAGATAAATTATATATATATATATATATATATATTTCACTTCTCCATGAAACAAAGTCAAGATTATTGCATCTTGAAATTAATGTAAGCTAACTTTTGAGGCAAAACCTTCTAAACTAGCTAGACTTACGAACTTTTTAACATCTGGTTTAAGTAGAGTCTAATATTTGGCCATTAGGTCAAAAGACACATGATCCTTAATTATTCTTTTGGGTTAAATACTTAATTAGTCTGTAGGGTTTTGAAACTTTATTTTTTCTTCCCTAGGGTTTGAAAAGTGATCAAATTAGTTCTTGTGGTTTTGAAAAGTGACGAAGTTAGTCTATCCGTCAGTTGACCGTTAGTTGACTAACGGATTGACACGTGGATCAATTAGAAGTTGACACGTGGCCACCTAATTATTATTATTTTTAAACAATAAAAAAAAAAACCTGGAGCAAGGGGTGGCTCGGCCACCCCCATGGAGCCAAGGGGGTGGCCGAACTGATCTGGTGAGGTATAAAAGAATTTAGTTCTTTCTTTTTTGTCTTTTCGCACCGTTACAGGTTTTCATTGATTTTCCTCCTCAAGAATTTACCAACTCTATCAGGTACATTATTTTCGGCTAAAATTTTCAGGTTTCTTTGATCACAGAAGACAGAGGGACAGAGAGACTAAAGAACCAAAAATCAATTCGCTGAAGAAAGAAGCAGCTGCTGGTCTTCATGAGCTCTCTCCACTGTAACTATATTTTTCTCTTTGAATTGGTATTCTTTGCTTGAGAATCTACCGATGTATGTTTGGGTTTATGTCTTTCTTTGATTGATGTGTGTTTGGGGTTACTTTTTTCTATTCGGAATCATATTGAGGGTGGTTTCGGCCACCCCCTTGGCCCCCCTTGGAGCCAAGGGCGTGGCCGAGCCACCCCTTGGTGCCCAAGGGGGTGGCTCCCGGTTTTTTTTTTTTTTTGAAAAATATTTTTTTTGAATTTTTTTTAAAATAAAATAATTTAATTAGGTAGTCACGTGTCAACTTCTAATTGGTTCACATATCAGTCCGTTAAGTCAACTAATGGTCAACTGACGGATGAACTAACTTAGTTACTTTTTAAAACCACAATAACTAATTTGGTCACTTTCCAAACTCTAAGAAGGAAAAAATAAAGTTTCCAAACCTTAGGGACTAATTAAGTATTTAACACTATTCTTTTTTCCTTGCATAAATTTCTTTCCCTTGTCACTAAAAAACTCAAGCCAAAAGTAATATGAAACTGACCACGAAAAGGCATTCTGTTTCCACAATAAAGTCCATATATCTATTAGATATAGTGTGGAAAGAAAAAAAAAAAATTGACTTTTTTTTTGGACTTAAAATATGCGTAAGACGAGTAAATGTGATAAATGAGTATGAATTATGAAGAATAGATTCTTCAAAAAAAAAAAAATTATGAAGAATAGCATTACTCAGAAAGAGAAAAGATATCGATTATCTTTTAACTATCTCCGTAATGAATGGATGAATCTACCACTTCATTTGTGTGAAGAATATCACTTTTTTTGTTTTTGTTTTTATAAAGAATAATATTACTTTTTACACCTATTTATTACATTCAGGTCTCACGGGTTGATATATATGACGTGTTTTAAATGGCTTACACTCATGCTATGTACTCCTGTAGTTTATTTTACAACACATAAGCCAAATCCAAAACCAAAAGTGTATGGCACATAAAACACGTTAATTATGTAAATCTAGGTGACATGAGTGTGATAAATGAGTGTAATAACATTATTCTTTTACAAAATAGGTTGGAAAATTGAAATTAGAGGACATGTTGGGAGCTGCGAAAAAGTAATTCTATTTGTTAAACTTAAACGTATATTAGGGAATTTTTTTTTTTGAAAATGTGTGTATATATATATATATTTGAAATGGTTCTACAAAGGTTAAATCTCTTGCAAGCTAAAAAAAACTCTCCTTCCACAGGAAATCCTCAACCATCACAATCATCAACTAAGCCAGCCAAAGCCAGCCTCCGTTAGCAATCCTGTTTGCATACTGCATCTCCCAAGGTGTTCGAATATTAAAGGCTTCTGAATTGATGATATGATGAATACAAACAGGAACAGTCCCTCGTCATATTTCTTCTTCGGTACAAGAAAATATATTCTAATGTGATATAAAAGTAAAAATTATTATTTTTGTTTATTTTTTTAAGAGTATTTTGTGCTTTAATTATCTATTAATATTCTTATTTTCTTTAAAACAAATAATAAATGGAGTCATAATTTTTTATTTCCTTTGACACAAACTAGTACGTTTTCTTCTATGTATTTCTTTTATTTTATAATTGCTCTGTGTATATAGAATACAAAACCAGAATAAATAGAACAATGCAAAAATGCAGAGCCCTCACCTCGGTTTAACAAATATTTGGCTAAATTTTAGTTAAGGATCACTTTTTCCTATTATAGTTATCTATTTTTTCAAACCACCTAAATGCCGCTCAACATTTTTTCCATCCAAAATATTATTTCTCTATTCTCAAATAAGAGAGAGATTTTTTTTTTTTAATTAATATAGCTGAGAATTTCTTGAGCTACGTACTCATTAAATCTTTAACCATTTTGCTGATCAGTCCAATGTGAAAGCTTTTTAAGAATTTTTTTTTCTATAAAACTAATCAAAATACCCTTTTAATTATTTTATTGAGTCGAATGTGAGTGCTCTTAAGCATTACTCTAATGAATTTAACTTTGGTCAGGATGCTCCTTAAAATACCACTTTTACAGCACCCAATCCCTAATTAACACCTCAGAAAAAAACTAAAAAAATGCACCAAAATTAAATAAATCCTAATGCATTGGATTGCTTTGAGGAAGAAAAAAAAAGATTAAAGAACAAAGACCCACGCAGTGAACTTGGCCAGACCCTTCGTGCAGGCAGAGACCCTTCGTGAACTTGGCTAGACCCACGCCGTGGGTTTCGCCATGGGTGGTTTTCGCCGTGGATGGGGTTTCGCCTTGGGTTTCACCGTGGGTTTCGCCATGAGTTTCGATGTGGGTGGGTTTCGACGTGCGTTGTGGGTGGGTTTCGCCGTGGGCGACGCTGTAGGTGGGTTTCGACGTGGGTGAGTTTTGCCATGGGTTTCGCCATGGGTCATCTCTCTCCGGCGCCAGTTTCCGACCTTTAGGGTGATAAAATCCCTATTGGGTTAACTTTCTATCTCTAGGTTTTATATTTGAATCCAAAAACGAATTTTGAGGCATTAGAAACGAGTTTTGAGGCATTAACAACGGGTTTTGGAGTATTAAAATCGAGTTTTGAAGCGGATTTTGGCGGGTCACGGCGGTTTTGAATCAGGTCTTGAAGGGTTACGCCCAGTGAGACCCAAGCTAGTCAGCTGGCGTGCTCGCCTGACCCGCCAAACCACGGTCGGCGTGGGTTTCGCCAGACCCACGGCTGGAGTGGGTCTGGCCAGACCCACGTTCGGCAAGGGTCTGCTAGGTTTGCTTTTTTTTTTTTTTTTGTCTGTTTGGTTTGCTTGCAAGGGGTATTTTTGGTATTATATTTATTTTGATTTGGTGTGTTTGTGTTCATTTTTATTTTTTGCATTTCTCTTAAAGTGATGATGTGGCACTTGATAAGAGAGTGCTGTAAAATAGGTGATTTGCAGTGCATCCTGACCATAGGGGCTCTCTTACTCTAATCATGCAGCTAAACTGTTAGTTTTACTTTAATTGGGGACAGGAGAAGCAATAAAACAACAACAATAGTTATGGATACAATACTTAATAAATTATATGGAAAAGTGAAATATGTATTTACATTGTTATTGGGCCAATTATTTATTTCGATTAAATATTATGATTCGAGAGTTCATTTTAATTATGTACTTTTATTTTAGTGCACGTGAGAACGCGAACGAAGCAAGCAACATTGCGTTTCCAAATTTTCTATAGCTTTATAAAAGTAAAAAAAGTTCCCTTACTAGGCTCGAGGGGTTGAAATGTTGCACTTCAAGTTCTCAGGTTATGACTTAGTCGGACTTAAGGAAGCGCTTAAGGTTTCTATCGTCTAAGCCTTTCTTGTGCGGCTTCTAGCGGGTAGGTGCTACTATAGTCATGCTCAGGTAAAATAGTCACAATTGGTCTCACCGCCCTATCTTTTTTGCTCAGAAAAAAAAAAAAAAAAAAAAAAAAAAAAAAAAAAGGTCATTTGATTTTACAGTTTTAAGGTCCATAGCGATTTTAAAATGTGCAATTTTTTTCGTCAACCAATTTTTAATATATATTAAAATGTGTGATGGGGATGAAAAAGCATCACACGTTTTATTTCTTCTCTTTGTAAAAGAAGTTCTCTGCATGCCACATTTTTAGGAAAAATATAAAATCAATATTCCTTGTAGTTTGTCTGATTTGTAATTAGTTCATTGTGGTATCAAAATAAATTCAAAGGTCCCTGGTCCCTGAAGTATGTCAAAAAAATAATTTAATTCTTACAGCAAAATTTCGTCTACTGGCTTAATAGAATTTGATAGCGTAAAACTTCAGAGCCACTAAAATTGTGACATGTGTTATATATATTTAAGTTAGTGTCACACTAATAGAATATGATAAATTAGTGGACGGAATTTGGGTGTAGGAACCTTTTGTTTTTTTTTTTGGTACCTCAAGAATTTTTGAGTTTATTTTGATACCTCATGGACTAATTTGGCATTTATGGTATTGCCTATGCCCATTTTAGCCCATAGTTGACTTTCATGTAAGGCCTATAGTTGGCCCGTTCCAATCAAAAGTTGATGTTCAAGAGCTGCCGATGCTTCCAATTTCGGCGCCATCAATCACCTCCTTCAGTGTTGAGATCAAGAAGCAAACTCAAGATTTCACAAGTTCCCACCTTGAGTTTGAGAGGGAATGTTAAAGAATAGCAATGTGGGCTTATCCCACGTTACTCAAGTGTTGAGAAAGTCCACATAAATAAGCCTTACCACATTGGAAAAATATGAAGTCCCTCTCCCCTTTGGCTCCTATATAAGAAGGCTTCTTATGTATAATTATATTCTTTTAACAAATGCAAGATGTAGCCAAGAGGGCTTAGCACCTATTTGGGATTGTATTTAAGGGGTCTAAAAGTGCTTTTAGCACTTAAAAAGCCCGTTTGAAGAAAAAAAATATTTGTTTTGTAAAAAAATTAAAAGCGCTTTTAATGATCTAAAAAGCCTAAAAATGACCAAAAAGTACTTTTGGCAAAGCTTAAAAATGAAGCTTTTGCCAAAAAGCTCTTTTTGACTTAAAAGCTATATTTCTCAAACACAATTCCAAGCACACTCTTAGTGTGTGGATGTAGGCACATTGCCGAACCACCTTAAATCCTTTGTCTATTGACTTTTTCTCTCTTGCTCTTTTATATTTCTACATTATGTTTTCTATCACCTCTCCCCTTTGGCTACGTCTTGTATTTGTTGAATGAATATAATTGTACATAAGAAGCCTCCTTATACAGGAGCCGAAGGGAAGAGGGACTTCATGTTTTTTCAATATGGGACAAGCCTTGGTAAGACTTATTTATGTGAACTTTCTCAACACTTGAGCAACGTGGGATAAGCCCACATTGCTATTCTCTAACACTTGGGTCCCATGCCCGCCATCATCCCGACCAGAGTCTTTGCTAAAAATTTTGCTAGGATCTATATTTGCTTTCATACCTTTATTGAAGTACCTAGCCCCTATAATCTTGGAATTACACATAGAGGAATTAAAATCTTCCCCTCCTACACATGAACCTTTCCATTTAGACGGAACTCCAGCTGACATTCCCTTGTCATTGAAGCTTGGGCTTTCTGGCCACACACCACTATCTACAATGCCAATGATAATATCTGTGCCATAGTTTGAGACATTCCATAGGCGGTTAGATACATCAAGAGATAGAAAGCTAGGAGTGTGGGTGGTTTCAAGCATGAGAGTTGTGTCAATATAAGCAGAGATGAACCCTGTAAGCTTTTTTAAAGCTTCAAGTTCATCTAGAGTTAAAAGTAGAGCTAAAACCATGAAAAACATTAGTATAGGTGTATAGATGAGACGGTAGCTGAGATTGATGGTTTACCAATAAGGTAGGGCTTGCAAATTGAAGCGGAGTAATCATGGATACGTACCAATTAATGATGATTGGTAAAAGTCTTTGGCATTTGAGATTTATCCATGTGAATAATATATGAGGACCTCCTCATCGACGTTGATATAACAGAAATACTTAACAAAACCCACGCAAGAAAGAATAAGAAATGAAGTGAAACCATTTTGAGAGGATACTCCATATTGTCCTTAAGGATGAAAAACTTTGCTTCGATATGAATGTTATATATGCTACCAAACATGCATGTGTAGTAAGTTTTAGAAGCATTAAAATTGATAAGAAATTTCAAAGCCCTACCCTTCTTGAATTTTAAACTGGTTTGCCTCATATTGGTCAAATGGTTGTTACCGATTAATGATAGAGATCGACTAAACAATTAAAAAGAGATATTTGTATATATATAATGCGCGCTTAGGACAAAAAAGATAAAAGAAAAAGAGAGAGAGAAGAGAGGGAGAGAGCATAAGGGAATATAGGACTACATTGTATTGAGTCTGATGGATATGATATGCTTACATAGCTCTTTATATATAGAGAGAGAATAAGTAGTGGGCAAGAAACCCTAAACTAAACCTTAGACCATACAAAGGAAGATAATAAACTAGAGTAATATAAAATATTCTGACAGTGACAAACCTATCATGGATTAACCATGGCGTATCATTAAAAGCTAGATATTGTCTTGAATTGAATTATATAAGCATGTCCTTAATTATTTTCTACCTATCATCCGTCTTGGGGGGTTTCTAATCCAAATTTGAGTAGATGTAGATACGATGATTTATTCCCTAAGCGTACAATAAAAAGTACTCAATGGCTCACCCAACATTTGAGGGATCATTGTGAAGTTAGTGGCGTTTTGTTGCGATAGTCTATGAGATATAGCCGACAGGATAAGGATAAGTAACAATTCAAGCTAGCTGTGAAACAAATCAAGTGTCGTGCACAAAGTGACAAAATGTTATTTTTGGGGATCATTGGTGATATAAGCAAGCAAAGATCCTCTTTTAAAAATTGAAGTCCAAATGTGATTGTAAAGATCCTCTTTTTTTAAGGTTGTCTCTAAATTACTTTGAATAGACACAAATTAAAGTTCTTAAGGTTGTTTCCGAATGACCATGAAAAGACACAAAGTTCAAATGTTAGGCATCTCATAGACGACTTAGAAGATTCAAACATGAACTGTATATATTATAGACTGAATACATTCGGGCTGAGTGTGCTAAATTTAGAAATTAAGTGTAATACTTCGGACGTGCATGATTCATTTGAGGATGAGTATGAGGGGGGAAGATGACCTTCAAGCTGCCTATAATAATCTTTTCGAGGAATTCACCAAACTGAAAAAGTTGAACGAAAAGACCTTAAAGAAACTCAATGAGATTGAACTTGAAAAAAATTGGACGATTCATATGTTGTGTGTAATACTTTGAAATCTGAGAATGCATTGTTGATCGCTAAAGTGAAATCTCTAGAGAATGAACTGAAATAATCCAAAGATCATCGGAAAAAATTCTCTAGCGATAAGCTTGATGATAAAATGTTGCATGATCTAAAACATTCTTTTGATACATATGGTTTGGGATTTGATAAATTTATTGCACCTTCTTCTAATGTTGCTTCTTTTTTCTAAGACCATGTTTGCTAAATCTAAGATAGAAGAAGTTAATTAACGCTAACGTAACCTATTTGGATAAGGTCAAAAGTGTTTGTTTGAATGACTGTGATGGTTGATGTTGTTGGGTTGTTTAGATTCAACTCAGATCATTTTTATTTTGTTTTCCATTATATTATTACTTTGATAAGTTAGTGTTTGAGGTAGTAAATCTAGCTAATTACGAGTTAATTAGTATAAAAGAATTACGAGTAACAATCTAAGTTAAGTACATAAATTAATTAATTTTGGGGGTATTACAACCAGAGTCAATCCACCATATGTTATGAGCTACATTTACCAAATTTGGTTCATAACACATACCTTTCTTCTCAAGCCATCTTTTATATTTTAGGCCGCTCTTCTTAGAATGTCTCATTTTCTTGCCGAAGAAGCACTTGAAGTAAAAAGTGTGATGCAAATTGAAAATAAAAGTGTGAGGAGTAAAACTACAAAATAATAATTACGTACTTACAATTAATATATACTCATGCTATAAATCGCGCTAAATAATCTTATCTAATTTACTAACCCATGTTAGTAAATTTAGAGAGTAAATCAATACATACAACATTATCATGATTTACTACTTATCTTTATGATGAAACTAATGGAATGTAGCATGATGAGAAAGATGAATTCAAGACCTTTGGGCAACAAGATTTCAACTTAGCCATCACTAATCTAGTATAATGACTTCCCTTTGGGGCTAGTCCATTGTATAATTTGATGCAAATGTTCAATGTCATGGAAATGATGGTAAATATAGAGTAATTTTAGAAGTCTCTCTCTTTTTTTTTTTCTTTTTTTTTTGACATGTCCACACAAGAGGGGGGGAGAGGGATTCGAACTAGTGACCTCCACTTCATTAAGTGTGGTCCTAACGGATTGAGTAATTCTAGAAGTCTCTCTTGTTTCACGCTTATGTCCATCCAAGAATGATGTAACTCATAAAATCACAATTTGATCAAAATCTAATAATGATCAATCATAAGTCCAATTATGATTTTAAGAGTTACATCATTCTTAGATGAATACAAGAGAAACTTGTAGCATTACTATATAATGCCCTTTCCCTGATAAACCTAGCCTTATTAAATTGTAATAAGGTTTATCAACTATAAAATTTAATGAACTATATGCTTTCCATACATAAGATGTTTTGGCTTGTCATTATGTATAAATTATCCTTTATTATGACATATATACAATTAAAAGATCCTCTCAAAAAAAAAAAAAAACAATTAAAAGATATATATATATATGACAACAGAATGGGAAGATGAAAATATGAGGAAAAGTAAATTTTACTTCAATAATTCTGCCCCTTAATGCAAGAACTTGAGTAAGCATTAAAAAGAAAAAAAAAAAAAGGTTTTAACAAAGAAAATGGGTTGGGTTTTGGTAGAGGCTCAGCGAATGGGTTTGATAGGCTCCAAAGCCCAACAACTACATGATGAACGGCTTCTACGAGAGCATCCAAAATCCNATATATATATATATATATATATGACAACAGAATGGGAAGATGAAAAGTAAATTTTACTTCAATAATTCTGCCCCTTAATGCAATAACTTGAATAAGCATTAAAAAAAAAAAGAAAAAGAAAAGGTTTTAACAAAGAAAATGGGTTGGGTTTTGGTAGAGGCTCAGCGAATGGGTTTGATAGGCTCCAAAAGCCCAACAACTACATGATGAACGGCTTCTACGAGAGCATCCAAAATCCAATCGAACTCTTGGCGCTCTTTTTTCGCTCACGAAGCTTGTAGAATCTTTACTGCGGCAGCGGCACTGCGTGTATCTGGTGCGCGCACGGTTTCCTTCCCTTTGAATTAGCTTACTGCTTATGTAATCTCTCTTTCTCCTGACTACATCAGTATTGTTCACATAATGCACATGAGTTGTTTGTAAAAATGCGCAGCCAGATGAGGAGGTTTGTGTTGGGTTTGTACTTTGTGATCATGCCCCATGAGTTTTAATTTAATGTGTGTTAAGCTAGCTGGGTTGGTGAGGACGGGTCTAGGGCCGCTTTTTGCTTTGCTACTTCCTGCGTTCATAGATCTTTTAGATTGCCATCAAAGATATTAAGATATCAATGGTCTTTTATACATTTTATAAGACCATCCCATTTCATACCCTGTTTGTGTTAGATAAAAAAAACGAAAACAGAAAAGGAATGCGTGGGTGGTAAATGTCTTCGTTTTCTTTGCTTAAGGTTTGGTTTGAATTCTGCTAGTGCATTCATGTTATGGTAGAGGCGTAGAGCGGTACTTAGATATATGGGTTCAGCAGTATTAACCTTCTCAAGTTACCTTCCTGAGGTCTTGGAGAGAGAGTGGCATTACCCTCTTCTACCTTTTTGGGGAAAAACAGAAAAAACAATAGCCTAGTAATACCCAGTAGGTAATGTAAAACCTCAACTGGAGTTCGGAGGTTAGCTATTCCAAACTCCTTCAGTGTTAACTACAGCAAACAAAAACCTACTAAAAGAGAAGCCATATGAAATCCTCAAATGGTAATTCTCAGGATGGAGTGGGGTTGTGGGTTTAAAGCTAGTGGGTGCGGGTGTGATTTAGTGGAATAAAAAAAATATTAAAAAAAAAAAACACTTTTGACCCCTAATTACCAACCCTCAGGCACTTAGACCATCAAACTTTAAAATGCACCTTTTCAACTACCACCCCATTACAAGTTACACCCTCTATTAGCATTTGGTGTTAAAGGAGACGAAAAATGTTGCACTTGAGCCACATTTGAATTTTTTTACTTGAACTTTCGAAAATGCACCTAAAAAAATTAAGGGGTGGCCGAACCTTCCCCCTCATGACTGAAGTGCATTTGGGCCACCCCTTCAATTTTTTTTAAGTTGTTTTAATTTTTTTTTTAATAATTTTAGGGACATTTTGGGGAATTAAAAAAAAGTCACATGTGGCGTACTTGAGGAATGTTTCGTCCATTTTAATGTCAAATGCTAGCAAATGGTGTGATTTGTAACTGAGTGATAATTGAAGTGGATAAGTGTCACATTTTAAAGTCCGATGGTTTAAGTCCCCAAGGGGTGGTACTTTAGGGGTGGAAAGTGTATTTTTCCAAAAACAGAAAGTGAAAGATAAACTGGATTAACTAATGTGTATGTATATGTTGCTCAAAACGAGGATTTAGATAGAAACAATCCTGTTGGGAGGAAAGAGTATTATTATTTGTATGCTGGATGGTGTCTGCTAGATCAAAATTCTAATTTGAGTGTGATGGCTGAATATAAAATGGCATGACGTGAATGGGCAATATATATATATATATTGGTGTCTCTCACTCTGTATTTCTCTTCTTTTGTGCAATGAGAAAATAAATAAAGAAATAAAGAAAAAGAAAGTCTTTAATATTTGAGATGGATTGCCATCAACAGGATTCTTTAAGCGAAAGGTATGAAAGGCTTTTGTTACTCATCCTTTGATGGTTCGCATTCTTAGCACCTTTGTAGAGAAAAGGCCTTGATTGAAGTAGAAATTTGTCAGCTGAAAATTCATAATGCTCACACGTTTAAAAATGTCCAAATTATGAAAATTAAACCCAAAGCCTATTAAAGTGATGAAAATAAAAATATATATATATAACTGGCATGATAATAAACTATCCAGCTTTGGACAATTTCCTGATCAAATATGGGACTCCAATTGAGCTACATTCAATTGTGTATAACTATCTAATTAGACAGTATAGATATATAGTGTTGAGCTGTCCCTGCTACATAAGGTGACAATCCCAGCCAACTTTAAAAAAGAAAAAAGAAAAGTAAATGATTCACGTGGGATGAGGCAACCATTTTTGGTGACTTCAGTTGGAGATTGAGGAGCAATTTGTTGTGAGGTTTTGCTAAAATTTCAGTATGTTGTCCCCGTTGAGCTTAGCTTCATGTTGGCTGTTGTAGATTGTTGAAATCCTTCTCTGTTTGTTTGGTTGCTAACACACCCTTGGTGAGATACTTTCTAGTTGTTGTTAAGACCATCTCAGGTTGGACGGATAGTTGTTGCAAGCCAAGAATGCTGTGTTCTTGATGCTTTGGTAGTCTCTGGAAATTGTTCTACAGCTAATTGACATGAACCCATTATTTCAAATAGCAGAGGGTTTGATTGGACTAACTCTCGTGGTTTTTTCCTGGTCATTGGAGGTTTTCCATATAAAATATTTGGTGTCTTGCTTTGTGCTTTTCTTGATATTTATTATTATTGTTATATTTTCAGGTTGTGATTTGGTGTGTGGAATTGTTATTGCCTATTTAGTTCGTACAAAGAGGGGTCGAAAATGTTGTTGTGTTACTAGTTAGTGTTCACCCTAACATTTAGTTCTCTGTTTATTTTATGCATAAAATCCTTTCCATTGTTAATGTGTCATACCTTTGATGCTTACTCCATATAGGCCAGGAAGTTCTTAAATTAATTTCCTATGTTTTTGAGGAGAATCTTTGGCAACTCTTGTTTCTAAAGTTTGGTCCTTCTCAATATTCCCAGAGTTCATAAATTCATGGATCGATGGTGTGGACTTTTAAAGGTTCCATTGTGCTCTGACAGCAGCAAATATTATAGAGTTGCAGCATCTTTGTGCCTTTCACGCACTTCCAGAACCTTAGCCGTAAGTTCTGTTCATTCAACTCCTGTAAAGCACTAGTGCACATTGTTTGCTGTTCATTACTCGGAGAAAATTATGGAAGCCTTGTATATCTCTCTTCAATTAAATTCACCTGATATATTTAGTTTTGTATCCAAGGCTCCTCCTTCCTCCAAACAATGGGAAGTGACTATTAAATTGCTACAAAGACTCTTTCTTATGTTTATGAACATATCAATCTTTCTTCAGAAGTTCTTCAGAAAGACCATCTTATCTTGCTCTTAAACCCAATATTCTGAATTACTCTTTTACAATTATTCTTATTTTCACTTTGTGTTGGAGGCAGGTGCCCTCTGCAAATGCAATCTTTTTCAATGGAGATCGTGTTGAAGGGACTGGGAATCCAGTGATTGAGAGGCTGTCGGATCTACAGAAAATAGCTGGAATTCTGGTTCAAAAATTTGGAGGTTCTATCAACGCATGGGTCATTGAGGCTTCTGTTTTTAATGGGCCTTTTGCTGTCTATGAAGATTTTATTCCATCTGTGAATCAACGGGGAGAGCCAAAATCATATAGCCCACTTGGATTCCCAGCTTCTAGGTCGACTGTCACACTTTTGTCAAATTGCCTTAATGAGGTATGTTTGGTAGCAAATTTATCGTGTCCATAGCTTTTATTTTCTTTTCTTTTTTTGAAAGATCACGTTGCTTCACATTATTTATGGAAAGTGTCGAGCATAACATTGTCATGCTTTTGTCAATAATTATGTTTGATAACCATTTCTGTATGCATACACTCAATCTTGAAGTTCAGAAGAGAAATGATTGCAAACATATTATATATCTTGGAAGTTATGTGTAGCCTGTTTTGTAGATTGTTGCTGGCTGATATTAAATAAGGATTTTACCTTAAAAATCTAGGTTGACACAAAAGAAATAATTAAGGCCTTCAAAACGTTTCCAGGTACTTTCTCCTATGCACCAAATGAAGCATTATTGATAAAGGGATGAATGCTGCGTTGGAGTCTCTTTTACAGCTCAAGAATGTATATTGGGTATCTGTAGAAAGAAGAAAATGTCAATCTGTTTTAACAATTAGATCATTTGTGATTCTTGTGTCATATATGTTTAGGAAAGGACATAATAACATAAAGATATTCTGTAAAGAAGCCAGCAGGTATACTTTTAAAAGGATAGAACGTGTGCAATTTTTATGAGAATGGCAAAATAATGTAAGAGGTTGCTTTGCTGAAAGTATTTTCTTATTGACTACGGTGTTAAGCATTCACAAGAAGTGTGAATGATTTCTTTAATTATTCCACTGAATTTGAGAAGGGCAGCACATTCTTGTTCTATATTACTCTGGAGAATGTTCTCAGTCTGTTCCAACATTTCCCTTACTGTTTTTCAATAATTGTTCTGACATTTTAAAAACTCCTAATCATTCCTTAACATTTAATGGTTTCCATCATCTTCCTTTTTTTCCAAGGCAGGTAAAGAACGCAATTTCAAGGAAACAGGAAGAACAACAGCCAGCCAGCGCATCTGCATCACGTCACTCTCAGCCCAAAACATTCATCCTTGGATTTAGCAAGGGCGGCACTGTAGTTAATCAGCTAGTTACTGAGCTTAGCTTCTCAGATGTCAGACTTACTGGAAATGCACCCTGCACTGAAGAACAGTCAAGAAGTGGTCAGCATTCCAGTTTTTCAGAAGAGAGTAAAATCATACCTAATACAGAGGAAAGCCTTTTAAACAGCATCGCTAAGATCCATTACTTGGATGTTGGTTTAAATTCATCTGGTGCATATCTAACGAACCATGAAGTGATTGAGAGAATCTCCAACCGCCTCATACAAGGAGCTGAGGGAATTCGATTTATTGTTCATGGAACTCCTAGGCAATGGTGTGACAGTAGGCGAGTCTGGATTCGCAATGAAAAGGACCAATTAGTTCATATGCTTGAATCCCAAGCTCAGAGGAGTGGAGGAAAATTAGAGGTCTGTGAGAAATTTTATTTTTCTGATAGGCCTCCTGGTATGCAGATGCATTTTGAAATCATTGAGAAGTTTGATGTGAGTTAAGTTCTATGAGTCTGATGCCAGTGGAGTTCAAAACTCTCCAGAGAGCTCTAGTCTCTCTCATTCCCTATGGTGCCGCTGCTCCTCCTCCTTCCTTCCCCGCCCTTCTCCCTTCCTTTTTTAGTCTATTTTCTTTTTCTTTTCCTTGTTTTCTCAGCAACATGAAGGCCAAATCTGCAGCGATTCCTCTCTCCACCCATGCGCCACTCATCCTCCATCCTTGGCCTCTTCTGCCCAACGACGATAATCTTCACACCTGCGTGTCGATGGTCTCCTCAGTATCTCCGTTGGTGGTAACCTCTTTTTGTCCTTGGATTCTAAGATCCAGTTGCAGACTAAGAAGCAGTAACCCTTATATCTTCATAGCAGGGTACCTCTTTTTTTTGGATACCATAGTGGTGCTTTGCTCAAGCAGCTTGATTCAACCAGTTATTGCGCTCTTTCTCCTGCTGCGGCTTCAAAGCTCGAGTGTTGGTATAGTCGGTGTTTTAATAAGCTAATCTTCCTTGGTTTGTTGCTTCAAACCGCCATTCATGGCGGCTTGGTTCTTGGCCAAGATGCCAAGCTTCAAATGAGTCGAGCCGATCGTTTAACTCATTTCCAATTATCTCTAGATTTATGTTACACTTCACCCATTGTATTGCAGTATTTGTTGTGTTGCTCTACTTTCTTTCATGTTGTGTAACTTGCTGTAATTTTCCCCTTCCCCTTCTCCCTTTGTAAATGCCAAAAAAAAAAAAAAAAAATCAGAGTTTTAATGGCAAGTCGAGCATCCATGAACATCTTGTATAGGAGTTTGAAACCTCACTTATGCATATTCTTAAGGCCCTAGTTATAACAAAATATGGGTACCTTTGTCTCCCCTCCTTCTAACCCTAACATGGGAGAAGCTTCAGCAGCTCTATTAGCCATCCATCGTCCTACTCATGACCTTAAAATTAACAATGTCATCTTCACTGCTCTAAAATTAAGTGAGAGAAATAATTGCGATTTTATTTTTTCTTTCTAGAAAATAATATTCATTTAAGATTAAAAGGACACGAGGAGAATACTAGAAGAGTACCTAACAATTTTCTTTATAGAAACCGAGATAATACTAAATAACATTTCTTCTGAAGAAGTAAATTATCCAAAAATTTCTTTGGTGGCACGTGGCATTACGGGTACTCCACATCAGCAACCAAATGGTTAGTTTCCATTAATTTCTCTCTATTTCATTTGAAATGGAGAGTTTCAGTTTCCCTTAAACGTCACCGTTAGCTTCCCACTCTTTTTTCTCTGCTACCTTTTCAGCTCTTCTTCTCTTTCATGTTTTTCTGTGGGAAAAAAAGTAGAGCAAAATATACAACAAAGTCCTCCATTATCTTTAATTTTCCAAAACATATACTTAGCCGCCGCTGTCCAGAGCCGTCGGTAACGCCTCCCGTTGGCCATCTACGGCGAAAGGAAGTTTCAGGCCGAAACCCACAAATCAGACCGGATTTTGGAGACCAATAGCTTGGTCGGTATTCTCTGTCCCTAAACTAGCTCTCATACACCCAAAGGTCCGGTAGACTCAGACTCTGCCCCCTCTTATTCTCTTTCACGTCCACATCCCAAGGTAACGCTTTCTCTATTGTAACATTTGGGTTTAAGCGTTTTCACCCGAAGCCTTAACCTTTCAATGGCACTTTCTGCAATCTCTAAATTCCTATCACTCTCACATCCCCTCAAAACCCCAAAATATTCGACCCTAACGTCCCCCACTTCTTCCTCTGCGGAGAGATTCTACAATCACCTGCGGAGCAACGGTGTCCAAAACATAGAGAAAACGCTGGCCACAGTTAAGGCCAAATTGGACTCCAAATGTATCACTGAGGTCTTACATAGATGCCACCCAAATCAATCCCAAATGGGTATTAGGTTTTTCATTTGGGCTGGCACTCAATCCAGTCATAGGCATAGCCCATTCATGTATGGCAAAGCTTGTGAATTGTTTGACATTAAAGGAAACCCGAGTTTTCTTGTTGATGTTATTGAGGGTTATAGGGTTCAGGGGTCTGTGGTAAATGCCAAGGTATTTAAGGTGGTTTTGAACTTGTGTAAGGAAGCTAAGCTTGCTAATGAGGCTTTGTGGGTGTTGAGGAAAATGAAGGAATTTGCTTTGCAGCCTGACACTACGGCGTATAATGTGGTTATAAGGTTGTTTTGTGAAAAGGGTGATATGGATATGTCAGAGGAGTTGATGAATGAGATGGGATTGAGTGATCTTTATCCTGATATGATCACGTACGTTGCAATGATTAGAGGGTTTTGTAATGTGGGTAGATTAGAGGATGCTTGTGGACTGGTTGAGGTTATGAGGGGGCATGGGTGTCTGCCTAATGCTGTGGTGTATTCCGCTCTTCTCGATGGGGTTTGTCGGTATGGGAATATGGAGAGGGCCTTGGAGTTGTTGGGTGAGATGGAGAAAGATGGCAGGGCTTGTAGTCCGAATGTTATTACATATACATCTGTGATTCAGTGTTTTTGCGAGAAAGGTCAAGCAATGAAGGCATTGGAGTTTTTGGATAGGATGAAAGCTTTCGGATGTTCTCCAAATCGCGTTACAGTTAGTAGTTTAATAAAAGGTCTTTGTGTAGAGGGGCATGTAGAAGAGGTTTATAAGGTGATTGATAAAGTTGTTGCGGGAGGCAGTGTTTCATATGGTGATTGCTATAGTTCTCTAATACTGTCTTTCGTCAAACTTAAAAAACTTGAGGAGGCTGAGAAGATCTTTAGGATGATGCTTGCCAGTGGGGTCAAACCCGATAGTTTGGCATGTAGCATTTTGATAAGGGAGCTTTGTTTGGAGGGACGGGTGTTAGATGGATTTATGCTATGTGACGAAATTGAGAAAATGGAGTTTTTGTCTTCCATTGATTCTGATCTTTATTCTATTCTTTTAGTTGGGCTTTGTCAACAAAGCCATTCGGTGGAGGCTGCAAGGCTTGCAAGGTTAATGCTCAAGAAAGGAATTCGATTGAAAGCTTCTGATTTTGACAGTATAGTTGAACACCTGGAGAAATTTGAAGACGAGGAGTTAGTTAATCACTTGAATAAGGTTGGAAAATAACATTGATAAAAGAAAGTCTGTCTGTCTTGGGGGGATCTTATTTGATGATTTGAGAAGGTATGTTTGGTAGCTAATTTGTCGTTTCATAGCTCTTTTTTCTATTTTGTTTTGAAACATCACGTTGTTTCACAATATTTGTGGAAAGTGTCAAGCATAACATTATCATGTTTTTGGCAATAATTATGTTGGGGAACCATTTCTGTGTGCTGCGCTCAATCTTGAAGTTTGGAAGAGAAATGATGAATTTGGCCTTTATTATTGCAAACATATTATTCATATCTTGGAAGTTATGTGTAGCCTGTTTTATAGATTGTGGCTGGCTGATATTAAATAAAGATTTTACGTTCTTAAAAATCTAATGAAGTTTTAGTAGAAAAAGTACATACACTCTAGATTGACATGAAAGAAATAATTAAGGCCTTCAAAACCATTTCCAGGTACTTTCTCCTATGCACTAAATGAAGCATTATTGATAAACGAATGAATGCTGCTTTGGAGTCTCTTTTTACAGCTCAAGAATGTATATTGGGTATGTGTAGAAAGAATAAAATGTCACTCTGTTTTAACAATTAGATTTTTGTTATTCTTGTGTCATATACGTTTATGAAGGGACACATAACATAAAGATTTTCTGTGAAGAAGCCAGCTGGTATACTTTTGAAAGGATAGAGTGTGTGTGATTTTCATCGTAGATATTTAGAGAATGGCAAAATAATGTAAGAGGTTTCTTTGCAGAAAGTATTTTCTAGGCACCAATCAAATTCATAAATGTTGTGTTCTTATTCACTATTGTTGTTAAGCGTTCACAAGAAGTGTGAGTGATTTCTTTAATTATTCCACTGAACTTGAGAAGGGGAGCATATTCTTGGTCACTATTACTCTGGAGTATCTTCCTAGTCTGTTTGACATTTCCCTTACTGTTTTTCAATGATTGTTATGCATTTTTATAACTCCTACTCATTCCTAACATTTAATGGTTTCCTTCATTTTTTTTTTCCAAGGCAGGTAAAGAATTCAATTTCTAGTAGACAGGAAGAACAACAGCCAGCCAGTGCATCTGCATCATGTCTCTCTCAACCCAAAACATTCATGCCCCCTCCACACAGGTTGGGTAAAATTCAGGCTTTCGCCTGTGGGTGTGGTCTTAAGAAATTATTTGCACTCAAGGGAGGTCGAACCTTCAGCCGGATGCTTCATGAGGTATGAAGGTCAAATGACTTACCACTTGAGCCAAGCCCTTGGGGTTATAGAGTTAAATCATACCTAATACAGAAGAAAGCCTTTTAAACTGCATCTCTGAGATCCATTACTTGGATGTTGGTTTCAATTCTTCTGGTGCATATCTAACTGACCATTATGTGATTCAGAGTCTCCTACAGCCTCATACAAGGGGCTGAATCTGGGTTCGCAATGAAAAGGACCAATTAGTTCATATGCTTGAATCCCAAGCTCAGAGGAGTGGAGGGAATTAGATGTATGTGAGAAATTTTATTTTTCCGATAGGCCTCCTGGTATCCAGATGCATTTTGAAATCATTGAAAAGTTTGTTAAGTGCTTTGAGTCTGGTGTCAATGGCAATTCATGCTTATGTGACGGAAAGTATATGAAAGCAAAAATGTAGAATTTGTATGCCTAGTGGCCTCTTCTTTGATTGATTGGATAGCAATACTGTTAGTGTAGATATGGATGAGTTCCCATCTTTCAAATCTCCAGCATGCATAATATTAAGTGTGTTTTATTTTATTTTAATAGGTTTGATTAAAAGGGGACCAAATTTGTTTCTTCATGGGGACTTCATCATAAATAATCTTTACCCTTTTGGTTTACCTGTTATTTAATTTCTATTCTTCTTTAATTTACAACTGATATTTGAAATCACTAAAGGTATTTTGGGATTTAATTTGGATTTTGAGAATTTCGTGTGTTTATACATAGTATAGATGAATTCATGGATTCTAGTTTTTCATATAAAGGTGTTTGTGCTGGTGCTAAAGTTAAATTTTGGCACCAAGCATGAGTTAAAACCTAAAGAAAGAACTTTATTCATATGTATTATTTTGGAGAAATGTTATATTTTTATCTCAATTTAGTGATATGATAATGTCAATTAACCATTAGATTAACTCTTATTTAAAAAAAAAAATGATAATTGATTGGCAGTGCCATATTAACAAATTAATATAAAAATATAGTGTATAACATTACTCGGGTTGCTATTTGGTCACATTTGATATGTAGTTTAATAGATTTTCAGGAGAATTGTAAGAAAACTTTGTCCTCTAAGTATGTATACAGAATCATTAGGAAGTTGGCATTTCATTCTAAAGGCGATGAGTATTGCATCACCTTGTCAAGTTTTAAAATTAATTTTAAGGGTTAAATACTTCATTAGTTCCTAAGGTTTGTAAATTTTATTTTTTCCTCCTTAGGGTTTGAAAAGTGACCAAATTAGTTCTTATGGTTTTGAAAAGTGACCAAGGTAGTTTATTCGTCAGTTGACCGTTAGTTGACTTAACGGACTGACACGTGGACCAATTAGAAGCTGACACGTGGCCACCTAAATAAATATTTTATTTTTAAAATAAATTCAAAAAAAAATTCAAAAAAAAAAAAAAACTGGGTTTGCTACGGCCACCCCCTTGGTTCCATGGGGTTGGTTTCACCTGAATTGTACACAGCCCCTTCCACCTGCACCTCTTAAGTCAGGGACATGGAAAATGATTATCCTCACTAAACTCTAAACATAAAAAGCTCAAACCCCACTGCCAATCTTAAAATTTGAAAAGGAGGAGGCAGCTTCTCGGGCTTCTGCCCCTGCTGATTCTTTCTTCTCCAACCCAAAAAATGAGCAATTTTGGAATGCATCCAGGCTGCTGGCTATGAGACGATTCAAGCCGCTGAGGCTATCACTTAGAATCAAATCTTCATTATGGTATTTCGAAGATGGTATATCCAGATCCAGAGGTCCTAAAGAATCAGGCTGCATATGGAGACCATTATATCTAAGTCAACTATCCCTAAAAGCAAATTGAAGGGAAATTATTATTCTGATTCACAATTCAGAAACTTTTTGTGGACTATTGGGGGTCCATAGGGGTGGCCGAGCCACCCCTGGGTGCAAAAGGGGCCAGGTTTTTTTTTTTTTTTTTTGAAAAAATATTTTTTTGAATTTTTTTTAAAAAATAAAAAATTTAATTAGGTGGCCACGTGTCAACTTCTAATTGGTCCACGTATCAGTCCGTTAAGTCAACTAACGGTCAACTGATGGATGGACTAACTTAGTCACTTTTCAAAACCACAATGACTAATTTGGTCACTTTTCAAACCCTAGGGAGGAAAAAATAAAGTTTCTAAACCCTAAGGACTAATGAAGTATTTAACCCTAATTTTAAATCTCATTTTTTTTTTCTTCAAGTGCTTAGTAAAAGTGCTAAAGGCGATTTACTTTTTCATTAGTATCGTATTGTTTCCTGAATGATACTATTTTTCACATGGGGTTTGCTAGGGGTTTTCCTCTTAGTGTTCTCCCAGTCTTACGTAGAACATGATTTAAGAAAAAATAAAATTGTAGTAACTTTTTTTGCCAACAGAATAATTTTTATGAGTTAATATTTAGGTTCTAATGCTTTAAAACTTTTTTTGGATTTAAAACTAAAACCTAAGGGTGGAAGGTTAACCATTTAGGGATGGTATCACTTAAAATGGATTTGATCATCATAAATTTGGTGCTAATGTCTCAAATTTGGTGCTAATGCCTAAAAAATCGGTGGTGGAGGCCACTACAATTTTTATTTTTTCTTCAATCATGTTCTACGTAAGACTGGGAGAACACTAGGAGAACATTGGGAGAAGAACCCCTATCATTTTCCTTTTCACATACACCAACTTGCATGGAAGTTGTAAGTGGTTTTTCCTGTTATCTATTTAAAAATAAATAAGTATTATCATTTAAAACACGTACGAAGAGTAATGCCAATTTTCACATTTATTTATCACACTAATTTCATAGTGGCTAGCATAGAAAGCCACTTAAAATATGTCATATTAGCCATTATGAAATTGGTCCAAAAAGTAACATTGCTCATTGTCCCCTCAATAGTTTGAAGACTAAAGCTACTTTTTACACTCATTTCACATCAATTGGTAGCGTATTTTAAGTTGCTAACATTTTTTTTATGTAGCTAGCATAGGAAGACATTTAAAATACGCCGCATCAGTCGGTATAAAAATGTGTGGAAAAAAAGATCTCAGTTTCAAATGAAATTGAGATTATCCACTTAGTGTATTTTATAGATGTAAAATTGTCTAAAAAATTAAAATGATAATTTTACCATTTTAAAAAACACTAACGGGATGGTTTAGGGTTTAGGATCCTATTTTGAAATGTGTGTGATAAATAGGTATAAAGAGTATCATTACTCTAGTTTGAAAGTTCACCTCTCCAACAACTTTAATTATAACCTTTTGGAGTGATTTTATTTTATTTTTGTGTAATGTTACTATTCATACTCTCATATCACACCGATTGACGTAACGTATTTTAAGTAGCTTTATTTTTTTTAAGTAGCTAACATGAGAATGCTAAGAAACACATTACGTAAACTGATGTGATATATGTGTGATAAATGAATATAAAGAGTAGATAGAAACTACATTTTTACAATGTTTTTTATGGCAATCATAAATAACATTTGGATAAGTTTTTGTTAAAAGAAATTAGTTAAGGGTTGGTTGGGACTATCACATAAGTATTGTAGGATAATTGTGGAATAAAAATGTAGTTTTTAGCATTATCCTATTATTATATGCACGTGATCTGGATGAGAGGTTCATTTATTACTCGCAATTATCGGTCATTGCATGTGTAATTGGAGTATTACTCATCGAGTAATGTTACTCTTTATACCTATTTATTACACCAATTTTGTGTTTTTGAAAATCAACATAGTCTCATTTAGTGTACGGGGTCTACTTGCACGTGATCGGTTATTATTTCCCTGTATTTTTATTGTTTTTGCTTGTAATAAGTCCTGTCTCGATCGGCCTGCTTTGGGGTGAGATGCTTGGTCTAGATCTTTGGGTTGTGGATGTGAACGTTATCCTGGCTTTTGGGTCGAGGAGGACAAGTGTTGGCCTGGGGTTCCCAGCCCTCAGTGTCAAGAAATAAGTGTTGGCTTGGGGTACTTAACCCTCAGTGTCAAGGAATAAGTGTTGGCCTGAGGTTCTCAGCCCTCAGTGTCAAGGAATAATTGCTACCTATGCATTAGTTGATTATGTCTGGTACAGATTTGTATTTCATTTGTTGATTAGTCATAGGTTAGCAGATCTGTTTTGAGATTCTAAATTGTAATACGTGTATGACGTTGGTATCTTTGTAGTTTACCTACGGATACTTCGGGGCTTGCCCGCGTTAGAAGCTCGACACGGTGGGGGCGTGGAAAAAGGTCCTGCAGTGGATGGAGTACGGCAAAACAGACGCAGAGAAGATCGGCAGAACTGTAAAAATAAAAAAACACACAAAACAAACAGAAAAGAGCAATACATGGAAATACTAAAGCAAATACAAGGAAACACGGAATAACAAAATATAAAGGAAAATCAAAACAAAAAGTAAAACAAAGGAAACAAAATATAGGGAAACCAAAGAAAACAAAAAATAAAAAGCAGAATGATCAACCGGAGAAGGCTCAGGCGCGATCTGGCTGGAACACCGCTGAGGAAGGTGG
>CM017324.1:30511631-30514131 GCA_006937295.1 Carpinus fangiana
ACCCCCCCCCCCCCCAACAAACTCACTTCCTCCTTCACAGTCTGGGTGGTTTTCTCGAGAAAGAAAACCAACCAAGAAAATTACCAGAAAATTACAAAATTTTAAAAAGATTAAATAAGACAAATATTATTAAAATAGACCATTAGAAAAATACAAATACTCAAAATTATAAAAGTTAGAGAAAAAATAAACAAATTTTGAAAGATAATATTTAAATAGAATATTGAAAGTGGATTGTTAAAATAGTAAGGCTGTTGTGGGTGCTATAAAAATACGAGTTGTTAAAATAGAGAAATATGTATTTTTAGTTATTTTGGTGAGTAATATTTGATGAGGCTGCTACAATACTTTCGTTCATATTTTGGTTCCTACAAATGAAGAATTATGGTTTGGTCATGCTCGTCAATATTAGACAATATTGGTATTGACACTCAAAAGTCCAACACAAATTGAATGTTACATGCTTGACATGTGAAGCCTTTTCAATAATAATCCATTACTTATATATATATATATATACACAATAATAATTTGTTGTAGCATTTATGGTATGAAATATATAATTTTTTTTACGCTATAGTTATTATTATGAGAGGCTTGTAAATAAACAAAGGGAGAGATTAGAAGGGATAGGAATCTAAAAGAAAAGTCCCTAAGAAGTAGCTCAATCGACTGGGACTACGCCTAATGAAATGGAGATCACTAGTTCGAATCCCCCTTCTCCTCTAAAAGAAAGGAAAATCTCTTCCCCTTAAGTATTAGCAAGCCGGCACCATAGATTTAGAGGCCTAAAACATCAAATTTAATTGAACATTTTCTTTATTTTAAATATTAATATTAATTTTTAGATTTTATTTTTATTTAAAAATTATTCTTTTTGCATTTTGAAACGAAAAATTATTAATATATTTATATTTTATTTACAAATTATTTTTCTAGCATTTTGAAATGAAAAATTATTAATTAAATTTCTAAAAATTGACTTATTTTGGGACACTCCCCCCAAGTCCCAAACCAGATTAAAACATAAAACCGGCAAGAGTACTGTCTTCCCTGCAACCAAACAGACCTTTACTGAGAAAGTCCCTCCCTTTTCCCCTAAACATAAAAACGACAGCGGACTTCACGGTCACAGACTCACAGATTTCGCTGTCCTCTCCACTGTCCTCTCTCTTTCTCTCTCGCTGAGCTTTGTGAATGGCTTCTACGAAGGTGGGTACTCTTCTTTCTGAGTAATACATATGTATTTTTGAGTATATGGTTTGAGTTTTTGTGTGTGTGTGTTTAATTCTTTTCCAACCCTCAATATCTCTCTATTCTTTTCTGGGTGTCTATTTTTTTTATATGCTTATTTGTTTTTCTTCATTTTTTTATTCTCTTGCATAGGTTGATAACAATCGGGGTCCATTTGGATCGAAGAGGTCTCGTAATGATGGTAAGTTTAATTCAATGGGGTTTCCTTTTAATGCTTGCAGGGTCGATTTTTTAACGTGATTGTTAGTTTTTAGCTTCTTTTTGCTATTTTGGTTTTACTAATCACATAAGTTAGATGGTTAATTGGGAAACTTAGCATATGGTTACCGTTTAGATTGGCTGTAGTCGTTGAAATTTGATGTTTTTCTATGTGGGTCATGTTTGATGACATATAATACACATAAGGGTTTTTGATATTTGCTTATTATTAGTTTCATTATGCTATTTTGGTTTCACTAATCACTTAAGTAGATGGTTAATAGGGAAATTAACATATGTTTACCCTTTTGCTTAGCTGTAGTCTTTGAATTTGAAGTTTTCTTGGTGTGTCGTGTTTGATAACATATAATGCAGTATATAATTTTAAGTTTGACTCACGTTGAGGGTCTGAATCAATGTTAAATGTCTTTGAAAATTTCGTTGTGTTGTTGTTATTAGTGTGACATATTGGATTCTCTGTGTGTGTGTGTGTGTAAAAGGCGTTATTTTAAGGTATTTGCTGGATAGTGTGCGAAACTCTGTTGCCAGGTTTCGCTCTCGATGTTTCGCTTTGCTATAAATTATGTGTTTCTTAAAGGCAAATCATTTTGAGGAATGATGCCGGGGATGAAGAAAGTAATTGTACAAGAGTTGGACTAGAGGTTTTATTCTGATTTAGAGGATGAAATCCACCCTGGTTAAAGGTACTATACACTAGATGTTTCATTAGCTAATTTGACATGCTGTCCTAGAAGAATTGATAGGTACTCAGTAGTAGTTTACATGATTATTCTTGTCAGAAACTGAGAAACAAACTTTTGACACAAACTGAGAAACACTTTGTGGAAGAATATTCTTTATTAAACAAATAATACAGCAATATGTTAGCTATATACATCAACCCTAGCAACAGAAAAGGAAAACTAACTAGGTTATATTAGATCCCATGATTTATGGGATATTTATATCAGATCCCATGATTTATGGGATATTTTAATAGAATAGGAAGCTAACCAAATCAGCCTAATTCTAGGAATACATGCTGTTA